>JAXRKP010000005.1:970000-972500 GCA_037039925.1 Doris montereyensis
TGAAGTCTAAATTCCAAACTTAGATTATGAAAGGAATTACGTTACAATTACATGCACATGTATGAATTCTGCTTTGAATGGTTAAACATTTCCAAAGGTAAAAGTGAAAACTGTCGATGGAAAGTTTGCTCAATGGCTATTTGAATATCGCCCCCTCCCCCTCTCCCGCCAGGCAGGTTATATCCCTTTCTATCAGTATCAAAGCTCCTTTTCATTCAACTTTCTTGAAAAAAGCAAAAGCTCCAGTTGTACTGTCGACCATATTGTGTTTGTCAAGCAGGTCGTAGTCATATCTTTCTCTGTTTACTGATTAGCTAGGAAATTATTTACTGTGGACCAGATTGTATTTGTGAAACAGGTAGTCATGTCTTTCTCTATTTACTGATTAGCTAGGAAATTATTTACTGTGTATCAGATGGCATTTGTGAAGCAGGTCGTAGTCATATTTTTTCTTTTTACTGATTAGCTGGGAAATTATTTCAGAAACCAAGAAATGAGTTGAGCTAACGGTAATTCCCAACAAAAGCTTAAATCGCTGAACTAGAAAGTAGATCTAGGCTGATCTAGCTAATGAAACTCTTTGAGGTGGCTATTGAATCTGCAGACCGATTGATGGTCACAGTCATACAGCAACTGTACTACTATTCGGCTCTAGAGGCCTTCTGCAAGTTGTAAGTTAAATTTAAAAAGCCGTCAGAGCTTAGATATAAAATAGGCAATGACGTCACAATCTGTTCTTGGCTAATTAATCATACTATAACATTATGGTAAGGAATAGCTCATGCATGAACTGATGCCTAAGATGTTGCATCTTTTAAAATATTTGAAAATGTTTGTCAGGAAAACAACTTCCAAACTCATAAGAATCTAGTGGCATGATCAGACATAATACTTAAAAATAATGTAATATTGTACTAAATGTACACAAAAATCAAGGTATTAGGCTATAGGCTACTTAGTACATATGTACTAAAAATTATACATTATGGGATTTTGTAACAAATGAGGAACAAAAAGTGTTCATTGATTCCCTATATTATGTGTGAATGTACCTTTGCTATGATCTTCTCAAACGCTGATTCAGCCGTGAAATAATTTGGATCTTTAGTTTGAGCGACATCTTGACTCGTCACTCTAGTCACTGGAACTGTGCCAGCCGGGAAGTTGACCAGATTGTATATGCTGGTATACGTCAGGTATGCTGTGAAAATGGAGAAAATACATCCCGACTTACATTGCTTATATTGGTATTGGACATTGATATGGAAATATCTCAACTGTAATTTTAATAGATGGACATTGACGTGGGAATATCTCAACTGTAATAGATGGACATTGATATGGAAATATCTCAACTGTAATAGATGGACATTGATATGGAAATATCTCAACTGTAATAGATGGACATTGATATGGAAATATCTCAACTGTAATAGATGGAAATGTCTCAACTGTAATAGATGGACATTGATATGGAAATATCTCAACTGTAATAGATGGACATTGGACATTATGGAAATATCTCAACTGTAATAGATGGACATTGATATGGAAATATCTCAACTGTAATAGATGGACATTGATATGGAAATATCTCAACTGTAATAGATGGACATTGATATGGGAATATCTCAACTGTAATAGATGGACATTGATATGGAAATATCTCAACTGTAATAGATGGACATTGACTGTAATAGATGGGAATATCTCAACTGTAATAGATGGACATTGATATGGAAATATCTCAACTGTAATAGATGGACATTGATATGGAAATATCTCAACTGTAATAGATGGACATTGGTATGGAAATATCTCAACTGTAATAGATGGACATTGATATGGAAGTATCTCAACTGTAATAGATGGACATTGACGTGGAAATATCTCAACTGTAATAGATGGACATTGACGTGGGAATATCGCAACTGTAATAGATGGACATTGACATGGAAATATCCCAACTGTAATAGATGGACATTGATATGGAAATATCTCAACTGTAATAGATGGACATTGATATGGAAATATCTCAACTGTAATAGATGGACATTGACATGGAAATATCTCAACTGTAATAGATGGACATTGACATGGAAATATCTCAACTGTAATAGATGGACATTGACATGGAAATATCTCAACTGTAATAGATGGACATTGACATGGAAATATCCCAACTGTAATAGATGGACATTGATATGGAAATATCTCAACTGTAATAGATGGACATTGATATGGAAATATCTCAACTGTAATAGATGGACATTGACATGGAAATATCCCAACTGTAATAGATGGACATTGATATGGAAATATCTGAACTGTAATAGATGGACATTGATATGGAAATATCTCAACTGTAATAGATGGACATTGACATGGAAATATCTCAACTGTAATAGATGGACATTGATATGGAAATATCCCAACTGTAATAGATGGACATTGACGTGGGAATATCTTAACTGTAATAGATGGACATTGATATGGAATA
>JAXRKP010000005.1:987500-1057500 GCA_037039925.1 Doris montereyensis
ACCCAATCAAGTGACAAACAATTAGAACGATGTAATGTTACGACAAAGGGACCCAATCAAGTGACAAACAATTAGAACGATGTAATGTTACGACATAGGGACCCAATCAAGTGACAAACAATTAGAACGATGTAATGTTACGACACAGGGACCCAATCAAGTGACAAACAATTAGAACGATGTAATGTTACGACACAGGGACCCAATCAAGTGACAAACAACTAGAACTACGGCACAGGACCCAATCAAGTGACAAACAATTAGAACAATGTAATGTTACGACACAGAGACCCAATCAAGTGACAAACAACTAGAACAATGTAATGTTACGACACAGAGACCCAATCAAGTGACAAACAACTAGAACGATGTAATGTTACGACACAGAGACCCAATCAAGTGACAAAGAACTAGAACGATGTAATGTTACGACACAGAGACCCAAAAGTCTAGAACGATGTAATGTTACGAACAGAGACCCAATCAAGTGACAAAGAACTAGAACGATGTAATGTTACGACACAGGGACCCAATCAAGTGACAAACAATTAGAACAATGTAATGTTACGACACAGACCCAATCAAGTGACAAACAACTAGAACGATGTAATGTTACGTGGACCCAATCAAGTGACAAACAACTAGAACAATGTAATGTTACGACACAGGGACCCAATCAAGTGACAAACAACTAGAACAATGTAATGTTACGACATAGGGACCCAATCAAGTGACAAACAACTAGAACAATGTAATGTTACGACACAGGGACCCAATCAAGTGACAAACAATTAGAACAATGCAATGTTACGACACAGGGACCCAATCAAGTGACAAACAACTAGAAAATGCAATGTTACGACATAGGGACCCAATCAAGTGACAAACAATTAGAACGATGTAATGTTACGACACAGGGACCCAATCAAGTGACAAACAATTAGAACAAAGTAATGTTACGACATAGAGACACAATGTGACAAACAACTAAAACAATGTAATGACATAGGGACCCAATCAAGTGACAAACAACTAGAACGATGTAATGTTACGACATAGAGACCCAATCAAGTGACAAACAACTAGAACAATGTAATGTTACGACATAGAGACCCAATCAAGTGACAAACAATTAGAACGATGTAATGTTACGACATAGAGATAAATCAAGTGACAAACAACTAGAACAATGTAATGTTACGACACAGAGACCCAATCAAGTGACAAACAACTAGAACAATGTAATGTTACGACACAGGGACCCAATCAAGTGACAAACAACTAGAACAATGTAATGTTACGACATAGAGACCCAATCAAGTGACAAACAACTAGAACAATGTAATGTTACGACACAGGGACCCAATCAAGTGACAAACAATTAGAACGATGTAATGTTACGACACAGGAGACCCAATCAAGTGACAAACAACTAGAACAATGTAATGTTACGACACAGGGACCCAATCAAGTGACAAACAATTAGAACAATGTAATGTTACGACACAGGGACCCAATCAAGTGACAAACAATTAGAACAATGTAATGTTACGACACAGGACCCAATCAAGTGACAAACAATTAGAACAATGTAATGTTACGACACAGAGACCCAATCAAGTGACAAACAATTAGAACAATGTAATGTTACGACATAGGGACCCAATCAAGTGACAAACAATTAGAACGATGTAATGTTACGACACAGAGACCCAATCAAGTGACAAACAACTAGAACAATGTAATGTTACGACACAGAGACCCAATCAAGTGACAAACAACTAGAACAATGTAATGTTACGACACAGAGACCCAATCAAGTGACAAACAACTAGAACGATGTAATGTTACGACACAGAGACCCAATCAAGTGACAAACAACTAGAACAATGTAATGTTACGACACAGGGACCCAATCAAGTGACAAACAATTAGAACGATGTAATGTTACGACACAGGGACCCAATCAAGTGACAAACAACTAGAACAATGTAATGTTACGACACAGGGACCCAATCAAGTGACAAACAATTAGAACGATGTAATGTTACGACACAGGGACCCAATCAAGTGACAAACAACTAGAACAATGTAATGTTACGACACAGGGACCCAATCAAGTGACAAACAACTAGAACAATGTAATGTTACGACACAGGGACCCAATCAAGTGACAAACAATTAGAACAATGTAATGTTACGACACAGGGACCCAATCAAGTGACAAACAACTAGAACAATGTAATGTTACGACACAGAGACCCAATCAAGTGACAAACAACTAGAACAATGTAATGTTACGACACAGGGACCCAATCAAGTGACAAACAACTAGAACGATGTAATGTTACGACACAGAGACCCAATCAAGTGACAAACAACTAAAACAATGTAATGTTACGACACAGGGACCCAATCAAGTGACAAACAACTAGAACGATGTAATGTTATGACACAGAGACCCAATCAAGTGACAAACAAATGTTACGACACAGGGACCCAATCAAGTGACAAACAACTAGAACAATGTAATGTTACGACACAGAGACCCAATCAAGTGACAAACAACTAGAACAATGTAATGTTACGACATAGAGACCCAATCAAGTGACAAACAACTAGAACAATGTAATGTTACGACATAGGGACCCAATCAAGTGACAAACAACTAGAACAATGTAATGTTACGACACAGGGACCCAATCAAGTGACAAACAATTAGAACAATGTAATGTTACGACATAGGGACCCAATCAAGTGACAAACAATTAGAACAATGTAATGTTACGACACAGGGACCCAATCAAGTGACAAACAATTAGAACGATGTAATGTTACGACATAGAGACCCAATCAAGTGACAAACAATTAGAACAATGTAATGTTACGACATAGGGACCCAATCAAGTGACAAACAATTAGAACGATGTAATGTTACGACATAGAGACCCAATCAAGTGACAAACAACTAGAACAATGTAATGTTACGTGACCCAATCAAGTGACAAACAACTAGAACAATGTAATGTTACGACACAGAGACCCAATCAAGTGACAAACAACTAGAACAATGTAATGTTACGACACAGAGACCCAATCAAGTGACAAACAACTAGAACAATGTAATGTTACGACACAGGGACCCAATCAAGTGACAAACAATTAGAACGATGTAATGTTACGACACAGAGACCCAATCAAGTGACAAAGAACTAGAACGATGTAATGTTACGACACAGGGACCCAATCAAGTGACAAACAACTAGAACAATGTAATGTTACGACACAGGGACCCAATCAAGTGACAAACAATTAGAACGATGTAATGTTACGACACAGGGACAATCAAGTGACAAACAATTAGAACAATGTAATGTTACGACACAGAGACCCAATCAAGTGACAAACAACTAGAACAATGTAATGTTACGACACAGAGACCCAATCAAGTGACAAACAACTAGAACAATGTAATGTTACGACACAGGGACCCAATCAAGTGACAAACAACTAGAACAATGTAATGTTACGACACAGAGACCCAATCAAGTGACAAACAACTAGAACAATGTAATGTTACGACACAGAGACCCAATCAAGTGACAAACAACTAGAACAATGTAATGTTACGACACAGGGACCCAATCAAGTGACAAACAACTAGAACGATGTAATGTTACGACACAGAGACCCAATCAAGTGACAAACAACTAGAACAATGTAATGTTACGACACAGGGACCCAATCAAGTGACAAACAATTAGAACGATGTAATGTTACGACACAGGACCCAATCAAGTGACAAACAATTAGAACGATCAATGTTACGACACAGGACCCAATCAAGTACAAACAATTAGAACGTAATGTTACGACACAGGGACCCAATCAAGTGACAAACAATTAGAACGATGTAATGTTACGACACAGGGACCCAATCAAGTGACAAACAATTAGAACAATGTAATGTTACGACACAGGGACCCAATCAAGTGACAAACAATTAGAACAATGTAATGTTACGACACAGGGACCCAATCAAGTGACAAACAATTAGAACAATGTAATGTTACGACACAGAGACCCAATCAAGTGACAAACAATTAGAACAATGTAATGTTAACACAGGGACCCAATCAAGTTACAAACAATTAGAACGATGTAATGTTACGACACAGGACCCAATCAAGTGACAAACAACTAGAACAATGTAATGTTACGACACAGGGACCCAATCAAGTGACAAACAATTAGAACGATGTAATGTTACGACACAGGGACCCAATCAAGTGACAAACAATTAGAACGATGTAATGTTACGACATAGGGACCCAATCAAGTGACAAACAATTAGAACGATGTAATGTTACGACACAGGGACCCAATCAAGTGACAAACAACTAGAACAATGTAATGTTACGACACAGGGACCCAATCAAGTGACAAACAACTAGAACGATGTAATGCAACAGAGACCCAATTGACAAACAACTAGAACAATGTAATGTTACGACACAGGGACCCAATCAAGTGACAAACAATTAGAACAATGTAATGTTACGACACAGGGACCCAATCAAGTGACAAACAATTAGAACGATGTAATGTTACGACACAGGGACCCAATCAAGTGACAAACAACTAGAACGATGTAATGTTACGACACAGGGACCCAATCAAGTGACAAACAACTAGAAATGTAAGAACGACCCAATGTGACAAACAAAGAACAATGTGTTACGACCCAATCAAGTGACAAACAACTAGAACGATGTAATGTTCAATCAAGTGACAAACAACTAGAACAATGTAATGTTACGACACAGGGACAATCAAGTGACAATAGAACGATGTAAGTGACAAGACAACTGACAAAGAACTAAAACAATGTAATGTTACGACATAGAGACCCAATCAAGTGACAAACAATTAGAACAATGTAATGTTACGACATAGAGACCCAATCAAGTGACAAACAACTAGAACAATGTAATGTTACGACATAGGGACCCAATCAAGTGACAAACAATTAGAACAATGTAATGTTACGACACAGAGACCCAATCAAGTGACAAACAACTAGAACAATGTAATGTTACGACATAGAGACCCAATCAAGTGACAAACAACTAGAACAATGTAATGTTACGACACAGAGACCCAATCAAGTGACAAACAACTAGAACGATGTAATGTTACGACACAGAGACCCAATCAAGTGACAAACAACTAGAACAATGTAATGTTACGACACAGGGACCCAATCAAGTGACAAACAATTAGAACGATGTAATGTTACGACACAGGGACCAATCAAGTGACAAACAATTAGAACAATGCAATGTTACGACACAGGGACCCAATCAAGTGACAAACAATTAGAACGATGCAATGTTACGACACAGAGACCCAATCAAGTGACAAACAATTAGAACAATGTAATGTTACGACACAGGACCCAATCAAGTGACAAACAATTAGAACAATGTAATGTTACGACACAGAGACCCAATCAAGTGACAAACAACTAGAACAATGTAATGTTACGACACAGGGACCCAATCAAGTGACAAACAATTAGAACGATGTAATGTTACGACACAGAGACCCAATCAAGTGACAAACAATTAGAACAATGTAATGTTACGACACAGAGACCCAATCAAGTGACAAACAATTAGAACAATGTAATGTTACGACACAGGGACCCAATCAAGTGACAAACAACTAGAACAATGTAATGTTACGACACAGAGACCCAATCAAGTGACAAACAATTAGAACAATGTAATGTTACGACACAGGGACCCAATCAAGTGACAAACAATTAGAACGATGTAATGTTACGACACAGGGACCCAATCAAGTGACAAACAATTAGAACAATGTAATGTTACGACACAGGGACCCAATCAAGTGACAAACAATTAGAACGATGTAATGTTACGACACAGGGACCCAATCAAGTGACAAACAATTAGAACGATGTAATGTTACGACATAGGGACCCAATCAAGTGACAAACAATTAGAACGATGTAATGTTACGACACAGGGACCCAATCAAGTGACAAACAATTAGAACGATGTAATGTTACGACACAGGGACCCAATCAAGTGACAAACAATTAGAACGATGTAATGTTACACACAGAGACCCAATCAAGTGACAAACAATTAGAACGATGTAATGTTACGACACAGGGACCCAATCAAGTGACAAACAATTAGAACGATGTAATGTTACAACACAGGGACCCAATCAAGTGACAAACAATTAGAACGATGTAATGTTACGACACAGAGACCCAATCAAGTGACAAACAACTAGAACGATGTAATGTTACGACACAGGGACCCAATCAAGTGACAAACAACTAGAACAATGTAATGTTACGACACAGGACCCAATCAAGTGACAAACAATTAGAACGATGTAATGTTACGACATAGAGACCCAATCAAGTGACAAAGAATTAGAACGATGTAATGTTACGACATAGGACCCAATCAAGTGACAAACAATTAGAACGATGTAATGTTACGACATAGGGACCCAATCAAGTGACAAACAATTAGAACGATGTAATGTTACGACATAGGGACCCAATCAAGTGGACAAACAATTAGAACGATGTATGTTACGACATAGGGACCCAATCAAGTGACAAACAATTAGAACGATGTAATGTTGACCCAATCAAGTGACAAACAATTAGAACGATGTAATGTTGTTGACAAACAACTAGAACGATGTAATGTTACGACACAGGACCCAATCAAGTAACAAACAATTAGAACGATGTAATGTTACGACACAGAGACTCAAGTGAATTAGATGTAATGTTACGACACAGAGTGACAAGAACTAGAACAATCAATGTTACGACACAGACCCAATCAAACAAACAATTAGAACGATGTAATGTTACGACATAGAGACCCAATCAAGTGACAAAGAACTAGAACGATGTAATGTTACGAACAGGACCCAATCAAGTGACAAACAACTAGAACGATGTAATGTTACGACACAGAGACCAATCAAGTGACAGAGAACTAGAACGATGTAATGTTACGACACAGGGACCCAATCAAGTGACAAACAACTAGAACGATGTAATGTTATGACACAGAGACGCAATTAAGGACAAAGAACTAGAACGATGTAATGTTACGACACAGAGACCTAATCAAGTGACAAACAATAGAACAAGTGATAGGGACCCAACAATGACAAACAACTAGAACAATGTAATGTTACGACACAGGGACCCAATCAAGTGACAAACAATTAGAACAATGTAATGTTACGACACAGAGACCCAATCAAGTGACAAACAACTAGAACAATGTAATGTTACGACACAGGGACCCAATCAAGTGACAAACAACTAGAACAATGTAATGTTACGACATAGAGACTCAATCAAGTGACAAACAATTAGAACGATGTAATGTTACGACACAGGGACCCAATCAAGTGGACAAAGAACTAGAACGATGTAATGTTACGACATGACCCAATCAAGTGACAAACAATTAGAACGATGTAATGTTACGACACAGAGACCCAATCAAGTGACAAAGAACTAGAACGATGTAATGTTACGACACAGGACCCAACAAGGACAAACAATAGAACAATGTAATGTTACGACACAGGGACAACTGACAAACAACTAGAACGATGTAATGTTACGACATAGAGACCCAATCAAGGGACAAACAACTAGAACGTTACGACACAGGGACCCAATCAAGTGACAAACAATAGAACAATGTAATGTTACGACATAGAGACCCAATCATGACAAACAACTAGAACAATGTAATGTTACGACACAGGGACCCAATCAAGTGACAAACAACTAGAACAATGTAATGTTGACCCAATCAAGTGGACAAACAACTAGAACAATGTAATGTTACGACATAGGACCCAATCAAGTGACAAACAATTAGAACAATGTAATGTTACGACACAGGGACCCAATCAAGGACAAACAACTAGAACAATGTAATGTTACGACATAGAGACCCAATCAAGTGACAAACAACTAGAACAATGTAATGTTACGACACAGGACCCAATCAAGTGACAAACAACTAGAACAATGTAATGTTATGACACAGAGACCCAATCAAGTGACAAAAACAACTAAACAATGTAATGTTACGACATAGGGACCCAATCAAGTGACAAACAACTAGAACAATGTAATGTTATGACATAGACCTAATCAAGGACAAACAACTAGAACAATGTAATGTTACGACATAGGACCCAATCAAGTGACAAACAACTAGAACAATGTAATGTTACGACATAGAGACCCAATCAAGTGACAAACAACTAGAACAATGTAATGTTACGAATAGAGACTCAATCAAGTGACAAACAACTAGAACAATGTAATGTTACGACACAGGGACCCAATCAAGTGACAAACAACTAGAACAATGTAATGTTACGACACAGGGACCCAATCAAGTGACAAAAACAACTAGAACAATGTAATGTTACGACACAGGGACCCAATCAAGTGACAAACAACTAGAACAATTTAATGTTACGACACAGGGACCCAATCAAGTGACAAACAACTAGAACAATGTAATGTTACGACACAGGGACCCAATCAAGTGACAAACAATTAGAACGATGTAATGTTACGACACAGGACCCAATCAAGTGACAAACAACTAGAACAATGTAATGTTACGACACAGGGACCCAATCAAGTGACAAACAATTAGAACAATGTAATGTTACGACACAGGGACTCAATAGACAAACAACTAGAACAATGTAATGTTACGACACAGGGACCCAATCAAGTGACAAACAATTAGAACAATGTAATGTTACGACACAGAGACCCAAATCAATGACAAACAACTAGAACAATGTAATGTTACGACACAGGGAAATCAAGGACAAACAATTAGAACAATGTAATGTTACGACACAGAGACCGAATCAAGTGACAAACAACTAGAACAATGTAATGTTACGACACAGAGACCCAATCAAGTGACAAACAACTAGAACAATGTAATGTTACGACACAGGACCGAAATCAAGTGACAAACAACTAGAACGATGTAATGTTACGACACAGAGACTCAATCAAGTGACAAACAATTAGAACTAGACACAGGGATGACAAACAATTAGAACGATGTAATGTTACGACACAGGGACCCAATCAAGTGACAAACAACTAGAACAATGTAATGTTACGACACAGGGACCCAATCAAGTGACAAACAATTAGAACAATGTAATGTTACGACACAGGGACCCAATCAAGTGACAAACAATTAGAACGATGTAATGTTACGACACAGGACCCAATCAAGTGACAAACAATTAGAACGATGCAATGTTACGACACAGGGACCCAATCAAGTGACAAACAATTAGAACAATGTAATGTTACGACACAGGGACCCAATCAAGTGACAAACAATTAGAACGATGTAATGTTACGACACAGGACCCAATCAAGTGACAAACAATTAGAACAATGTAATGTTACGACACAGGACCCAATCAAGTGACAAACAATTAGAACGATGTAATGTTACGACACAGGGACCCAATCAAGTGACAAACAATTAGAACGATGTAATGTTACGACACAGGGACCCAATCAAGTGACAAACAATTAGAACGATGTAATGTTACGACACAGGGACCCAATCAAGTGACAAACAATTAGAACAATGTAATGTTACGACACACAGAGACCCAAATCAAGTGACAAACAATTAGAACGATGTAATGTTACGACATAGGACCCAATCAAGTGACAAACAATTAGAACGATGTAATGTTACGACATAGGGACCCAATCAAGTGACAAACAATTAGAACGATGTAATGTTACGACATAGGGACCCAATCAAGTGACAAACAATTAGAACGATGCAATGTTACGACATAGGGACCCAATCAAGTGACAAACAATTAGAACGATGTAATGTTACGACATAGGGACCCAATCAAGTGACAAACAATTAGAACGATGCAATGTTACGACATAGGGACCCAATCAAGTGACAAACAATTAGAACGATGTAATGTTACGACATAGGGACCCAATCAAGTGACAAACAATTAGAACGATGTAATGTTACGACACAGGGACCCAATCAAGTGACAAACAATTAGAACGATGTAATGTTACGACACAGAGACCCAATCAAGTGACAAACAATTAGAACGATGTAATGTTACGACACAGAGACCCAATCAAGTGACAAACAACTAGAACAATGTAATGTTACGACACAGGGACCCAATCAAGTGACAAACAATTAGAACGATGTAATGTTACGACATACAGGACCCAATCAAGTGACAAAGAACTAGAACGATGTAATGTTACGACACAGGGACCCAATCAAGTGACAAACAACTAGAACGATGTAATGTTACGACACAGAGACCCAATCAAGTGACAAAGAACTAGAACGATGTAATGTTACGACACAGGACCCAATCAAGTGACAAACAACTAGAACGATGTAATGTTACGACACAGAGACCCAATCAAGTGACAAACAACTAAAACGATGTAATGTTACGACACAGAGACCCAATCAAGTGACAAACAACTAGAACGATGTAATGTTAGAGACAATCAAGTGACAAACAACTAGAACAATGTAATGTTACGACACAGAGACCCAATCAAGTGACAAACAATTAGAACAATGTAATGTTACGACATAGGGACCCAATCAAGTGACAAACAATTAGAACAATGTAATGTTACGACACAGGGACCCAATCAAGTGACAAACAACTAGAACAATGTAATGTTACGACACAGAGACCCAATCAAGTGACAAACAACTAAAACAATGTAATGTTACGACACAGGGACCCAATCAAGTGACAAACAACTAGAACAATGTAATGTTACGACACAGAGACCCAATCAAGTGACAAACAACTAGAACAATGTAATGTTACGACATAGGACCCAATCAAGTGACAAACAACTAGAACAATGTAATGTTACGACATAGAGACCCAATCAAGTGACAAACAACTAGAACAATGTAATGTTACGACATAGAGACCCAATCAAGTGACAAACAACTAGAACAATGTAATGTTACGACACAGAGACCCAATCAAGTGACAAACAACTAGAACAATGTAATGTTACGAGAGACCCAATCAGGGACAAACAACAAACAATGTAATGTTACGACACAAGACAATCAAGTGACAAACAACTAGAACAATGTAATGTTACGACATAGGGACCCAATCAAGTGACAAACAACTAGAACAATGTAATGTTACGACATACAGACCCAATCAAGTGACAAACAACTAGAACAATGTAATGTTACGACACAGGGACCCAATCAAGAGACAAACAATTAGAACAATGTAATGTTACGACACAGGGACCCAATCAAGTGACAAACAACTAGAACAATGTAATGTTACGACACAGGGACCCAATCAAGGACAAACAATTAGAACGATGTAATGTTACGACACAGGGACCCAATCAAGTGACAAACAACTAGAACAATGTAATGTTACGACACAGAGGACCCAATCAAGTGACAAACAATTAGAACGATGTAATGTTACGACACAGGGACCCAATCAAGTGACAAACAATTAGAACAATGTAATGTTACGACACAGAGACCCAATCAAGTGACAAACAATTAGAACAATGTAATGTTACGACACAGAGACCCAATCAAGTGACAAACAATTAGAACAATGTAATGTTACGACACAGAGACCCAATCAAGTGACAAACAACTAGAACGATGTAATGTTACGACACAGAGACCCAATCAAGTGACAAACAACTAGAACAATGTAATGTTACGACACAGGGACCCAATCAAGTGACAAACAATTAGAACGATGTAATGTTACGACACAGGGACCCAATCAAGTGACAAACAATTAGAACGATGCAATGTTACGACACAGGGACCCAATCAAGTGACAAACAATTAGAACGATGCAATGTTACGACACAGGACCCAATCAAGTGACAAACAATTAGAACGATGTAATGTTACGACACAGGACCCAATCAAGTGACAAACAATTAGAACAATGTAATGTTACGACACAGGGACCCAATCAAGTGACAAACAATTAGAACAATGTAATGTTACGACACAGGGACCCAATCAAGTGACAAACAATTAGAACGATGTAATGTTACGACACAGAGACCCAATCAAGTGACAAACAATTAGAACGATGTAATGTTACGACACAGGGACCCAATCAAGTGACAAACAATTAGAACGATGTAATGTTACGACACAGGGACCCAATCAAGTGACAAACAACTAGAACAATGTAATGTTACGACACAGGGACCCAATCAAGTGACAAACAGTTAGAACGATGTAATGTTACGACACAGGGACCCAATCAAGTGACAAACAATTAGAACGATGTAATGTTACGACATAGGGACCCAATCAAGTGACAAACAATTAGAACGATGTAATGTTACGACATACGGACCCAATCAAGTGACAAACAATTAGAACGATGTAATGTTACGACACAGGACCCAATCAAGTGACAAACAATTAGAACGATGTAATGTTACGACATAGGGACCCAATCAAGTGACAAACAATTAGAACGATGTAATGTTACGACACAGGGACCCAATCAAGTGACAAACAATTAGAACGATGTAATGTTACGACACAGAGACCCAATCAAGTGACAAACAATTAGAACAATGTAATGTTACGACACAGGGACCCAATCAAGTGACAAACAATTAGAACAATGTAATGTTACGACATAGGGACCCAATCAAGTGACAAACAATTAGAACAATGTAATGTTACGACACAGAGACCCAATCAAGTGACAAATAATTAGAACAATGTAATGTTACGACACAGAGACCCAATCAAGTGACAAACAATTAGAACGATGTAATGTTACGACATAGGGACCCAATCAAGTGACAAACAATTAGAACGATGTAATGTTACGACACAGGGACCCAATCAAGTGACAAACAATTAGAACGATGTAATGTTACGACACAGGGACCCAATCAAGTGACAAACAATTAGAACAATGTAATGTTACGACACAGGGACCCAATCAAGTGACAAACAATTAGAACAATGTAATGTTACGACACAGGGACTCAATCAAGTGACAAACAATTAGAACAATGTAATGTTACGACACAGAGACCCCAATCAAGTGACAAACAACTAGAACAATGTAATGTTACGACACAGGACCCAATCAAGTGACAAACAATTAGAACAATGTAATGTTACGACACAGAGACCCAATCAAGTGACAAACAACTAGTACAATGTAATGTTACGACACAGAGACCCAATCAAGTGACAAACAACTAGAACAATGTAATGTTACGACACAGAGACCCAATCAAGTGACAAACAACTAGAACGATGTAATGTTACGACACAGAGACCCAATCAAGTGACAAACAACTAGAACAATGTAATGTTACGACACAGGACCCAATCAAGTGACAAACAATTAGAACGATGTAATGTTACGACACAGGGACCCAATCAAGTGACAAACAATTAGAACGATGCAAATGTTACGACACAGGAACCCAATCAAGTGACAAACAATTAGAACGATGCAATGTTACGACACAGGGACCCAATCAAGTGACAAACAATTAGAACGATGTAATGTTACGACACAGGGACCCAATCAAGTGACAAACAATTAGAACAATGTAATGTTACGACACAGGGACCCAATCAAGTGACAAACAATTAGAACAATGTAATGTTACGACACAGGGACCAAATCAAGTGACAAACAATTAGAACGATGTAATGTTACGACACAGAGACCCAATCAAGTGACAAACAATTAGAACGATGTAGTTACGACACAGGACCCAATCAAGTGACAAACAATTAGAACGATGTAATGTTACGACACAGGGACCCAATCAAGTGACAAACAACTAGAAAAATGTAATGTTACGACACAGGGACCCAATCAAGTGACAAACAACTAGAACGATGTAATGTTACGACATAGGGACCCAATCAAGTGACAAACAATTAGAACGATGTAATGTTACGACATAGGGACCCAATCAAGTGACAAACAATTAGAACGATGTAATGTTACGACACAGGACCCAATCAAGTGACAAACAATTAGAACGATGCAATGTTACGACATAGGGACCCAATCAAGTGACAAACAATTAGAACGATGTAATGTTACGACATAGGGACCCAATCAAGTGACAAACAATTAGAACGATGTAATGTTACGGCACAGGGACCCAATCAAGTGACAACAACTAGAACCATGTAATGTTACGACACAGGGACCCAATCAAGTGACAAACAACTAGAACGATGTAATGTTACGACACAGGGACCCAATCAAGTGGACAAACAACTAGAACGATGTAATGTTACGACACAGGGACCCAATCAAGTGACAAACAACTAGAACGATGCAATGTTACGACACAGGGACCCAATCAAGTGACAAACAACTAGAACGATGTAATGTTACGACACAGGGACCCAATCAAGTGGACAAACAACTAGAACGATGCAATGTTACGACATAGGACCCAATCAAGTGACAAACAACTAGAACGAAGCAATGTTACGACACAGGGACCCAATCAAGTGACAAACAACTAGAACGATGCAAGTCAAGGTTTTATTCTATGCCTGCGATACGTTACAAAGGAATGGAAAGTCGAATGAACAAGGAATTAAAATCATTAACTGATTTCTGTATGTAAAACATTGCACAGTTATGGTAAGGTAATCAACTAATTATTTGCTGCATGTAAACATGATGCTGTTGAATCGGAATAGTTAACTATTTTCTCCATGTGAACTTGATGCAATCATTCTCAATTATATAGTTTTGTATTTCAACGTTGTACAACCTATTGAACTAATAAAAACTATACCAACTTCTGCTTGCAATCTTAATACGGCTATACGAAATCATTCAATTGGTTTTCTATCTAAACGTTCTACAGCTATCAAGAAAATAAACACCATATCAATATACTTATTTGGAACTTATGTAGTAGCCCGCTCTCTCTGACTATGAAAGACCCAACCCCCCCCGGATCGTATCAAGTGTTGGCTGTCTTATCTCACCATGTGGCCACTAAACCCTCCCCCTTCCCAACCGATCATCAAGTGTTGGCTGTCTTATCTCACCGTGTGGCCACTAAACCCCCCCCTCACCCAAACCGATCGTATCAAGTGTTGGCTGTCTTATCTCACCGTGTGGCCACTAAAGAACCCCCCTCCCCAACCGATCGTATCAAGTGTTGGTTGTCTTATTCACCGTGTGGCCACTAAAGAACCCAACCTCCCCAACCGATCGTATCCACTAAAGAACCCCCTCCCCAACCGATTCAATTGGCTGTCTTATTCACCGTGTGACCACTAAAGAACCCCTCCCCCCACACCCAAACCGATCATATCAAGGGTTGGCTGTCTTTTCACAGTGTGGCGACTAAATAACCCCGCCCCCACACCCAAACCGATAATATCAAGGGTTGGCTGTCTTTCTCACCGTGTGACCACTAAAGAACCCCTCCCCCGCCTCCAAACCGATCATATCAAGTGTTGGTTGTCTATTCTCACCGTGTGACCACTAAAGAAACCCCCTCCCCCGCCTCCAAACCGATCATATCAAGTGTTGGCTGTCTATTTCTCACCGTGTGACCACTAAAGAACCCCCCTTCCCCGCCTCCAAACCGATCATATCAAGTGTTGGCTGTCATTCTCACCGTGTGGCTACTAGAGAACCCCCCCCCCCCCACTAAAGAATCCCAAACCGATCATATGAAGTGTTGGCTGTCTATTCTCACCGTGTGACCTCACTAAAGAACCTACCCCCTTCCCCCGCCATCCAAAACCGATCATATCAAGTGTTGGCTGTCTATTCTCAACCGTGTGACCACTAGAGAACCCCCTCCCCCACATCCAAACCGATCATATCAAATGTAGGCTGTCTATTCTCACGGTGTGACCACTACAGAACCCCCTCCCCCCACATCCAAACCGATCATATCAAATGTAGGCTGTCTATTCTCACCGTGTGACCACTACAGACCCCCCCCCCCCCCCCACATCCAAACTGATCATATCAAGTGTTGGCTGTCTATTCTCACCGTGTGACCACTACAGACCCCCTCCCCCGCCTCCAAACCGATCATATCAAGTGTTGGCTGTCTATTCTCACCGTGTGACCACTAAAGAACCCCCCTCCCCCCGCCTCCAAACCGATCATATCAAGTGTTGGCTGTCTATTCTCACCGTGTGACCACTAAAGAACCCCCCTCCCCCCGCCTCCAAACCGATCATATCAAGTGTTGGTTGTCTATTCTCACCGTGTGACCACTAAAGAACCCCCTTCCCCCCGCCTCCAAACCGATCATATCAAGTGTTGGTTGTCTATCTCACCGTGTGACCACTAAAGAACCTCCCCCCGCCTCCAAACCGATCATATCAAGTTGGCTGTCTATTTCACCGTGTGACCACTAAAGAACCCCCCCCCCCGCCTCCAAACCGATCATATCAAGTGTTGGCTGTCTATTCTCACCGTGTGACCACTAAAGAACCCCCCTCCCCCACATCCAAACCGATCATATCAAGTGTTGGCTGTTCATTCTCACCGTGTGACCACTAAAGACCCCCTCCCCCCGCCTCCAAACCGATCATATCAAGTGTTGGCTGTCTATTCTCACCGTGTGACCACTAAAGAACCCCCCCCCCCCCGCCTCCAAACCCGATCATATCAAGTGTTGGCTGTCTATTCTCACCGTGTGACCACTAAAGAACCCTCCCCCCACATCCAAACCGATCATATCAAGTGTAGGCTGTCTATTCTCACCGTGTGACCACTACAGAACCCCCCCCACATCCAAACCGATCATATCAAGTAGGCTGTCATTCTCACCGTGTGACCACTAAAGAACCCACATCCAAACCTCCCCCCACATCCCAACCGATCATATCAAGTGTAGGCTGTCTATTCTCACCGTGTGACCAAGCCTCTCCAGAGCTTCCTTCGCCACGTTGACGGCTCTCACCACTGCAGGCACACAGTGTGTACATCCGTCGTATGTGTAGAAGCCGATACGCAGACGCTGTGTGTTCTTGAATAGCTGCCATGTTGGATTTGGAACAAAGAACAATATAAATGCCAGTTGCTACATCATCCATGAACACGATTCGCCTTGGCCTTAAACTTCCACCAGAAAGCTGGCCTGACCAATTCATGGCCACCAACTGTATGAGGGATGATATCACATCCATACACTCATATCAGTAATTTATCGATTGTGATGGGCATCATTATACTTTTAGCTTTTGATTTTATTTATTGTCTATACATTAGTGTAACATATAATAATAATAATAATAATAATAATAATAATAATAATAATAATAATAATAATAATAATAATAATAATAATAATAATAACAATAACAATAGCAACAATAACAACAATAATCATACAATAATAATACTAATAATAATAATAAGAAAATAATAATCATAATAATAATTATAATAATAATAATAATAATAATAGTAATAATAATAATAATAATAATAATAATAATAATAATAATAATAATAATAATAATAATAATAATAATAATAATAATAATAATAATAATAATAATAATAATAATAATAATAATAATAATAATAATAATAACAACAACAACAGTAGGCCAATCGTTTCATTAGATGACAGTGATGGGACAAACCTCTTCTCTAAAAGGAACAGGAGGAAGGGTTGGGTCAAGGTTGAACATTTTGGGACTCAGCGCGGCTCGCATGAACTGCACCAAAGCTTTGACTTTTGCCATTGGCCCTTCCACGTTGCAAACTGAAAGCAATTGAAATCAACCATCAACCATTGCGGCCAACACATTATCATACTCTGACAGCTCCATTACAGCAATATAACCGGTTAGTCTACAATAGTTTACAACACATTATCATACTCTGAATCTCCATTACAGCAATATAACCGGTTAGTCTACAATAGTTTACAACACATTATCATACTCTGAATCTCCTCTATTACAGCAATATAACCGGTTAGTCTACAATAGTTTACAACACATTATCATACTCTGACATCTCCTGACATTACAGCAATATAACCGGTTAGTCTACAATAGTTTACAACACATTATCATACTCTGACATCTCCTTACAGCAATATAACCGGTTAGTCTACAATAGTTTACAACACATTATCATACTCTGACATCTCCCTTACAGCAATATAACCGGTTAGTCTACAATAGTTTACAGTAAGTAATTATATAACCATCTTCTGGCACAGTGATAAACATTCGACTATTAAAAGTATTTCTGTATCTGTTAGGATGCATATTTGAGTGTGACAGACTTCTGATGGGGACAAACGAAATAGCCCCTTCAAAGAAGCTACCTTGAAACATATATTCTTCCCTAAATGTATAAGTAGGATGAAATTCAATTGGGCAAAAGATGGAAAGTTTCAAGACAAAACTCTGTAAAGTATACCAACATGGAAACAGAGATTACTCATACACACATCACACACACACACACACACACATAACACACACACACATAACACACACACACACACACACACATAAACACACACACATAACACACACACATAACACACACACACAACACACACACACACACATAACACACACACACACATAACACACACACACACATAAACACACACACACACATAACACACACACACATAACACACACACACACATAACACACACACACATAACACACACACACATAACACACACACACACATAACACACATACACACATCACACACACACACATAACACACACACACATAACACACACACACACACACACACTGTGCGCGCACGCACGAACACATTAAAAGACCAGAAAGACACAAAGATGCTACAGGGGAGAAATACGAATATGGCGACACAAAAGCAACAAAGAAAGTGACAAAGATACAGTATGTTATAAAGATGAAGAAAGGCGACAATGTCGGAGAAACGACAAAGAAGGCAGCAAAGACATAAACGACGGAAAAGGTGACAAAGGCGAAGAAAAGAAAAGAGAAAAAAGAAAAACACGACATACGACAGTAAAAAAAGACTGACATGAATCTATACGAAAAAAGACAACACAAATTTAGAAGAAAAAATCGCGAACAAAAGAAAAGAAAGACAACAAGAGGACGAATGGAGCTTAGACAAGACATATTATAATAATGAAGACATACAAAACAATCAAAATGCAGCAACAGTAACAGATCTAGAAAATAGTGCACAACAATATTGAAGACAAAGCCAGAACTAATGTACACCGTCAACACAAATTTTCACATTCATGCGCTTGCTAGATGATAAGTAGACATGTCCAGTTCCTTTCATGCCTTCACCCCCCTGACCTTTCTCATTCTCAATGGACATGCGTGGAAGAAAACAAACGTAAATCAGTAAATGTAACACGACATTTTATATGACATGAATACAGGAATAACACACAACAAACATAACGAGTATTGTAGACTTATACTGTACAAGCATGCCCGTAAATAATGTTGGCCTATGGTATCTTTTTATTATAAATTAGTACTGATGCTGACCGTACGTCGGATGTTTACGTCGTATTCGATACTGTAGTTACGTCGGATGTTTACGTCGTATTCGATACTGAAGTTACGTGGGATGTTTACGTCGTATTCGATACTGAAGTTACATGTAGTACTCGATACTGAAGTTAGGTGGGATGTTTAGTATTCGATACTGAAGTTATATGGGATGTTTACGTAGTATTCGATGCTGAAGTTACGTGGAATGTTTACTAAGTACTGATACTGAAGTTAGATGGGATGTTTACGTAGTATTCGATACTGAAGTTATGTGGGATGTTTACGTAGTACTCGATGCTGAAGTTACGTGGGATGTTTACATAATATTCGATTCTGATGTTATGTGGGATGTTTACGTAGTATTTGATGCTGAACTTACGTGGGATGTTTACGTAGTATTTGATGCTGAAATTACGTGGGATGTTTACGTAGTATTCGATACTGAAGGTATGCGGATTTTTTGTTGTTGTAATGATCGGAAATTATATCTGGTAACAAGAAAATAATTCGTGGATCGCAGACAAAGCAATTTTTTTTCCAATCAATTAAAACAATGATTTGGTCCAAGAGTTTATTCGCTAAGAACCTAAAGCAGGCTATTTGAAATACACATGCGAAAATGGAGGTTGTGGGTGCAGTGGTTTCTGAGTTATAAGCGGTTAAAGTTAGAGACGTAAAGCTTTATATATATATATATATATATATATATATATATATATATATATATATATATATATATATATATATATATATATATATATATATATATATATATATGTATATATATATATAAATATATAGATTACATTCCCTTTCAAAATCCAAAATCTTGGCTTCATAATATATTGTGTATGTTTTCTAAACAAATCAAATGTAACATCAATTGAATATTTTCTCAAATTTGCATTGTATATGAAAATAGAAATAAAGATATAAAATGATGTAACATACTGATGCTTTCTCCATCAAACGGCTGCCCAGTTCTGTAAGATCCCCTGAAACTGTTACATAAAAGATGGAAATTACTTGAGAAAGAAATATTTTTTTATGCTTATGGAACAATTTCCAATTAGTACGATGATTAAGTGAGGCATACAATTAAAAATTAAACTATGACTTTCGATTCTGATGTCGGGGCAACGTTCGATGTGTACAACTAATATATATATATATATATATATATATATATATATATATATATATATATATATATATATATATATATATATATATATATATATATATATATATATATATATATATTAATAAATAAATAAATAAATAAATAAATAAATAAATAAATAAATATATATATATATACCTATAACGGCCACAGGTTGGTTTCAGAGCTGCAATGCCACAGAAGGTGGCCGGAAGTCGTATACTGCCACCGATATCGCTGCCGATGCCGAGAACTGAACCACCGCCTCCGATGATTGCACCTTCGCCACCCGATGAACCACCTGATGATCTGGTCTGGTCTAAAGGGTTGATGGTCAGACCGAAAATAGGGTTGTCCGATGCGATGCTGCGAGAAGAATGAAAAGCATTATCAGACTAAACATAGGATGTGCGATGCGATGCTGCGAGAGGAATGAAAAACATTATCAGACTAAACATATGATGTCCGATGCGATGCTGCGAGAGGAATGAAAACATTATCAGACTAAACATATGATGTCCGATGCGATGCTGCGAGAGGAATGAAGAACATTATCAGACTAAACATAGGATGTCTGATGCGATGCTGCGAGAGGAATGAAAGACATTATCAGACTAAACATAGGATGTCTGATGCGATGCTGCGAGAAGAATGAAAACATTATCAGACTAAACATAGGATGTCTGATGCGATGCTGCGAGAAGAATGAAAAACGTTATCAGACTAAACATAGGATGTCTGATGCGATGCTGCGAGAGGAATGAAAAACATTATCAGACTAAGCATAGGATGTCCGATGCGATGCTGCGAGAAGAATGAAAACATCATCAGACTAAATATAGGATGTCCGATGCGATGCTGCCAACAATAAGAATAAAGTGACCATCAGACCAATTTGACACGCACAGAGAGCAATGTAATGGGTGTAGCGTAGGATGCGACTGGACAGAACGTTTTTGTTGTTATCTAAGCAATATGTACGATGAAGCCATTGTGGTATGAATAAAAGGCAAGTAAAGAAGAAGTTGTACCTTTTATAGAAGTTGTACCCTTTTATAGAAGTTGTACCCTTTTATAGAAGTTGTACCTTTTTATAGAAGTTGTACCCTTTTATAGAAGTTGTACTCCCTTTTATAGAAGTTGTACCTTTATAGAAGTTGTACCTTTTATAGAAGTTGTACCTTTTATAGAAGTTGTACCTTTTTATAGAAGTTGTACCTTTTATAGAAGTTGTACCTTTATAGAAGTTGTACCCTTTTATAGAAGTTGTACCTTTTATAGAAGTTGTACTTTTTATAGAAATTGTACCTTTTATAGAAATTGTACCTTTTATAGAAGTTGTACCTTTTATAGAAGTTGTACTTTTTATAGAAGTTGTACCTTTTATAGAAGTTGTACCTTTTATAGAAGTTGCACCTTTTATAGAAGTTGTACTCTTTTATAGAAGTTGTACCTTTTATAGAAGTTGTACCTTTTATAGAAGTTGTAACTCTTTTATAGAAGTTGCACCCTTTTATAGAAGTTGTACCTTTTATAGAAGTTGCACCTTTTATAGAAGTTGTACCTTTATAGAAGTTGTACCTTTTATAGAAATTGCACCCTTTTATAGAAGTTGTACCTTTTATAGAAGTTGTACCTTTTATAGAAGTTGCACCTTTTATAGAAATTGCACTTTTATAGAAGTTGTACCTTTTATAGAAGTTGTACCTTTTATAGAAGTTGTACCTTTTATAGAAGTTGTACTTTTTATAGAAGTTGTACCTTTTATAGAAGTTGTACCTTTTATAGAAGTGGTACCTTTTTATAGAAGTTGTACCTTTTATAAAAGTTGTATCTTTTATAGAAGTGGTACCCTTTTATAGAAGTTGTATCTTTTATAGAAGTGGTACCTTTTATAGAAGTTGTACCTTTTATAGAAGTTGTATCTTTTATAGAAGTGGTACCCTTTATAGAAGTTGTATCTTTTATAGAAGTGGTACCTTTATAGAAGTTGTACCTTTTATAGAAGTTGTACCTTTTATAGAAGTTGTACCTTTATAGGAGTTATGTAAGTAAAGTACACTACACGTGAGCTCATGTTATCGTGACTACTCACAGCAACGTGTGATTACATGATAAGTAGCGATTCCATGTGATTACATGATAAGTAGCAATTCCATGTGAATAAATGATAAGTAGCAATTCCATGTGATTAAATGATGAGTAGCGATTCCATGAATAAATGATAAGTAGCAATTCCATGTGATTAAATGATGAGTAGCGATTCCATGTGATTAAATGATGAGTAGCAATTCCATGATTAAATGATGAGTAGCAATTCCATGTGATTACATGATGAGTAGAGATTCCATGATTACATGATAAGTAGCGATTCCATGTGATTAAATGATAAGTAGCAATTCCATGTGATTAAATGATGAGTAGCGATTCCATGTGATTACATGATGAGTAGCAATTCCATATGATTAAATGATGAGTAGCAATTCCATGTGATTACATGATGAGTAGAGATTCCATGTGATTACATGATAAGTAGCGATTCCATGTGCTTAAATGATAAGTAGCAATTCCATGTGATTAAATGATGAGTAGCGATTACATGTGATTAAATGATGAGTAGCAATTCCATGATTAAATGATGAGTAGCGATTCCATGTGATTAAATGATGAGTAGCGATTACATGTGATTAAATGATGAGTAGCAATTCCATGTGATTAAATGATAAGTAGCAATTCCATGTGATTAAATGATGAGTAGCGATTCCATGTGATTAAATGATGAGTAACGATTCCATGTGATTACATGATAAGTAGCGATTCCATGTGATTACATGATAAGTAGCGATTCCATGTGATTTACCTGACTGGGACCTGTGATAAATTGATTTCATCCACGTAATTAAGCCCATAAAGGTTCCCATATGGCCTGAGGTAAATTGATTTCATTCAGTATAATTAAGAGCATAAAGGTTCCTTGTAATTTTACCTGCATGTGGATTGAGCTAAATTGATTTCATTGAATATAAATAACGGCATAAAAGCCCCATTTGATTTACCTGGCGGTGGCCGAGATAAATTGATTTCATTCAATATAATTAAGAGCACTTCCGGTTTGGTTACCGAGCAGGACAGACGTGGGTTCGCGAGCTCTCGCCCTTTTTATGATTTCAAGTTTATTTTGAGGTTGAACGACATCAATAGACCAGTTAGCGGACTTCCGACGATGCTGGAATGTCTCATCAACAGCATTTTAGAGGAATCTCATCTCTCCTCCTTCAAGGTAGCTGGAAATAAAGAGCGCACTACCCTCGTCCTTCGATTTGATGGCATGGAGATGGCCGACATGAGTGTGTCGACGGGTCATCATTCAACTCCTGCCAGCTTCAGACGGAAGTCGCCGAGCCAAGTAAGACGAGACAACTTAAGAAAACAACAACACCATACAAGAGTAGCAATGAAGACAGCAACAAACATCTACGAACATGGACTTTATTGAAAATAAAGAAATTCGAAGTGCTGACATTCAACAAACAAACAACGATAGTACGGCCTTAATCCAGAGTAACGACAGTGCTATCCATTTATTCAGCGTGTCAGCCGTAACATCGCTCCTTGACGACACATCTGCGAGCACGGATTTTATTGAAAACAAAGAAAATGGACGTGCTGACATTCAACAAACAAACAACAACAATACGGACTCAATCCAGAGTAACAACAGTGCTATCTATTTATTCAGCATGTCAACCGTAACATCGCCCCTTGATGACACGTCTATGGTCGGAAATACAATCAGTGAATCAAACAACCTAGAACGACAACCTAGACGACACAGCGACAGATACGAAACACACCGAGAAGAAGATAGATCTACACATTTCTGACACATCTATCACGTCAGACAGTGAGACCGAATATGACAAAGAAAGCTCTCGCACAAGTGAGGAAAACTCATCCATGGAAAACCAACAAGGTGGTAACAGTAATCACACACGCTTTGCTGACATGATCAAGCAACTTCGCTGTGATAAAATAAGTGTCCAGATCTTCAAAATCACGGAAAGACACAGGGAGGCATATTACACAGCCAGATCGCAACAAGGACATTTTAAAGCTCGTGTTAGACACATTTCAAACGACACATGTTATTCTTGCAGAGACTGATGATCTCATTATTGAGTATTGCGTTACCAACCAAAGGATAAGAAATTTCATCGTCAAGAACAGCGAAGACGACAGCCCATATGCGAAAATGCGTCAACGACATCTGCTTAATTGGCAAGACCAGACGATCCGGATTATGGAGGACTGCGACTATGGAGACCACATGCACAACATTCAGACATTGCTAGCCCATCTTAAAAGCTTGATCTTCAAAACATTGCATCTATAATCTATAGAAAGCAAGACAGAGACGAAACAAGTTCTGGAACCCATGACTTGTATAGCCAATAATATGCATACCTTTTCATGTTTACATTTTCTTAATAATGTTTTGTAATTCTCAGATAATTATCAATTTGCCATGGTTTGATTGCTGATTCGTCACTTGGATGTCATTGCTGTTTGCCCTTTATTTGCATATTTGTGAATGTATTCAATCAAAGCAAGCTTGACTTTGATAGAGAAGCATTGATGATGTTTCAAGAATTATTGTATCTAGTTTCACCTTAAATACTTGAATATCTAAATAATGCCTTCACTTGATGTTTTGATGAAATTTCAATGAAATGTAACATAAAAAAACAAATAAAAAAAAGAGCACAAAGGTTCCATGTGATTTACCTCCATGTCACCAGAGATAAATTGATTTAATTCAATATAAATAACGGCATAAAGGCCCCATTTGATTTACCCACCGGTGGCCTGAGATAAATTGATTTCATTCTGGATATAATTAAGAGCACAAAGGTTCCATGTGATTTACCTCCATGTGGCTTGAGATAAATTCGTTTTTATGAAGGGCACTCCACCGTGGATTTCAATACCTGAAGATTGATATGAAACCAAAAACACCTGGTAAAGATGTGTGATACTCTATCGTTTTCTTCTTCTTTTCCTCTTCCTTCTTCCTCTTTCCCCCTTCCCCTTCCCCTTCCCCTCCCCCTTCCCCATTCCCCCCTCGCTGGTCCCTGGTCCCTGCTCCTCTCTCTCTTCCTCCTTCCTCTTTTCCTTTTTTCTTTTTCTTTTTCTTTTTTTCTTTCTTCTTTCTTCTTTTTTCATACTTTTTTTCTTCTACTTTTTTTCTTCTTCCCCTTCCTCTTCCTCTTCCTCTTCCTCTTCTTCTTCTTCTTTTCTTCTTCTTCTTCTTCTTCTTCTTCTTCCTCTTTTTCTTCTATTTTTTTTCTTCTTCTTCTTCTTCTTCTTTTTCTTGATGCATGTATGTTTATATGTATGTATGTATGTATGTATGTATGTATATGTATGTATGTATGTATGCATGTATGTATGTTGTGTGTATGTATGTATGTATGTATGTATATATATATATGTATTTGTGTTTGCATGTATGTATGCATGCATGCATGTATGTATGTATGCATGCATGTATGCATGTATATGTATGTAAGTATGTATGTAAGTATGTATGTATGTATGTATGTAAGTATGTATGTAAGTATGTATGTAAGTATGTATGTATGTATGTATGTATGTGTAATATGTATGTGTATGAAATCATGTAGTATGTATGTATATATGAAATGTATTATCAAGTATGTATGTATGTACAATATGTATGTATGTATGTATGATATGTATAAGTATGTAAATGTATGTAGTATGTAAGTATGTGTATGTATGTATGTATGTAGTATATAAGTATGTATGTAAGTATGTCTGTATGTATGTATGTATGTATGTATGTATGTATGTATGTAAATATGTATGTAATATGTATGTAAGTATGCAAGTATGTATGTATGTAATGTATGTATGTATGTAATGTATGTATGTAAGTATGTATGTATGTAGTATGTATGTATGTATGTAAGTATGTAAGTATGTATGTATGTATGTATGTGTGTAAGTATGTATGTAAGTATGTATGTAAGTATGTATGTATATGTATGTATAGTAGGTATGTATGTATGTATGTAAGTATGTATAGTAGGTATGTATGTAGTAGAATATATGTGTATATAGTAGGTATGTGTATGTATAGTATGTAAGTGTATGTATGTAAGGATATATATGTATGTATAGTAGGATGTATGTAAGTATGTATGTAAGTATGTATAGTAGAATATATATGTAAGTAGTGTATGTATAGTAGGATATATAAGTGTATGTATAGTAGGATATATAAGTAGGATATATAAGTGTATCTATAGTAGAATATATAAGTGTATGTATAGTAGGATATATAAGTGTATGTATAGTAGAATATATAAGTGTATCTATAGTAGGATGTATAAGTGTATGTATAGTAGGATATATAAGTGTATGTATAGTAGGATATATAAGTGTATGTATAGTAGGATATATAAGTGCCTACCTGTATGAGAATTGAATCTTCAGTCCTTACATCGCCTATCAAGGCAGCTAGGCCAGCAGTACAATCCATGCCCTTAGCCAGAGGTCAGGGTCGGGGTGGGGTAGCGGCAGACAGAGATGACAACAATACGAAAGAGAGAATCATAAAATTAGCAATTCATCTCAATAGTGACAAAGGTTCCATGTTCGAGACCCACCAATGTCCACCCTGTAACAGTAGTGACAAAGGTTCCATGTTCGAGACCCACCAATGTCCACCCTGTAACAATAGTGACAAAGGTTCCATGTTCGAGACCCACCAATGTCCACCCTGTAACAGTAGTGAGATGCTACTTGTAAACCGATATCCATAGAATAATGCCCCTGTTCTCATGGCAAACGTCAATCGCGGTGACGAGAATGGAGATTACTGGTGAGGTGACAGCAGAACGGAAATTGGAGACTTATTTGTAACACGACAACAAAACTTAGTAATCTGTCTGAGACATACCGAATCGTTTCTTCTCATAGAGTCGTAGTCGATCAAATTGTCTTTTCGTAGGGTTGTAGTCAGCCAAGTTGACAGTGATACCAAATTGTCTTATTGTAATGTTGTAGGCAGCCAAGATGGCAGTGATACCAAATTGTCTTATTGTAATGTTGTAGGCAGCCAAGATGGCAGTGATACCAAATTGTCTTATTGTAATGTTGTAGGCAGCCAAGTTGACAGTGATACCAAATTGTCTTATTGTAATGTTGTAGGCAGCCAAGATGGCAGTGATACCAAATTGTCTTATTGTAATGTTGTAGGCAGCCAAGTTGACAGTGATACCAAATTGTCTTATTGTCAAATTGTCTTATTGTAGGCAGCCAAGTTGACAGTGATATCAAATTGTCTTATTGTAATGGTGTAGGCAGCCAAGATGGCAGTGATACCAAATTGTCTTATTGTAATGTTGTGGCAGATCAGCCAAGATGGCAGTGATACCAAATTGTCTTATTGTAATGTTGTAGGCAGCCAAGTTGACAGTGATACCAAATTGTCTTATTGTAATGTTGTAGTCAGCCAAGTCAGCCAAGATGGCAGTGATACCAAATTGTCTTCTCGTAAGGTTGTAGTCAGCCAAGTTGACAGTGATACCAAATTGTCTTATTGTAATGTTGTAGTCAGCCAAGATGTCAGTGATACCAAATTGTCTTCTCGTAGGTTGTAGTCAGCCAAGTTGACAGTGATACCAAATTGTCTTATTGTAATGTTGTAGTCAGCCAAGATGGCAGTGATACCAAATTGTCTTATTGTAATGTTGTAGTCAGCCAAGTTGACAAGGATACCAAATTGTCTTATTGTAATGTTGTAGTCAGCCAAGATGACAGTGATACCAAATTGTCTTATTGTAATGTTGTAGTCAGCCAAGATGACAGTGATACCAAATTGTCTTATTGTAATGTTGTAGTCAACCTAGGAGACAGTGATACCAAATTGTCTTATTGTAATGTTGTAGTCAACCTAGGAGACAGTGATACCAAATTGTCTTATTGTAATGTTGTAGTCAGCCAAGTTGACAATGAATCTTCTCATAATGTTACAGCCAGCCAAGTTGACAATGATATCAAATTATCTTCTCATAATGTTACAGCCAGCCAAGTTGACAATGAATCTTCTCATAATGTTACAGTCAGCCAAGTTGACAATGAATCTTCTCATAATGTTACAGTCAGCCAAGTTGACAATGAATCTTCTCATAATGTTACAGTCAGCCAAGTTGACAATGAATCTTCTCATAATGTTACAGCCAGCCAAGTTGACAATGAATCTTCTCATAATGTTACAGTCAGCCAAGTTGACAATGATACCAAATTATCTTCTCATAATGTTACAGCCAGCCAAGTTGACAATGAATCTTCTCATAATGTTACAGTCAGCCAAGTTGACAATGATACCAAATTATCTTCTCATAATGTTACAATCAGCCAAGTTGACAATGATATCAAATTATCTTCTCATAATGTTACAGTCAGCCAAGTTGACAATGATACCAAATTATCTTCTCATAATGTAACAGCCAGCCAAGTTGACAATGATATCAAATTATCTTCTCATAATGTTACAGTCAGCCAAGTTGACAATGATATCAAATTATCTTCTCATAATGTTACAGTCAGCCAAGTTGACAATGATACCAAATTATCTTCTCATAATGTAACAGCCAGCCAAGTTGACAATGATACCAAATTATCTTCTCATAATGTTACAGCCAGCCAAGTTGACAATGATACCAAATTATCTTCTCATAATGTTACAGCCAGCCAAGTTGACAATGATACCAAATTATCTTCTCATAATGTTACAGCCAGCCAAGTTGACAATGATATCAAATTATCTTCTCATAATGTTACAGTCAGCCAAGTTGACAATGATACCAAATTATCTTCTCCTAATGTTACAGCCAGCCAAGTTGACAATGATATCAAAATTCAGACGCTGTAGCGAAATTGTGGAGTTCTAAACTTGTAATGACCAAGACACTAGCACAAATAGGTTTCGTCCTTACTTGACTTTGGCGTGAATGAATACCTAGCCATAGATAGAGAAAGACCTTGTCAGAGTGTTAGTAAGAAGAGCCTAACAGGTTGCTTTACTGTAACTCCCCAGGGAGTTGAGAAGGACTTTGAATAAAATGACCGGCTGGGGGATAAATGATGTCCAGTAGGTAATCCTGCAGTTGTGTGGGGACAGGGCTTTATTTTCAGTCTTACACTAGCAATTCAATGTTCCACCATGAGCAGCAGCTACTGACCTTGATACCGATGCATTCTTTGACGCTAATGGGAACACCGTGAAGAACCTCTCTCGTTGGCACTTTTCTCATCAAGGGCTTGTGCTTCGGCCTTTAAATAGACATAGAGAAATGTTGACTTCAGCAAACATTATGAAACAATTTGTTCAACAATAATTGACATTTTTATAAGTTATGTTTGAACCATGGTAATGTGTTTGATTTCTATAGGGAAAGCGGTATTCTTATCTTTCATTATGACCTATCGCAAGGCGTTTTACCTAGACAAGGAAAGCGGTATTTTATTTAGTATAATTCATTATGACCTTATCACAAGGCGTTTAACCTAAACAAGGATAGCGGTATTCTTATAATTCATTATGACATTATCACAAGGTTTAACAAAGGAAAGCGGTATTCTTATAATTCATTATGGCCTTATCACAAGGTTTAACAAAGGAAAGCGGTATTCTTATAATTCATTATGACCTTATCGCAAGGTGTTTAACCTAAACAAGGAAAGTGGTATTCTTATAATTCATTATGACCTTATCGCAAGGCGTTTAACCTAGGCAAAGGAAAGCGGTATTCTTATAATTCATTATGACCTAGGCAACCTAAAGGAAAGCGGTATTCTTATAATTCATTATGACCTTATCGCAAGGCGTTTAACCTTAGCAAAGGAAAGCAGTATTCTTATAATTCATTATGACCTTATCGCAAGGCGTTAAGCAAAGGAAAACAAGCGTTTAAAAGGAAAGCGGTATTCTTATAATTCATTATGACCTTATCGCAAGGCGTTTAACCTAAGCAAAGGAAAGTGGTATTCTTATAATTCATTATGACCTTATCGCAAGGCGTTTAACCTAAACAAGGAAAGCGATATTCTTATAATTCTTTATGACCTAACCGCAAAGGTGTTTAACTTAAACAAGGAAAGGGTATTCTTATAATTCATTATGACATTATCACAAGGTTTAACAAAGGAAAGCGGTATTCTTATAATTCATTATGGCCTTATCACAAGGTTTAACAAAGGAAAGGTATTCTTATAATTCATTATGACCTTATCGCAAGGTGTTTAACCTAAACAAGGAAAGTGGTATTCTTATAATTCATTATGACCTTATCGCAAGGCGTTTAACCTTTATTCTTATAATTCATTATGACCTTACAAGGCGTTTAAAAGCAAAGGAAATATTCTTATAATTCATTATGACCTTATCGCAAGGCGTTTAAACTTAGCAAAGGAAAGCAGTATTCTTATAATTCATTATGACCTTATCGCAAGGCGTTTAACCTAAGCAAAGGAAAGTGGTATTTATAATTATATGACCTTATCAGGCGTGCGAACCTGAAACGATATTCTTATAATTTATGACCTAACCGGTGTTTAACTTAAACAAGGAAAGCGGTATTCTTATAATTCATTGTGACCTTATCACAAGGTGTTTAACCTAAACAAGGAAAGCGGTATACAATTCATTGTGACCTTATCGCTAGGTGTTTAACCTAAACAAGGAAAGCGGTATTACACCTAGTATAATTCATTATGACCTTATCGCAAGGTGTTTAACCTAACAAGGAAAGCGGTATTATACCTAGTATAATTCATTATGACCTTATCGCAAGGTGTTTAACCTAAACAAGGAAAGCGGTATTATACCTAGTATAATTCATTATGACCTTATCGCAAGGTGTTTAACCTAAAACAAGGAAAGCGGTATTATTATAATTCATTATGACCTTATCGCAAGGTATTTAATAAACAAGGAAAAGCGGTATTATTATAATTCATTATGACCTTATCAAGGCATTTAACCTAAAAACAAGGAAAGGTATTTAACCTAAACAAGGAAAGCGGTATTATAATAATTCATTATGATTATTATAATTCATTATGACCTTATCGCAAGGCATTTAACCTAAACAAGGAAGGACCTTAAAGGTATTATTATAATTCATTATGACCTTATCGCAAGGCATTTAACCTTATATTATAATTCATTATGACCTTATCGCAAGGTATTTAACCTAAACAAGGAAAGGTATTTAACCTAAACGGTATTATTATAATTCATTATGACCTTATCGCAAGGTGTTTAACCTAAACAAGGAAGGTGGTATTATTATAATTCATTATGACCTTATCGCAAGGCATTTAACCTAAACAAGGAAGGTGGTATTATTATAATTCATTATGACCTTATCGCAAGGCATTTAACCTAAACAAGGAAGGTGTATTATTATAATTCATTATGACCTTATCGCAAGGTGTTTAACCTAAACAAGGAAGGTGGTATTATTATAATTCATTATGACCTTATCGCAAGGTGTTTAACCTAAACAAGGAAGGTGGTATTATTATAATTCATTATGACCTTATCGCAAGGCATTTAACCATTAAACAAGGTGAACCTAAACAAGGAAGGTGGTATTATTATAATTCATTATGACCTTATCGCAAGGTGTTTAACCTAAACAAGGAAGGTGGTATTATTATAATTCATTATGACCTTATCGCAAGGTGTTTAACCTAAACAAGGAAGGTGGTATTATTATAATTCATTATGACCTTATCGCAAGGTGTTTAACCTAAACAAGGAAGGTGGTATTATTATAATTCATTATGACCTTATCGCAAGGTGTTTAACCTAAACAAGGAAGGTGGTATTATTATAATTCATTATGACCTTATCGCAAGGTGTTTAACCTAAACAAGGAAGGTGGTATTATTATAATTCATTATGACCTTATCGCAAGGTGTTTAACCTAAACAAGGAAGGTGGTATTATTATAATTCATTATGACTTACCAAGGCATTTAACCTAACCTAAACAAGGAAGGTGGTATTATTATAATTCATTATGTTTGAATAAACAAGGAAGGTGGTATAAAGACTATAATTATTTAAACGGAAAGACTTCAAAATAGGAAATTGGTATTTTCATTATTTACGTTTGAATACATGGCAAGTCATGTGACTTCAAAAAAGGGAAGTTTTAAACTGATATTTTTACGTTTGAACAGATGACAAGCGTCTGAATGCAACAAGGAAAATATTAGTTTCTTCATTTACCTTCGCTGTTGGAATCACATCTGTTAGGGCGTTCGTTTCCCCATGGACTTTCAAAGCCTATGAAGACAATTAGAAACCGTTTGATAAAACACCGCAACTCTTTTAGATGAAGACATCACGTGTTCATGGGACTTGACGTCACCAACTTATTTCTTCTCACATCCACGAGTCCATTGCTGACCAAGAGATCTGCTTTATGATCAAATAGCTCTAAAACCACACATATATATATAATACCTGATTTAAACTAAATTCAAATTCAGCTCCTACCAAAACTACCGACCAAATAATCAAGATTTTAATTGACTGAAATTGAAGTCAGGTTCCAAGAGGGTCCGATCTCTCGTGGTGTAGAGGTCAAGTTGCTGCAGCTGCAACGATGCGATTCAGGAGACTGGGTTCGCTCCGCGGGACAACGTTTTAAAAAAATAGTATTATTAATCTTTTAAAGTCTTTTGATTTCTCCTTACCGCGAAAGCCTTTGGTTTTATTTTTCCTTATTGTTTTTAAAACCAATAATTTATGTATGCACAAGTTAGAACACACTGTCGTCTGTCGTCTGTCGTCTGAGATGAAAGTAACGGAGGAATGCAATGGTGCGTTCTATCCACGCCCGTTGATTCTTTCCAACCAGTGGGCATTTGGTGTGCTCACTTCCACAGCTCTTACACTCCACTCGTTTCTGTCTATTGGGTGTGTACAATGTTTGGTACACGCCTGTCTTTGGGTGTGTAGAATGTTTGGTACACGCCTGTCATTGGGTGTGTAGAATGTTTAGTACACGCCTGTCTTTGGGGTGTAAAATGTTGGTACACGCCTGTCTTTGGTGTGTAGAATGTTTGGTACACGCCTGTCTTTGGGTGTGTAGAATGTTTGGTGTCTTTGGGTGTGTAGAATGTTTGGTACACGCCTGTCTTTGGGTGTGTAGAATGTTTGGTACACGTCTGTCTTTGGGTTGTAGAATGTTTGGTACACGCCTGTCATTGGGTGATGGATGTTGAGTGACTAAAAATGGAAACCTCGTTTTTTGAAAAATGGTAACCTCGTTTTTTGAAAAATGGTAACCCCGTTTTTTGAAAAATGGTAACTCCGTTTTTTGAAAAATGGTAACCCCGTTTTTTGAAAAAGGAAAATCCTGTTATAAAAGGAAAATTCTAGTTTTGCCAAAACTGTAAACCCCATTTCTAATATGTAACCACGGAAAGCTGCAACATGTGAACACACCTTGGTTGTGTAAGACTTCCACACTTCTTCGGCACTCAAGCTTCCATCGTGCAGACGTGTTTGCAACTCCTCGAATGAGAGAGTGGTTATCTGTGTGTCAACCTGTTAAAAAGCAAGAAATGTAGTTGTATGGCATTGTGTATAGCACATATCCTCGTCATCATTTTCACTGTCGTTTTAATATCCTCATGATGATTTCCATGGGAATCACAGCTGCTGTTTGATACAAACGATGTTAAATGAACAAGGGACACTGGGATATTTTTGTCTTGAAATGAATCTGAAGATCTATGACAAGAAAATATTCAATCAGTGTGCTACCAATTAGGACGACATACGGGTGCAAAATGTGATCACTATTGAAGAAAGTAGCAAAAAAGCTGCAAACCACTCAGGGAAAGAAAAATGCTACATATCAGACTCCAAGATGAAGGTCTCTTGCATGAAAATACGAAAAAGAAAAGGAGTTTCTGACAACTTTAAACACTCAGACAAAGTGGAAATAGGCTGGCCGTATAGCACGATTTAACTACCGATGGACAAACAGACACACAGAATTGCAGCTAAGAAATGGACACATCTACCCCGAAGACCCCCGGCAAGATGACATAATGACATGATAGCACAATTTAACTCATGGGTGCAGTGTGGCCTGATGAAAGGAGGGGAGACAATTCACTGGAAGACATCTGAGGTGGGATAACTCTGCAGTGGATGGACTACGTCTAGTGAGGCAATCAGGCATCACAGGAACATTGTCAAAGCAATGCGTAGTTTGAATAATACCTTATCATCGTGTCCCCCTTATTCGTGGTGGGGATGAGTGATTTAAAGTAATGTTTCTCCAAAACGATTGATGTCAATAGGACACGTCAGCCAAAAGCATTGCCCATGTTGACGTTTAGGCGGTCGCATACAAGACAATATCAACTTTAGCACGAATGCAATATCTATAAAATTATCGTCACATACCTTAAGTCTAATGTCGGTGTTTGTGCCACTGTTTGTTCGACTACGATTTGCACACGGAATACCCGAGACGCACGTTAACCCCAAACGTCCATTCTGTGTTTACATGTCGTTTCTGACACCTGGTTCTTAAAGACAAAACAAAGGTGTGCATCAGAAATAGGAAGACTTTTATAAATTCATTGTCAATATATATATTATTGTAGTAGATTTACAACACAAATGGGTACATCAGAAATAGGAAGCATTATAACTTCATTGTCAATCTATATATTATTGTAGTAGATTTACAACACAAATGGGGTATATCAGAAATAGGATGCATTATAACTTCATTGTCAATCTATATATTATTGTAATAGATTTGCAACATAAATGGGTACATCAGAAATAGGAAGCATTATAACTTCATTGTCAATCTATATATTATTGTAGTAGATTTACAACGCAAATGGGGTACATTAGAAATAGGATGCACTACAATTTCATTGCATATTTCAATACTAATGATATAGATTAACCTCACCTTCTCTGCAGTGATTTGCTCTTGAATTCTTTGAAGATCTTTGACAGACCTTTGTTGGCGCTGTCGGATTTTGCTTTGTACCTGTTCCCGTTTTAGGCGCCAGACAATACAGTGTCCAAGATAAAGGCCAACGATCCCCCAGCCACAATGAGGGACGACCAGTGTTTTCGACACACCTGATTGGACAGTGAAACCAAGAACATCCAAAAGTGACGTGTCTTTTATCAGAGTGAATATCAGCCAGGCTAACTCTGCTCATTTGCAAACAACACCTTACACCTGATAATTTTACTCTTATTTACTCATTTCAACGGATATGACAAATATTTTAGGAGGAAAAGGAATCATGTCCATTTCGGTATTGATCAATAAAAAAGTTTCACATATTGTTGAACTTGGTGTCTCGAAATTCTATGATTCATTTTAGAAGGTATATTTTCAAAAGCATGGGATTTAACATCGGGAATTTCCGCCACAGGCTTGGATTACCGCGGTGCACTGGGCATAGAACGTACAACATGTCTTTGAATGTGGGCCTGTGGAATAGTCTCTGTGCTTGCTTTTTGAATGTGGGCCTGTGGAACAGTCTCTGTGCTTGCTTTTTGAATGTGGGCCTGTGGAATAGTCTCTGTGCTTGCTTTTTGAATGTGGGCCTGTGGAATAGTCTCTGTGCTTGCTTTTTGAATGTGGGCCTGTGGAATAGTATCTGTGCTTGCTTTTTGAATGTGGGCCTGTGGAATAGTCTCTGTGCTTGCTTTTTGAATGTGGGCCTGTGGAATAGTATCTGTGCTTGCTTTTTGAATGTGGGCCTGTGGAATAGTATATGTGCTTGCTTTTGAATGTGGGCCTGTGGAATAGTATCTGTGCTTGCTTTTGAATGTGGGCCTGTGGAATAGTATCTGTGCTTGCTTTTTGAATGTGGGCCTGTGGAATAGTATCTGTGCTTGCTTTTGAATGTGGGCCTGTGGAATAGTATCTGTGCTTGCTTTTTGAATGTGGGCCTGTGGAATAGTATATGTGCTTGCTTTTTGAATGTGGGCCTGTGTATCTGTGCTTTTTTGAATGTGGGCCTGTGGAATAGTATCTGTGCTTGCTTTTGAATGTGGGCCTGTGGAATAGTATCTGTGCTTGCTTTTTGAATGTGGGCCTGTGGAATAGTATCTGTGCTTGCTTTTTGAATGTGGGCCTGTGGAATAGTATCTGTGCTTGCTTTTTGAATGTGGGCCTGTGGAATAGTATCTGTGCTTGCTTTTTGAATGTGGGCCTGTGGAATAGTATCTGTGCTTGCTTTTTGAATGTGGGCCTGTGGAATAGTCTCTGTGCTTGCTTTTTGAATGTGGGCCTGTGGAATAGTATCTGTGCTTGCTTTTTGAATGTGGGCCTGTGGAATAGTATCTGTGCTTGCTTTTGAATGTGGGCCTGTGGAATAGTATCTGTGCTTGCTTTTTGAATGTGGGCCTGTGGAATAGTGAATGTCTGGAATAGTATCTTGCTTTTTGAATGTGGGCCTGTGGAATAGTCTCTGTGCTTGCTTTTTGAATGTGGGCCTGTGGAATAGCATCCCAAGAATCTATGATTGCTTTTCGATAATAGTCCCTTTAATGGTTTTGTTGTTTGGAATTCTTTTTCTTTCTTAAAACATGGCTGTCAAAGAGAACAGGGGACAGATAGAAAGAAAGAAAGAGAAAGAAAGAGAGAGAGAGAGAGAGAGATGAGAGAGAGAGAGAGAGAGAGAGAGAGAGAGAGAGAGAGAGAGAGAGAGAGAGAGAGAGAGAGGAGCGGAGAGCGGAGGAGCGAGAGAGAGAGAGAGAGAGAGGAGAGGAGAGAGAGAGAGAGCGAGAGCGAGAGAGAGCGAGAGGAGAGAGAGAGAGAGAGAGAGAGAGAGAGAGAGACGAGAGAGAGAGAGAGAGAGAGAGAGAGAGAGAGAGAGAGCGAGAGCTGAGAGCGAGAGCGAGAGCGAGAGAGAGAGAGAGAGGAGAGAGAGAGAGAGAGAGAAGAGAGAGAGAGGAGAGAGAGAGAGAGAGAGAGAGAGAGAGAGAGAGAGAGAGAGAGAGAGAGGAGAGAGAGAGGAGAGAGAGGAGAGATGAGAGAGAGAGAGAGAGAGAGAGAGAGAGGGAGAGAGAGCGAGGTGCTGAGGTAGAGATAGAGAGAGAGAAGAGATAGAGAGACGTATGAGCTGTCAGAGAGAGACAGGGGGACAGAGAGAGAGAGAAGAGAGAGAGAGAGAGCGAGAGCGAGAGCGACAGCAGAGACAGCGAGAGAGAGAGAGAGATGAGAGAAGAGCAGAGAGAGAGAGAGAGATGAGGAGAGAGGAGATGAAGAGAGAGAGAGAGAGAGAGGGAGAGAGAGAGAGACGAGAGGAGAGAGAGAGAGAGAGAGAGAGAGAGGGAGAGGAGAGACGACGAGAGAGAGAGAGTCGAGAGGAGAGGGAGCAGAGCGAGAGACGAGAAGGAGGAGAGAGCGAGGAGGAGCGAGAGAGAGAGCGAGAGAGAGAGAAGAGAGCGAGAGAGAGAGCGAGAGCGAGAGCGAGAGATGCGATGAGAGCGTAGAGCGAGAGCGGAGAGAGAGGTGAGACGAGAGAGAAGAGCGAGAGCGAGCGAGAGAGCGAAGAGCAGAGCGAGAGACGAGCAGAGAGAGCGAGAGCGAGGATGCGAGAGACGAGAGAGAGAGAGAGAGAGAGAGAGAGAGAGAGAGAGAGAGAGAGAGAGAGAGAGAGAGGGAGAGAGAGAGAGAGAGAGAGAGACAGAGACAGAGACAGAGACAGAGAGAGAGAGAGAGAGAGAGAGAGAGAGAGAGAGAGAGAGAGAGAGAGAGAGAGAGAGAGAGAGAGAGAGAGAGAGAGAGAGAGAGAGAGAGAGAGAGAGAGAGAGAGAGAGAGAGAGAGCGAGAGAGAGAGAGAGAGAGAGAGAGAGAGAGAGAGAGAGAGAGAGAGAGAGAGAGAGAGAGAGAGAGAGAGAGAGAGAGAGAGAGAGAGAGAGAGAGAGAGAGAGAGAGCGAGAGAGAGCGAAGAGAGAGAGAGAGAGCGAGAGAGAGAGCGAGAGCGAGAGCGGAGAGCGAGAGCGAGAGCGAGAGAGAGAGAGAGAGAGAGAGAGAGAGAGAGAGAGAGAGAGAGAGAGAGAGAGAGAGAGAGAGAGAGAGAGAGAGAGAGGAAGAAAACAACTAGAATTCATAGTATCCAGAAATCCAAATCATATTCATGCCAAACTGCACGACCGAGTTGACAGTATTCTAAGACATGATGATAAGATTTGACTTGTTCTGGACTGCGTGAAATCAAAGACGAAGCGGACACGGAGATACAGGCCTACATTGTACGTTTCTGGAGACAATGACCTGTGACATGTTAGCTCCGGCATTGGTAAATTGATTATCTCCGTTCTTAATTTTAAAAATTATTGCAATAACAACTGAGTGGCTTGAGAGAAATAGACATGCGATGTTAGGGTTAATTCATTGTCAGTTATTTAGCGAGTTAAAAGGGCCTACAAAATTAAATGTTTTTTTCTCTAGTGGTATCGAGTACCCTACATGACGCATCGGCCGTTTGATGATCGTTCTTATACGTTTTACGACGATATAAAAAACATTTTTAAATGGCGGACATGCTTGTGGGTTTGATTGTGATTACAATTGATTGTTAGAAAAATAGTGTTTTTAGAAACTCTGTGGCCCAATTGCGTTATTTAGAGATGCATGTATCTATCTGATTACTAGTAGGATTATATTTAGGGTTAGGGTTGGATCAAATTATCTCCAATATTATTTTAATGAAAGAGGTCTGACTGCGTGACTGAGAGTGGGACCTTCGTATCCACAGTTCACAGAGGTCAGTTACGCATACATGCGGTTCAATTCCATGGCGATCAGGAGACCATATCAATGCATACATTGTACAATGATAGTGGTCAGACCATAAAATTGAATTTTAAATCATATCGAACGAAGAGGTCCCATGGTCCAAGACATTACGGCTCAGTATCGAATGAAAATCCCCCCATGGTCCAAGACATTACGGCTTTATATCGAACGAAGATGCCCAATGTTCATAGACATTATGGCCTGGTATCAACAGAAGATGCCCCATGTTCCAAGAAGACATTATGGCTTGGAATAGAAAGAAGGTGTCGCGTGGTTCAGGACGTTACGGCCTTGTATCTAACAAAGATGTTTACTCCCAAGCTAGTGCGTGTACCCATTTGTATCTGGGTCGAGTAGAGAAAATGCGTGTTAAGTGTCCTCCCCAAGGAAAACAACGTCGGACCTAGCTTTGTTAGGATTCGAACCAGGAACCTCATGATGATCCCCAGTCCGTCAGCCTGACCACTCAGCTAGCAACGACGCATGCACATGGTAGTGGTAGAAAAACATATTTAACAATCAATCTCTTGGTCGATTAATACAATTTCACTCCATTTTCGTATCGCATTGACAAAAGTGAGTATGAAAGAGAACGTCTATAAGAAGAAGAAGAAGCCAGATGCACATTCCTTTGTCTTCTGTCAATCAAAGTATGCCAGTTTCACGTGGGTCAAGCCTGGTACCGCAAACTGCAAGAGTTAGTCACTGAAACTGCCAAGTGGTTGAAATCTTTGATCCAGTTTTCCAGCCCTGCCCGAATAAATGTAAGACTGTTTTGCTTTCGTGATTATGACCGGATTTCAAGATCCTCGTGATTCCAAGCTAGAAACATTTGCGGATTTTGTATTCTCCAACTACTTTATGTCTAAGAAGGTAATATATTCTCCATCTCGGTGGGCATGCTAGGAAAGTATCATCAGAACGACAAATTCATGCGAATGCTTCCATTGTCATTTCTCTAAGCATTTTACCTCGGCACATCCAAAATTATATGAACTCACAGACAAACTTAAAGACAAACAGCAGGAAATCAAAATCACAATCAGATCCACCTACCAAACACCAAATTATGTCCATGCTAAAAAAATATCGCCAACGTAAGAGTCAAAGACAAGAGCTCATTAATTTATACCGGCAGGATGGACTCTCTTAAGCTGAGTTTGTTGCGAAAGTAGCCTACAATATGTTGCCATTCCGATTCCAGTTTGATGTACAACTTTTTCATTCTTAAAAAAACAACACAACCCACAAAATTGACCTGCTCAAAATCTTGTTTCCATCTCGCCGTAATGAGCAAAGGTCAACAAGTACGAATACCGTGTTATAATATGATTTTTAAAATCTATAAATTGTAACTTAACAAAAACAACAAACAAACCCAACAACAAACAGCCTCGATATTTGGCGAAAAGGAAGAGGTCTAACGCACACCAGAAATTATATTACTCTGTATCCATCTAAAAGGCTAAAAGAGAATCGATATCAACAACACTAACCGGTGCAAATTTCTTTGCATTGGAAAGTCCCTTTGATGTTTTCTTCGATAGGATTAAAATCAAACGCATATTTCCGCTGACCGACGTCAATGCTCCGAAAACCCACGTGGAAATCAGAATCTCGCATTTTGGGCTCGTGTTTAAGGTACCGGCAGTAGAAATGACAACAGATTAATAATATGCAGCCTAACTTCAGATCCTGTGCACATTTAAACGATGTTTTATCAGAAAACTAAACATATCTTCTAAAATGAAAATGCAAATGATTTTACGAAAACATGATCACATTATTGGCATCAAACTTACTTTGAGTAAACTGTAAAACGCAACTTACTTGTTTGGTCCGGAAGGTTTTTTTTTTGTTTTTGCAGCTTTTCCTCAACGTCTTGCTTCATCGAATTATTTTCCGAAACTGTCAAATTTGTAGTGATAAATTTCTCATCTGTCTTTCCTTCCTTCTATCTCTCTTTTGGTTTTTTTTCTCTCTGTCTCTCTGTCTCTGTCTCTGTCTCTGTCTCTGTCTCTGTCTGTCTGTCTGTCTGTCGTCTGTCTGTCTGTCTGTCTGTCTCTCTCTCTGTCTCTCTCTCTCTCTCTCTCTCTCTCTCTCTCTCTCTCTCTCTCTCTCTCTCTCTCTCTCTCTCTGTCTCTGTGTTCTCACTCTCGCTTCTCAATGTTGATACTATCACAATGATGGATCGCAGAACACGAGAACAGCCTCAATACGATAACAACACCTTGCTTGGGACAACGTGACACCTCACGTTTTATATCACGTTCTCGTCTCTTACGTTGGTTTCGTAAACATACTCCAGTCCGTGTCTTGAAAATGAAAGCAGCGATTCGAGACGGTGAAAATGGTGTCAAGGCATTTAGATTTCTAGTGAGAATCCTGCACATTGAAACGTGAAGAGCATCTTCACCGACTCTCGAATTGGGAATGGCGTTAAAGTCAAAGGGAGTCTTACTCTTACAGATAACGACATCCGTTGTTCTATGGCCTTCATTATTATGCGACGTTATCAACGTTGTTTTTGTCACCATACCGTCTGTTTTCAATTTACTTAAGTAGTTTTATCACGTTGTTTAACAGTGTAGTTTTGCTTCTTTCCTTTCCCCTACTCATCATCATCATCATCATCATCACCATCATCCTCCTCCTCCTCATCATCATCCTCAACATCAACATCATAAATCATCATCATCATCAACATCATCAGCAGCAGCAGCAGCAGCAGCATCATCATCATCACCGTTGGCTCAGAATTGTATTGTCCTTAATACTCATGCATTTATTTTGAGGAAAATAACTCTCACGTTCTCAGTTGGAAAGAGAATCTGAAGTAACAACAAAATGCCGCAAGCCGAATTTGTGACGAAGATAAACCGACTTTGGTTATATATTTCGTGTGTGAGTGTGGCAGGACAATCCACAACTGCAAATATGATGATAGCTACAACTCTAATTTTCAAACGTGTAATTAGGACAATATACTTGAGCTGACGATATTATAAAGGCATATCCCGTCACTCTCTAGGTTTGTGTTATACGCCTATCCCATAACTCTCCAGGTTCGTGTTATAGGCCTATCCTGAAACTCTCCAGGTCTGTGTTATAGGCCTATCCCATAACTCTCCAGGTTCGTGTTATAGGCCTATCCCGAAACTCTCCAGGTTCGTGTTATAGGCTTATCTCGTAACCCTCCAATTTCGTGTTATATGTCCATCCGTTAACTCTAGACTTGCGTTACAGGCTCATCTGGTAACTTTGCAGGTTTGTGTTATAGGCCTATCCGTAACTCTCCCAGTTAATGTTATAGGCCTATCCCGTAGCTCCTCAGGGTGTTATAGGCCCATCCTGTAACTCTCCCAGTTAATGTTATAGGCCTATCCCGTAGCTCCCCAGGTTTGTGTTATAGGCCTATCCCGTAACTCTCCCAGTTAATGTTATAGGCCTTTCCTGTAGCTCCCCAGGTTTGTGTTATAGGCCTATCCCGTAACTCTACAGTTAATGATATAGGCCTATCCCGTAGCTCTCCCAGGTTTGTGTTATAGGCCTATCCTGTAACTTCCCAGTTAATGTTATAGGCCTATCCCGTAACTTCCCAGTTAATGTTATAGGCCTATCCAGTAACTTCCCAGTTAATGTTATAGGCCTATCCCGTAACTCCCCAGGTTTGTGTTATAGGCCTATCCCGTAACTCTCCCAGTTAATATAATAGGCCTATCCTGTAGCTCCCCAGGTTTGTGTTATAGGGCTATCCTGTAACTCTCCAGTTTGTGTTATAGGCCTATCCCGTAGCTCCCCAGGTTCGTGTTATAGGCCTATCCTGTAACTCTACAGGTTTGTGTTATAGGTCTATCCTGTAGCTCCCCAGGCTGTGTTATAGGCATATCCCGTAACTCCCCAGGTTTGTGTTATAGGCCTATCCTGTAACTCTCCAGGTTTGTGTGATAGGCCTATCCCTGTAACTTCCCAGTTAATGTTATAGGCCTATCCCGTAACTCTCCAGGTTTGTGTTATAGGCCTATCCTGTAACTCTCCAGGTTTGTGTTATAGGTCTATCCTGTAACTCTCCAGGTTTGTGCTATAGGCCTATCCTCTGGGTAACTTCCCAGGTTTGTGTTATAGGCCTATCCTGTAACTCTCCAGGTTTGTGGTATAGGCCTATCCCGTAACTCTCCAGGTTTTGTGTTATAGGCCTATCCCGTAACTTCCCAGGTTTGTGTTATAGGCCTATCCTGTAACTCTCCAGGTTTGTGTTATAGGCCTATCCCGTAACTTTCCAGGTTTGTGTTATAGGCCTATCCCGTAACTCTCCAGGTTTGTGTTATAGGCCTATTCCGTAACGCGCCATGTTCGTGTTATAGCCCTATCCCGTACCTCCTTGGTTTTGTGTTAAAGGCCTATCCGATAACTCTCCTGGTTCGTGTTATAGGCCAATCCTGTAACTCTCCCTGTTCGTGTTGTAGGCCTATCCTGTAACTCTCCAGGTTTGCGTTATAGGCTTATCCCGTACCTCTTCAGGTTTGTGTTATAGGCCTATCCCGTAACTTCCCAGGTTCGTGTTATAGGCATATCCCGTAACTCTCCAGGTTCATGTTATAGGCATATTCCGTAACTCTCCCGGTTTGTGTTATAGGCCTATTCGTAACTCTCCAGGTTCGTGTTATTGGCCTATTCGTAACTCTCCAGGTTCGTGTTATAGGCCTATCCTGTAACTCTCCAGGTTCGTGTTATAGGCCTATTCGTAACTCTCCAGGTTCGTGTTAAAGGCCTATCCCGTAATTCTCCAGGTTCATGTTATAGGCCTATCCCGTAACTCTCCGGGTTCATGTTATAGGCCTATCTCGTTACTCTCTAATTTCGTGTTATATATCCATCCGGTAACTCTCCAGGCTGGTGTTATAGGCCCATCCGGTAACTCTCCAGGCTTGTGTTATAGGCCCATCTGGTAACTTTCCAGGTTCCTTTATAGGCCTATCCCGTAACTCTTCAGGTTCGTGTTATAGGCCTATCCTGTAACTCTCCAGGTTCGTGTTATAGGCCTATCCCGTAACTCTCCAGGCTCGTGTTATAGGCCTATCCGGTAACTCTTCCCGTTCGTGTTGTAGGCCTATCCGGTAACTCGACAGTTTCTTGTTATAGGCCTATTCGGTAACTCTCCAGGTTCGTGTTATAGGCATATCCGGTAATTCTCCAGTTTCCTGTTACAGGCCTATCCGGCAACTGTCCAGGTTCGTGTTATAGGCCTTTCCTTTCCGGTTTTGATAGGCCTTTCCGGTAACTCTCAACGTTTGTGTTATAGGCGTATCCGGTAACTCTCCAGTTTCCTAAGCCTATCCCGTAGCTCTCCAGGTTTGTGTTATAGGCCTATCCCATACCTCTCCAGGTTCGTTTTATGGGCCTATCCCTTACCTCTCCGGTTTTGTGTTATAGTCCTACCTCATACCTCTCCCGTTTTGTGTTACATGCCTATCCCGTAACTCGAGGTTGATGTTATAGGTCTATCCCGTGACTCTCTAGGTTCGTGTTATAGGCCTATCACACAACTGTCCAGGTTCGTGTTATAGGCCTATCCCATACCTCTCCAGGTTCGTGTAATAGTCCTACCTCATACCTCTCTTATTATGTGTTACAGGCCTATCCCGTAACTCTCCAGGTTGATGTTATAGGTCTATCCCGTGACTCTCTAGGTTCGTGTTATAGGCCTATCGCACAACTGTCCAGGTTCGTGTTATAAGCCTATCCCGTAACTCTCCTGGTTCGTGTTATATTCCTATCATTAAGCCTACGCATTCGTTTTATAGGCTTATCCCAAGATTCTCGAGGTTTGTATTATAAGCCTATCCCGAACGCCTCAAGGTTTGTGTTATAGGCCTACCCAATAACTCTCCAGGGTCGTGTTATAGGCTTATCCTGTGATGCTCAGGGCTCGTGTAATATGCCTATCCCGTAACTCTCCATGTCTAAGTTATAGGCCCATCACATGACTCTCCAGGTACATGTAATATGCCTATCCCGTGACTCTCCAGGTTCGTGTTATAGACCTTTCCCATTACTCTCTATGTTCTTGTTATAGGCCTATCCCGTAGCCCTCCAAATCGTGTTATAGGCCTATCCTGTGACTCTCCAGGTTCGTGTTATAGGCCAATCCCGTGACTCTCCAGGTTCGTGTTATAGACCTTTCCCATGACTCTCCATGTTCTTGTTATAGGCCTATCCCGTAGCCCTCCAAATCGTGTTATAGGCTATCCCGTGACTGTCCAGGTTCGTGTTAATGGCCTATCCCGTGACTCTCCAGGTTCGTGTTATAGGCTTACCTCGGGACTCTCCATGTTTGTGTTATAGGGCTATCCCGTGACTCTCCAGGTTCGTGTTATAAGCATATCCCGTAGCTCTCCAAGTTCGTGTTATAGGCCTACCCGTAGCTTTCCAGGTTCGTGTTATAGGCATATCCCGTAACTCTCCAAGTTCGTGTTATAAGCATATCCCGTAACTCTCCAGGTTCGTGTTATAAGCATATCCGTAACTCTCCAGGTTCGTGTTATAAGCATATCCCGTAATCCAGGTTCGTGTTATAACATATCCGTATCTCTCCAGGTTCGTGTTATAAGCATATCCCGTAACTCTCCAGGTTCGTGTTATAAGCATATCCCGTAACTCTCCAGGTTCGTGTTATAAGCATATCCCGTAACTCTCCAGGTTCATGTTATAAGCATATCCCGTAACTCTCCAGGTTCGTGTTATAAGCATATCCCGTAACTCTCCAGGTTCGTGTTATAAGCATATCCCGTAGCTCTCCAGGTTCTTGTTATAGGCATATAGTCTCTAGGTTCGTGTTATAAGCACATCCCGTTACTCTCCAGGTTCGTGTTATAGGCATATCCCGTTACTCTCCAGGTTCGTGTTATAAGCATATCCCGTTACTCTCCAGGTAACTCTCCAGGTTCGTGTTATAAGCATATCCCGTAACTCTCCAGGTTCGTGTTATAAGCATATCCCGTAACTCTCCAGGTTCTTGTTATAGGCATATCCCTGTAACTCTCTAGGTTCGTGTTATAAGCATATATCCAGGTTAGGTGTTATAAGCATAACTCTCCAGGTTCGTGTTATAAGCATATCCGTTACTCTCCAGGTTCGTGTTATAAGCATATCCCGTAAGTCTCAGGTTTGTGTTATAAGCATATCCCGTAACTCTGCAGGTTCGTGTTATAAGCTCTCCAGGTTCGTGTTATCTTGTAACTCTCCAGGTTTTGTGTTATAAGCATATCCCGTAACTCTCCAGGTTCGTGTTATAAGGTAACTCTCCAGGTTTTTGTTATAGGCCTATCCTGTGACTCTCCAGGTTCGTGTTATATGCCTATCCTGTAACTCTCCAGGCTCGTATTATAAGCATATCCCGTAACTCTTCATGGTCATGTTATAGGCCTATCCCGTAACTTTCCGGGTTCGTCATATCGTCCTGCCCGATAACTCTACAGGTTTGTGGTATAGGCCTATCCCGTAACTCTCCAGGCTCGTGTAATAGACCTATCTCATAACTTTCCAGGTTGTTTAACAAAAGAATAACCATATGGTAACATTATCACACAAAATGCAATCAGAATCATCGTTTAGCCAGGTTTCTGTGGTGAAAAGAAAGTCCATGTCACATTCAATTATGTTTTCATTCAGAAGTATTGTTTTATTACGAACAGTACGCGCATTTAACAACACAACCTTTAAAGGGCCTAAATTAGACAGCTATGGTGTTTGGTGTTGGTCTAATGAAATTAAATTGTTGGCATTGGAGTGCTACTACTACCCCCCACTTTTACTAGTACTACTACTACTACCACTACTACTACTACTACTACTACTACTACTACTACTAATAATAATAATAATAATACAGCTACTACCACTACCACTACTTTGACTACTACTACTACTACTAGGTTTACTACTAATACTACTACTAACTACTACAATAGGCCGCTACTACTACTACTACTACTACTACTACTACTACTACTACTTCCGCTACTACTAATACTACTACTAATGCAACTACTATTACTACCACTACTACTACTAGAAAGTCCGCTACATTCAACTACTACTACTACTACTACTACTACTACTACTACTACTACTACTACACTACTACTTAAAGGGCCTACAACTACTATTACTACTGCTACTACTATTACTACTACTTCTACAACAACTACAGCTAGTACTAGTTGTGCTATTACTACTACTACTATTACTACTACTACTATTACTACTACTACAACAACTACAGCTACTACTACTATTACTACTACTACCACAACAACTACAGCTACTACTACGTGTACTATTACTACTACTACGTGTACTATTATTACTACTACTACTACTACTACTACTACTACTACTACTACTACTACTACTACTACTACTACTACTACTACTATTACTACTACTATTACTACTGCTACTACTACTACTACTACTACTACTACTACTACTACTAATAATAATAATAATAATACAGCTACTACCACTACCACTACTTTGACTACTACTACTACTACTACTACTACTACTACTACTACTACTACTACTACTACTACTACTACTACTTCTACTTCTACTACTACTATTACTCGAAAGGAACGGAAAACTGTAATGTGCTCATCGAACACGTTCTCTAACTCGTGACGACCGGAATGACTGCCCAGGTACACACCTGGCAACATCGTCGCCATATTGTTTATTGTTATCTATAGATCGCAGCAGTCGGCAGCAGCCGTCGTTTATCAAATAACCATCTAGACAATAAAGGCAAAGGCCTTGTTAGAAAGGAACCCCTTGATGCAGATCATTGCACCTGTGTCAAGATCACACCAAACCAAAGGTCAATGGAAATCAAAGTTAAATATTGAACTCATGGGGTTTTTTTTACCCACATCCACAACTACGGTGATCTCGGAGATTTGCTAGAGTGTTAATTTTGCCCTGACTGCCCTGTAAACAGCCACGGGGTTTTTAGCGTGCACATAGTGTTGGGATCTGCACATGGGACCTCTTTATTGTCCGCCTCCGATTGGACTAGGTGTCAATCCACCTACCTGGATGGGGGAGCAGGGGGCGGGGAGATTTTACTCGAAAATATTTCAACTTGCTGGGCCTCGAACCCACGACCTTTTGATTGAGAGTCTGACACTTTGTCTCTGGACTACCGAGTCCTCTATGCACTCGTGAGACACAACACATGAACGAACGGAAGGACTAAGGGAGCTTTCCATCACCAGAGGTACGTTCCGTTAGCAAGTAATTTATCCAACCGCTTGCTGCGGCTTGCTTGCTTTTTTTTATATGACAAGACAGCGAGTACTTTGCGTGGTTAATGGAGGGTTAATGGAACTCGCTAAGGGTTAATGGAACTCACTAAGGGTTAATGGAACTCGCTAAGGGTTAATGGAACTCGCTAATAACTAAATGATGGTGGCGCCCGTTAATTATAATGCTTATGAATAAACACAAACTACATGGACATAAGTTAAGATAAGATAAAATAAGATAAGATAACTTTTATTGATCCTTAAACAGGAAATCATAATATTATGTTTGTTGACATAATATTACTCACAATAATTAAACCCAACAGAAGAAAACATAATAAACATAATATGTTATATTTCATGCAGTCTCTCATTCACTTATAGACCTCATAGTCAATAGTCATAAACAACAATAAGTGACAACTACACCAAGAATAATAATTTTTTTAAAAACCTTTATACAAGCATGCCTGGAGACCATGCGGATTATGATGTCTCCTTACCTGCGATAAACTCAGAAATAACTGTATTGGGTACAGGTGATATCAAGTTTGATTATTATATCGAATCAAAACATGTACTTGATGCTGAGGTTAAACTGGCTTTTCATTATAATGACTGGAAATCAAAAAATTAGATAGGTAACACTAAAAAGTTTCCTCAATCACAGGCAAACGATCTTTTCCCATTCAATTCAAATGCTGCTTTGATTCAATAGTCCATTTGCTAAGAACCTAAAGCAGGCTATTTAAAATATACATGCGAAATATGGTGGTCATCGGTGCAGTGGTGCCTACGTTTATAGCACTCAAAGTAAGAGAAAGTCAGCTTTATACATATTATATATATATATATATATATATATATATATATATATATATATATATATATATATATATATATATATATATATATATATATATATATATATATATATATATATATATAGAGAGAGAGAGAGAGAGAGAGAGAGAGAGAGAGAGAGAGAGAGAGAGAGAGAGAGAGAGAGAGAGAGAGAGAGAGAGAGAGAGAGAGAGAGAGAGAGAGAGAGAGAGAGAGAGAGAGAGAGAGAGAGAGAGAGAGAGAGAGAGAGAGAGAGAGAGAGAGAGAGAGAGAGAGAGAGAGAGAGAGAGAGAGAGAGAGAGAGAGAGAGAGAGAGAGAGAGAGAGAGAGAGAGAGAGAGAGAGAGAGAGAGAGAGAGAGAGAGAGAGAGAGAGAGAGAGAGAGAGAGAGAGAGAGAGAGAGAGAGAGAGAGAGAGAGAGAGAGAGAGAGAGAGAGAGAGAGAGAGAGAGAGAGAGAGAGAGAGAGAGAGAGAGAGAGAGAGAGAGAGAGAGAGAGAGAGAGAGAGACAGAGACAGAGACAGAGAGAGACAGAGAGACAGAGAGAGATAATATATAATATATATATAATTTAGAAACACAAAATGAACAAAGAACAATTGAACATTCAGACAATCATCTATGAAATAATTGCTATGTCATCCCCATTCCTCAAGTCTAGGTATAAATTACAAGTATCTTGTGTTAGTGCTATGTAATGGATCTTTTCCCCCATTTATTGTAATGTCATCAGGAAATGGAAAGATACAAATGAAAGCATGGGAGTATGAAAATGAATTCATAACATAATGAATTTGCTCTTCTTCTGTTTGAAAAACAATATTCTATCTTATCTTATAAACGATCCCAAGCAGGTACTCACAAAACGATGATTTCACTACGCCTCTTGTGAAGTATCCTTCACAAGGACACACGATATAGATACTGTATCTCCATCATTTTGCTGATATTTCTTTTATAAATTATATACTGAGCGGAAAAAGAAAGTTTCCATTTTTTTCTTTTTGCTTACTGCTCATTGGGAATAATGGATGAATTCTGCTCACCACAAGCCTTTGGCCCCACATGATGACAGCGAGTTGGCCTAAGAAATGTTCTTGAATTATCTCCCATTGCTGAATACTGAAAATGTGTTCCAGCCTTTTATTTGTTTATTTACGTGTGTAAAGTATGAAACTCAGAAAACAGTCTTTGTCTGTATCCTTTTCTGTACATGAAATCATAAGTAAAAATTTTCTAATACACATTTCAAAGCTTTAAAATCATGTCTGGAATAAGAATTGAAGAACATGGGAGAGCAACTGGAATGCTTGACGCTCGATATTCCGAAGGAGAGTACTTGGTTTATTCAGTTTTTCTTTTACTACCTTAAATAATCTAAGGAACAGATTTAGAGAAACCCAAACAACTTTAGATCCCCTCGACAAAGGTGTGATCATGTGTTACTGGTAAAAGACAGGACAGTCAAATTGTGCTCAGCCACCAAAGAGTCAATACTTAATCGAGACATAATGTTAAAGCTTCAAAGTGTGTATTAGGGAATTTTTAGTTATGTATTTGTGTACAGAAAGGATACAGATAAATACTGGTTTTTGACTTTTTAATTTACTCACATAAATAAATAAATAAAGGGTTAAAACACATTTTCCGTAATCATCAAGGGGAGCTAATTGAAGAATATCTTTGAGATCAAATTGATGTGTCCTCACGTGGGCCAAGTGTTTGTGCTGAGTAGATTTCACTCATTCCTATAATGTCATTTTCCCGTTGGCAGTGAATACGAGGAAAGCGGGAAACTTTCTTTTGACATTCAATATATTTTGGTATATCGTGTTTTGTTGTCTTAGATTAGAGATCTGTTTTAACATGGTAAAAAAGAACTAAAAACAAAAATGTGAAGAAAAAAAATCACAATAAAACAAACAAGCAAATGGAGAGGATGAAGTGACAAGAAACCGTAAAACCAATACAACTTATTTTTCTTTGTTAATAAAGGGACAATTTATTTACTTCATGCCTTTTTACAGCACAGGACTGTACAACTCATAAAACAACTGAAATATTTTTTTAAAAAGACATTTGTACATGTTTATAAGTCACAAAATTATGTTGTATAGAGCAATCAAAATATTCATGGACTGACAAATGAGCTAAATTCAAACTGAGCTTTTTGTCCTATCTAAGAAATAGAATTTCTGGACGGACCGAATTGTAAAATACGAGTCAGGCTATGAAATCAATCTGTTTTATTCCATATTTAGACAACACCTTTTTCCATTTCACGTGTAAAAGAATTGTGAAAACTTATGTTACATCCATGTTTTAAATATGTAAATTTGGGAAAATTGAATTGAAAGTTTTTAAAGTTAAAGATATTCCAGAGGGAAAGATTTTTTTAAACCGTGGTTTCTGTTTTCATTTTTAAAAATCACGCCAGTCTTTAAGTCCCACAACATGAAAGTAAAGTAACTGCTTAAGTATGACCCTTTTAAAATGAAATTCTTGAAATACTGCAATCTAGACCTGATACTGAAAACACTTTTTATTTGTAAAAATCAATATTGTCACCTACCACTGTAATTATTCAAACAACAGTCACCCATCTCATTCACAAGAGTCCCAGATAACACACACACACACACACACACACACATACAGTATATCACAGGTGTAGACTGGTTCAAAGCAGAGCAAAGTTTAGCTCTAAAATGAATGAAATTTGAGAAAATATCCATAATTTCCATGCCAGGTTACCATTTATGATGATTGTATGGAAGCCAGACCCTTCTCCTCTGTAAACCAGAAAGCATTGTTTAAAATGTTATTTTTGCACAAAATGAGATGTTTTGTATGACAAAATCTAATATTTTTTTATTTGTCATAGCCTCAGACTAACCTTTGACCCAAACTAAGTGTTGTTGAGTTTTAAAAAATAATAAATTACACAAGTGGCATTTTCAACGGCTTTCCAAACAAAGGCTTATATTCCCAGTTGCTCTGCAATTAAGATGGAGCCGAAACCAAACCGGCAGGCCCTTGTCCTAGGGTCTGCCTCCAACTGTATTCTAGTGGCTTGAATCCCAGCTCCTCTGTGGGGATACCAAACTGTCGCAGCTTAGATTCATATGTGCGCAGTAAATCGTTAGAGCCTGTGTGTTTGAGGAAAAGGGGGAGAAAAGCATCGTGTCATTAACAATCGAGATTACAGAAACATTCGTCTGATGAAACAATGACCTTATTTGGAATTAACTGAGGAAACTACAACGAATCTCATAAAACAGACAACAGTGACTCTACTACTAGATCTATGCATAAGCACGACGGACAAGATTTTAACCTTATTATCAAAATGTAACAAATCCTATCTTTCTTGCTTCCTAGGTCATGTTACTAGGAAAATGACGTATCAAAATGTCAAGGACTCAAACAAACAAAGATTCCATCATCACTAAAACAAACTAAAATGCATTGATAGAATAAATTAACTTCTTTATAAGATTTTCTCTTTCTTGCATTTGGGTTGATTTGCTTGTACTTCACCAATGTTATGTTTATTCATTACACTTTTAATGACTTCGTTGACTTGTACGGGTCAATACTGAATTCTTATAAAATGACAAAAGACAAACAGGAAGATATTGGTTTCAACACTGTTTTGGGTTATCCAAGATCAATAGCCAATCACGTTCTTCCATTCAACAATGCAAGTTTCTTACTGTCTTTAATATAAAGATAAATTTCAGCCCTATGGGCCGCAAGGGCATGGAAAGAACATTTACTGACCTAAATTAATAAGATATTGAGCAACAACAACAAAATGTTGAAATGGATCAAAACTCTTCTTAACAAGATAGGAAAAAACCCCACAAATCTTAAGCGTTCCTTTTCTTTGAAAAAACCCCAACAAATCACCAACTCACCTTGCAAACTCTTGCTAACTCATATTGAAGATCTTTGATGGCGCTGTTCTTTGAATCCAGGACATCCTAGAAAGATGCAAAATATATTGTGCTTTAACTTTGAACTAAAAAATCAATTCCACCTTCAAAGTTAAATATGAAAAGAAAAGAAATTAATTACAAAGACATTGGTTTAATATTGATCCTTAAAAAATATAACCAAAACAAACATGGAATAACATTTTAAAAAACTACATAAAAAGTAAGAAAATAAATAGACAAAAGAAAGGAAACGATTTCAACACAAAACTAACAACATTGCATTTCGAGTATTAACATGACACAAGTACACCAGCAAAAGATAAACTAAAATATAAATAGATTCCCAGGACAACTCTTGAAAATCTTTTAAAACAAAATTAAAGTTATCTCTCTTCCTTTACCTCGAGTTTCCTTGTCACCACCGTCAATGCTGTTGGATCCAGATTGGACGCTGACAAGACTTCATTTAGCTGTGCTTCTTTCTTCTCCAGCGTATCAGCCAAGGCAGACAACTTTTTCCAGCAACAGGTTCTTGAAGTTTGATTTCTGTTGGACTTCATGGATTGCCTTGATGAACTTACGATACAACTCATCTCGTTCATCTTGTGTCTGTAAAAAGGTTAAATTGAGAGTCTCCACGCGTTTTGAGAGGAACATAAAATTTAACAATATTGGTGTAATTCAACTGACTAATAATAAGTAAAGTAAAGTTCCTTCAAGGCCTTTCAGGCCTATAGAGTTGGGGCGTATCCCGGTTTCTATAGCGTGAAGCGGAACAAGTGACAATAATGACATCCTGGCCAGGACGCTAGTCTGACGCAGGTTTTTACTCCCAAGCTAGTGTTTGTGCTCATTTGCACCTGGGTAGAGTGGGGAAAATGTGTGTTAAGTGTCTTTCCCAAGGAACACAACGTCGGCCCTGGCTTTGCTAGATTCGAACTCGGGACCTCATGATCCCCAGTCCGGCAGCCTAACCGCTTGGCCACCAACACCACACGGCTAATAATAATGATGAAAAAAAAAAAAGAAAGACAAAAATTACAAACAAAAAACATTAATACTAAGTGGAGGGAAAGCTCTAAACTCGTTTGAGACCCTAAACATTACTTACAACTCATAGACTGAAAATATCACACTCACATCTCGCCTTCCACAGGCCTAAGATTACACAAAATTCTTAGAAACCGTTATTCAGCCTTCTAATGAAGGTATTGAGATATCTTTTTCTTCAGAATCTTTCAAAGGATAGAAAACGTTTTCCAGGTTTATTTGACGATAAACAGAATAAAAAAATTTTAAATACAAATTTAACTGATCAGACCAAAAGAGGTTAAATCTAACTTTATTTGACATTGAATTTGACTGATACATGTACATAATTCACATAATGACAAGATCATTACAATAAGTGATACATAATAAATTATGCATAATGCTTAAAAACCTTTGCCACGTATGGCACTATTGAGTTCAATGTTAGCGTTTCTGTTGGTAGAGAAAGTAAAGATCCTTCAAGGCTGTTATGACCCATAGACCGGAGAGCTTATCCCAGTTTCAATAGTGCAGAGCGGAGCAGGTGATAATAATCACCTCCTGGCCAGGACGCTAGTCTGATGCAGGTTTTTACTCCCAAGCTAGTGCTTGTACCCATGTGCACCGGGGTAGAGCGGGAAAATACGTTTAAGGCCTCTTTCCCAAGGAACACAACGACGAACCTAGCATTGCCAGGATTCAAACCGAGGAGCTTTCTGTTGGTAGTGTATAATGTTTCTTTAACGTAAAAATGTGTCAAAAAGCCAAAGGAAAATAAAAATATAAATTTTCCTAACATCATAATGAGTCTAAATCCATGATTAAACAAATGTTACCTTTTGGAATCTTTGTTCCAGAACCTCATGCTCCCATTTGAGAGATTTGAAATCTTCGGTCAAGAGTTTGAGACGAGCCTTGGTCATCTGTGGAAGATCAAGTTTAAAAACATTCTCAAAACCAACATGAAGATTTAAAAAATACTTGACTTAGACCGTTTGTGTGATTGTGATTACGCTAACGTCACTACTGAACTAAGTAACATATTTTTAGACAGGGCCACATGTTTATTGTGTTTACAATGCATGCTGCTAACCCATGAGATGTCAGTTTGAGTCTTATCACACAAGCAAACAAAACACATTTGCATAAAAAATTAATCACGTTAAGAGACACTCCTATTACCCATGGTCCCCGAGACATGGTGCAAAATACATTTCAGGATTGTTTAACAATTGAAGGTTCCCTTGGTGCAAGTTGCCAGTCAAGCTTTCCCTTAATCCTGTTTGAATCGACTACCCTCAAGTGAAACCACTAAAATGACTAGGGTCTCCAGCTCCTTCTTTCACAATTTTACAGGCAACTGAATCTTGACGACAAAGGCCTCCTTGTTTTGCAAATGTAATTAGGTACCACTAGTTGTCCGTCCCCCGCAGTTGAAACCGGCCGCCTGCGGCGTGAAATAATGAAAATCGCCGATTTTCAACACGTTATAAGTCAAAAACGTTATTATCGATACCAATAAAAATTACACCAACGAAAACATCGTGTTATCGAGACTCAACTTTGTAAAAAGTGGTGCGTGTGTTTTATTTCTGAATGTTTTTATTATCCCGTCAAAAGGGTATCCTTTTCGCGTTGAGCAGCCATGAGTGAGACCGTCCTCTGTTAAGTGCTTGGTACCCAAATTGCTACCGGTCGGCCAAGAATAAAGGTATCCGCGTAATTTTTTCTATACCATGCACGGGAGATAACTGCTGTTATTTTAAAACCACTCTCTATGATGCAGGCAATGAGGAAGGCAGTGCAAATATCGATTGAGAAGTTTGATAGCTTCAGGAGAACCCCTTGCCTAAATTTGTAAAACTCGAAAGTGACATGGTTAAAAAGGTCATTATTTGCACTTTTAACAGAGCATAATTTCAAAACCATAACTGTTTTCTTGGTGAGACGGTTCTTTATCAAACAAACCCAGCGACACGACCAGTCCTCCACCACAGCGGCATTGGCTTGCATGGGAGTAAGTCATGGCTGTGCCAGTGACTAGCGATCCCGGTGAACACCCCCGATAGCTTACTCCGAGATGGAAAGTCAACATTCTTTAAATGAAACTCATTTAAAATCTTCAATCGGGGATTATTTTATAATTATTTTAAAACACAATGTACTGTTACTATACACATTTGATGTAAATGAAAGAGATAGCAATAACGTTGCAAACCCTTACCGCAGGTAGATCTAGTGTTTACTATCGGCGACATGTCAAAATACTACTACTAGAGTTCAATAGGCCTAAAAACTAGAATAAATTCTACATCTGTACGAGTACGGTGAGGGTGACGGTGTATACGTGCTAAAGTAATAGTATACTATGAATGAATATGCAGTGTAGTGTCAGAAGGAAAGCAATGACAATAATAATATAGTATTGATAGTAATAATAAAAATGTTAATGATAAAAATAATAATAATAATGTCAATGTCATGATGATGATAAATAAGTTAATGTTAATAATAATAAGAGGCAAGGCCTACACGTTAAATATCCGGAGCGACTGGATACAGATCTAGATCTAGGTATATCTAGATTCTAGATCTATGTGTACTGTCGGCCTAGTCTAGATCTAGATTGAGATCTTGGCAAGATCAGCTACAGAAAGTTTTGTTTAGGCAAAAACGTCCAAGTGACAGGCAATATAAAGACCATCTACGCACGTTTATTAAAAGTTATTTAATAGTTAATAACAGTATAGGCAGATTTAATCTGTCTTTGGCTCTCATTTTAGCAATAGTATTATGTTTCAAACAAATCCAGTTGATGGTTCCAAAGTTATAGTTAAATTTCACGATCCAACTTTCATCACATCATAAAATTAAAATGTAATGAACAAATTGCTTAAAAAAATTGGACATTATCTATATATCATTCTGAATGGATTCTATGAATTTTGACGTTTTCATTGATCTCAAATATCTGTTATGATCTTGCGAAAACTGGTATTTGGGCTCTGGCTAAACGAAATTTGGGCAATTTTTCCAAGTCCAAAATAATTTTCTGAGTTTTTAGGGCATCATATTTTATAAGATTTAGAATGTAATAAGTATTTTCTTTGTAGGTTCCATAACTGTTCCATGTATAGATGTAATTTATGTAGTCATATGCTGTTAAAAATTTTATTTTATTATTTTATTCTAAGTTCAAATCGACTGAAATTTTTCAGGAAAACGGACTTAAAACATAACAAGTCCAAATAAAACTTCAAAAATTCATATCTTGGTTACTTATTGTTAGATTTTATTGAAATAAAGTGTGTTGTTCTTGTATTTATAATGTCTGTCTGAATATATCACTGGATTTACTCTCTGAGCATTTTGAAAAGTTGGCTTGTGGTACCTAATATAATGTCATTTTAATCTTTTGGTAAAACACATCCTTTGATACTTTCAAAATTGCACAAATTTGATTTGATTTTACCCAGATCCACCTCTAAGGTGATCTCAGGTGTTTTGTTAGGATTTTTAATTTTGCCTGGACTGCCTGTGAGCAGCCAAGGGATCTTTATTGTGCGCAGAGTGTTGTGATCTGCACATGGGACCTCCTATTTAGCGTCCGTTTTCCGATGGGACTAGGTGTTGATTCACCTATTTGGACCAGGGGGTTGGGATTTGCTTGAAAAAACTTGAAATAATCTTTCAACTGTCAGGGCTTGAACCCACGACCTTGCCTCTGGACCACAAAGTCTCCCTTTATGCAAAGAAAAAGTCAAAATAAGAGCCGCTATATCTCACTCTAAGCATCTCCTTGTCCTTCTCATAGTTGGACAGCTGTCTCCGCAGATCTTCAACCTCCTCCCTTGCTTTTTGAAGCGGCTCTGTTAAACGTTTGTTCTCTGCAACCAGTTCTGCCATCTGTTTTTCATTCCTCTCTTCCTTCTTTTTCATTTCTTCTACTTGATCCTGTGATATAAATATAAAGAAGACATTAGGACAAAAAATACATAACATGAAATGTAGAGATAAGTAACGGATCTAAGTAAGGGACAAAGATAGTTAATATTCCTCACAATATTCCTGAAGTAAGGTGTATTTTCACAAATCAAGAACGACTTTGAAAATCAAAGCACCCGAGATAACTTCAGCAAGCAAACCTCTATCGAGGAATCAGAAAAAAATGTATCCATGTTCACCTAAAAAAGAATGGAAATTATGTATAGTCCAAGTTAAAGATTTATGACCTGATTTCTCCTAAATATATTGTCTCAATATTCAACATCTTCTTCTTCATCTTCTTGTTCATATTCACTGACTAATTCAATTGTTGAGCATTACCATCCATGCGCATTATTGTGAATTTAACCATGATCTGCTAATCCACTTTTGATTTTAAAATGATGTGTTTAATTATGTTTTTGAAGACTTCCATGCTACTGCTGATTTAGAATTTTGTTGACAGTTTGTTCCATAGTATCACATCAAAGCCACTATAATTATAAGGTGTCTTTGACACACCACTAATAAAATAAACTTTTTACAAAATTATGTACATTTTGCAGCTTAAGCTAATATTTTATGACACTAAATCACCCCTAAAAATCATCCCATGCCATACTTGGCTTTATCAACAGAGTGCAAACTCCCATCTTTGTTGAAAAAAAATTCAACCTTTAATATTTAGACATACATAATGCTAAGAGATCAGGCAATTGGCCTACTGGCAAGTAATCTTGTCAAGCAACATTCACTTTGAGCCACCTAGTGAGACAAGACTCTTTGCCGTCAAAGGCACTACCGTCTGCCACCTAAAATCTAAATGGCGAATTGTTTCTTGATAGAAAAGGCTTTACAATCTACATCAATTTTTTTTTCCTCATTTGAACTAAGTCAGTCAACATACCCCATTAACAGTTTGTAGTTTCTATCCTTTACAGAGAGTTGATTTAACGATAATTTGTTTTCTGACATTCGTCGATACCATTAAGAACTGAAAGGCCTGCCCTCCTTTTATTAAGGAACAGCTTGGAGATCCAATTAAATACCTTTCTTTCTTTCTTTATCAGAGCCCAGTTTGGAGATTTAAATTACATACCTTTCTTTCTTTATCAGTGCCCAGTCTGGAAATCTCAATTAAATATCTTTCTTTCTTTTCTTTTTTTATCAGTGCCCAGTTTGGAGATCTCAATTAAATATCTTTCTTTCTTTTTTTTATCAGTGCCCAGTTTGGAGATCTCAATTACACATCTTTCTTTCTTTATCAGTGCCCAGCCTGAAGATCTCGATTCAATATCTTTCTTTCTTTCTTTATCAGTGCCCAGTCTGGAGATCTCAATTAAATATCTTTCTTTCTTTTTTCTTTATCAGTGCTCACTTTGGAGATCTCAATTACATACCTTTCTTTCTTTCTTTATCAGTGCCCAGTCTGGAGAGCTCAATTAAATATCTTTCTTTCTTTCTTTCTTTATCAGTGCCTAGTTTGGAGATCTCAATTAAATATCTTTCTTTTTTCTTTTTTTATCAGTGCCTAGTTTGGAGATCTCAATTAAATATCTTTCTTTTTTTTTTTTTTATCAGTGCCTAGTTTGGAGATCTCAAGAACATACCAATACACTTTTACTTTCCACCTATCAATCCCAAATACATCAAAAACAAAAGTATTGACCTTCAAAGTGTTGATGAGAGCTAAGTTGTTGAGGGTAATATCATTGTAGTAATTCTTGATATCGCTGAAAGCCTTTTCGTGATTCTTCATTAAGGTGTTGATTTGACCATTCTTCCTCTCTTCAATTTCATGAATCTCTGTTTTACGCCTCAAGTCCAGTTCGTCTCTCAATGCACGCATCTTCTTTTCGTATTTGGATTCAATCTCTTTAGCTTGTCGCTCAAAGGCTTGGCGTAGAGATGTCATGTTCTCATCATGTTTCTGCAATGAGGCAATACAACAATTATAGTTAGATGGGACTCCAAAAGCAAAAACAAAGCGAAAACTAGACACGAAAAATTCCCCCATCACACTCACAACACTAACTCTTGAAATAACATTGTTGACTTTGATCTCAATGATTTTAGCTATCACAAGAAAGCATATTGAATATTTCACATCAATTTACAGAAAGATAAATAAATCTTAAAAACTAATAAAACAAGTAAATGAATTAATGAATGAATGAATGAATAGTAAATGACAAATTAGCAAATACATAAAACGATTGGCTGACAAGCTAATTCTCATGTTAAGTAACATTTTATAGAGAACATACACAAGACACTCCAAAGAGAGAGAGACGAATTAAGCTTTAAAGAATTCGAGTATTTTACAAACAACAACACTAAGTTATCATCAGTCAAGAATAACAAATTTCTGTCCCTAATGCGAAACATCTTTCAGAACTGATGACCGACCTTTTTCAAATTCTTGATCACATCCTCATGTGCTAACTCTTGCTCTTTGAGTTCAACTTTCAATGCCCTCTTATCTTTGCGGAGGTCCATCTCGGAGGAATTGTGAGTGTCTTGAGATGTTTTCAGAGCAACAGCACCCTCTGCCTTCAGTTCTGATATGTTATTCTGATGCTCGTACAGCAAGTGCTTAACCTTCTGCTTGTAAACCTGATAAAGACAAAAAACAACCAAGAACAGCTTTTTATCCGTTGTATATCTAAAAAATCTTTAAGAATACTTCATCTTTTAAAAGGAATTTCTTAATAAATCTCAAAGTATAAAGATGGAACTCATGTTTGGAACAAAAAGAGATATGAATGCAAACCTATATATGCATACAAATATACAACATACACATCTACAATGTACATACATACATACATACATACATACATTCATACATACATATGACCCCTCAATCACTGAAGCCTTGAATTTATATGACAGTTGACAAAAACGTCCAACCCCTTAACTCGCATCAATCCGAGAGACGACAAGAATTATTTACCTTGATTTCAATCTGATGCCTCTCCTCCGCATCCTCCATTTCTCTGTCTTTATTACGAAGTTCGGCTTTTTTCTCTTCCAGCTGGCGTTTGGTAATCTCCCAGAATGTGTTGACCTTGTCCCTCTCCAGCTGGAAGTAGTTGCGCTCCTCTCTTTCACGTTCAAGCTCCTCACGCAATCGCTGGATATGCTCCTCCAGCTTTATTGGCGATAGACAGGAAAAAACAAAAATTGAAACTTTGACCTTGTCTCATTTGAAAGTCTTATTCACAGTTAAAAACATCCTTGTCTGTATTAGATTAATGGAGTTCAGATGAGATTCTGCGAGGGTACATTTTTTACTTGAAAGAAGCATTGCATACTTTTTCTGAATCCTTATATATCACTTCTCCTATTATTCCTATTTCTGTAGGTAACTGTTCATTGTGAAGTCATTTATAGTTTCAACATTGCTTTCATTAACTTAAAAAGATAATGGATTTAAGAAAAGTTTAGGTCAGGGGAAAAATCTTTTTATTTGCAGTCTTTTGAAAAAGAAATAAGATATACACTTATTGTGATTCTGATCAACTGAAATTAGAAGAAAAAAGAGATGCCAGAGATGTCTGTTTGTCTCTGTAAGGCTGTCTGTCTCTCTCTTTTTTTCACTCGAAGGCCCTTCTGGATGTTCTTCTCACATCTATCTACAATAAATAACTTCATTAAATGTCCTTCATTTCCTTGACTATATTCAGTCTGGATTTTCTCTTCACATGTTATAGAACTTAAAAATATATATTAAAGGTTAAATTATTCCTCAAATACTGAAAGAATATGTATTCCTCAAATACTGAAAGAATATGTATACTACATAACAGTATTGTTAAAATATTACAAATCATTTTATTACTCTGAGAGATAATTGTCAAGAACACAAGTCAAAAGCAGCCTGCTATCAAAATCTTGTAATTTGTCTAGCACGTGTAGGACTGAATTTTTTAGTCAGGGTTTATAATCATAAGTAACGTAAATTATACATATTTCCAAAGGGAAGAACTTGAAACATGTACCTGCTCTTTTGACATTTCTTCGGTTGGGATGCCATCGATGACAGTTGGGGTTTTTCCAGACTTCTTCCCTTTTTCCCCTTCTTTCCACTCTTCTTCTTTTTGGGAGGCTGTGAATATTGAGTTCAAAGCTTATCAGCATTAATAGCCTTAGCTGTAAGTAAATATGATGCTAAATTTCACAGACAATTATCGTAAATATATCACAATGTTATGAATGCTAAATGTTATTTTTATACAATAATGAATATAAGCAAATTTAAATTCGAAAGATATCATAGGTTGTTGATTTATGTGGTTTCTTTGTGATCCAATAATTTGTGTACAAATGGCAATGTACGATCTTTTTTGATTTACCTGATTCAAGACCATTGAAAATGAAAGAAAACATTCTTGAATTTGTACTTTAATTCAGGAGAATTGTTTATGCAGGAACTGATCAGGATCAGCAATGCGTTCTGCAGGCAAGCAGCTTGCTTACACTTGGCAAGTTCACTTTTCCATAAGGACTGCTTGACAAGCGCGGGCAAGCAGCTTGCCAGCCAAAGCAAATACATTACAAATCTGCCTTACTCGCGAGAAAGCAAAATGGCAGTGGGATTACAGCTCAAAACATTCAATGGATAATAAAATGTAATCTTCTTTCTGGGTGTAGGTATACGTCTTCTGAGCAATAACAAATCCATACATTAAATACATACTGGTTTATCGAATCATTTGTGATTGTTTTTATTTATAAGCATTAATATTGTAATTAATGGGCTTCGCTATCTCACCTACAATTTTAATTTTAGATGATAGAGAGTTCCTTTTCCTGCAAGCAGTCTCTATCTTGTCAGAAAAAGACAAGTGGGTCACTTGGCAAGGTGGTAGACAAATTGTTTGCCTATGGGACGCACCTCAGATATCCAAAAAAGTTCAGGAATCTTTTACTAAATCATGAAACATTTCACAATGACAATTTTCCAATTTAACTCTTTCCGTACCTTTCCCCAATATATTGGTGTTAGAATTAGACCCAATTAGACCTATCACCGATAAATTGATGCCCTCTGTTGGCCACAATTATTTGTGTGTGTAGGGAAATCGATCCATGTCTTACAGTAACAAACAACCTAAAAACTATTTCAGGACTACTTCCTTTCACGAAATATCACTGTCCCAGCGTGTGTTCGCTGGTATTTTCCTAATTTTTTAGTTAACAATTTTTCCTGTGAAAGTAAACAATGGCAATTTATGTCGTTGTTTATATTTAAATGAAATAACAAATTTTAGCATTATTTCTGAGTGCACTGGAATATTTCAATCCTGTAAACTGTTTTTGTTCATGATAATATTGGCCTTTGGATGCATCGTGTACCAGAGGGATAGTACCAGTGATATTTTGATTTTTTTGTATCATTTTGTGTATTATAATCTTCATCACATTTATGTTCTGTCTAACATTTCAAACTCAATTGCCATGTTTTTATGCTCTTTTTAACAAGCTGTACTTCCTCTCCTTCAAAATGGTACATCACACATTATATGCTTTAACCTTTTTCAAATGGTTAGACAAGCAAATTATGTTTGCTATGCATAGTGTGTTTACTACCCTCTTTAAGAATTCCAGTCAGTTCTGTGTTCCATCAGTCCACTGTCTATCTCCAGCCATAATGGCCATTTCAATATCAATTTTATATATATATATATTTATATCTATAATCATATCATGTAGCATAACCATGCAGTGAAAAGGTATGCTGCACATACGAATATTACAGTCAGCAATATTTTGAATACGATAGTACTAGGAAAATATACAGATCTAGATCTAGCTGATAGAAATTGACTGATACACTTTACTTTGTTAGTTTGTGATCTGTCTACTGTCTAGTGATCTAGTCTAGTAGTAGTTATTTATCTTATCGATAACACATCAATCAGAGCTATAACTTCCCAAACAATGCCTTGTATCAAATCACATAATATATGGAGGACCAAACCTTTAAAAATACACTAAAAATATGATGTCTTAATCCTCTTATCGTACACTCACCATTTTGAATTCGAGTACAGCAAACAAACACTGTGTGTGATGGTGGAAAGCGCGACGCTCTCTCGGTTGTCACAGCAACAGTCCCCGGATGTAAGATTTATTTCCGGTAGCATATCACGTTTTCGAACCGATAACAAATTTTGTTTTGTTTTTCACCATTTTTCTTGAATAAAAATACCAAATTTAGTACAAAATAATTGTAAAGGCCAATTATAGCAGCAAATAATCATTTAAAATAGGTCGACAATGTTGGGTCTGAAATCGCGTCGCCGAGAGCAAACCCAGCTATTATCTCTCTAGCAAAGAAGATTATAAAGGCCTCGGTGGATAGAATTTGAAATTTGAAAGGAGGCCTTCATCAGATTATGAGATGAAAAACCTAAGATAGGACTCTCTGATTCGTTGAATAGATCATTCTTAATCCCTCTCCAGCCCAACGCTAACTTGTTGGATGTTTCCCTTGTAATTTCTGAGAGCCAGACATGTACATGTATACAAATAATATACTTTATTGCCTGCACACCTTTGGAGAACAATTTAAAACATATATATATATATAATATATATATATATATATATATATATATATATATATATATATATATATATATATATATATATATATATATATATATATATATATATAAACTTACATAAGAAGAAAAAACTAAGGCAAACTCAAACATATATTCTACGCTGAATAATCATACACGTGGCCTCACACATGTATTAATCGTTGATAATTTAAGGTTTACATCGAGGCGTGCTTACTAGTAAGCACGCCTCGGTTTACATGAATGCCTCTGCGTACAACATGGTACATTATTTTCCTGCCTCTTTCTTTACCGTTCCTACTTGCTTCCAGGCTCACCAAAAGTATTTACATGACGGTGAAGTGCGTTGACATGAAAGTCACATGTCAGTTTCACTTCTCGCTTCTAGGAATACAGATTTTCACAGTTTTTTCCGAGAAAGGACAGTTAATGTTATACCGTATTCCAATGAAGAAGAAAAGGCTAAGATAACATGTAAGGTTTTCACGCTTTTATGTTTTAAGAGCTTTTATAAACATAACCGATGATGTGGACTAGGCCTCAAGAACAAAATGACTTACTAGGCCTAGTAACTAACTACTAAACTTCATGACAATTGCGTGTTTTATGATGTGTTGTGTTTGATTGTGGGTTTCTTCTATACGATGGAGTTGCCACAGGTGAGATAGTCGGTTGGACCTATTCAGTTTGGCAACTTTGACCTGTAGCCATGTAAAATTTTCCAGGTTGCGATTCATAAATTATTATTCGACGAAATTGGATCTAACGTCTTTGTGGTGGGTGTTGATGTTGCATATTTGATTTTTTTTATTAATTTGTTTTATTATAGAGGCATGTTCTCATACACGAGTGTTTGTATGTGTGTGCGCTTGGCAGTTTACTGTTGCCTGTTTCTTGTGTCGTACATTCAATGTATATAGTATATACATCATGTACATGTATGTCTATGTTGGACGATGCGTGATCGAGGCTTTTGTGTTAACTTAATTACAGCTGCGGATGGTCAGTGTGTGTCGTCAACACTTCCGATGAAAATTTCTGCATGGTCGTACAGAAGTTTAAGGTATTTTCACTAATCATAATATTTGTCTTGTTTCTGTTGTCTGTTTTGCAGTGCTCGTTTAGTTTTCGTTGCTGACTTTGTTCGAATTGTTCTTCTGTCTTTTGGTAATCTTGTTTTCAATTTTATTCCCATGAGAATATCTGTTTCCTCCGACAAAGCGGCCTTCACAAATACGTGCCGTTGGATCGAAGATACCGCGCCTCAATCTAAGCTTGATCTGATGATATTTTTTACACCTACGCGTTGCAGCTTCACCCGATGGTATTTTTTTCGAAAGTTTCAAGCGCTATTCATAGTAATTGCTATCTTGTCTTATTGACCGAGTGTTCTAGACACGTTAGTATTCATGAACGGAGCGACGAGCGAAAACCAAAAATGGCTTTGTAGTTTCATTAAAGAAAAAAACGAAAATTGAGGGCTACAGAAAAAGGATTTACTAGACAAAACAATGGCACTTTCATTCAAACCAGTTTGCTAGATGAGTTGAGATTCTCTCCAAGTGACTTCAACACATATTTATTGATGTATTAGCCTGGTAACATGTGTTTTGCTATGTATATCAGTTTGACAGAAATAGAGGCATGCAACTTCCAAAGTTATGAAAAAAAATCGAAAGTATGATGTTTGGTATCAAAGCATTGATAAATTCGACGCTCTATGATAAATCGATGTCAACATAGCAAAAACAAATCCTTTTAAAGATAATTTTACTGTTTATTTTATGTCGCTAATCCTTGAGACCAAAGGCCGGAGGAGAAATTATTTGGAAAGCTCAAATTTTCTGGCCCCAGGAGACACCCCACGGCTCCCCCCCCCCCCCATGAAATCGCGTCCACACGCAGTTTTTTTTTTTAAGGTTTTGCAATACCGATGCCAGGCCCGTGGCCAAACCCGTGCATGTGGAGGGGTCAAAGTTGCTTATTTATGCATCTTCCAAAATATTTAATTATATGTAACTATCCCGATGTATGTTTTGAAGCAAAAAACATAATTCGTTCCTTTCTTGTGAATCTGTTTTTAAACCGGATGCACTTACAATATCAATATGTCCATGGAATTATATTTCTTTTTGACAAAAGTAGATTTGAAATTTGTTGTTCTGGTTACTTCAGGGCAAATTATTTCCCTTTTTCCTTTTCTGTGCTTCCCCACACCAGTATGTCATCGAAGAAGATGTTTATTCCTTCCATGTACGAGGGTCATTAATTGAATATCTGGAACGGAATAGAATGAATAATGGTAGAAGCTTAAAATGTCCACAGCTTTTCAAAATACTCTTCGTGAGGGTGTATGCAAAGGTGTTTCCTTGCAGGCAGGTCTTGGCTGACCAAAGGCTAAGGGAGTTAACCCTGAAAGAAAATAACAACCTGTTGCCTTGCAGGCTGATCTTGAATGACTAAAGGCTAAGGGAGCTAACCCTGACAGAAAATAACAAGGCCCGGTAGGGAGCCTCAAGGTGGCAGCCCCACCATCTACCTAGGGTACAGTGGGCTAATCCCCTACTTATCCAAAACAACCTGATTCAAAGTAATATATACAATGATATACCCGGCTTGAACTTTCGAAGACGACTCTGGAAAAGGACACGGACTGTGATTTTTGGAACATGGAATGTTAGGGCAATTAATGGAAAGGAGTTAGAATTAGCTGAAGAAATGGAAAATTTTAAAGTAGACATTTTGGCTATTACAGAAACAAAGAAAAAAAGACAAGGAAAAGAAAATGTAGGACCAAATCATACTTTAATCTTCTCAGGAGTAGATGTCAAGGATAGAGCTAGAGCAGGAGTAGGCCTCCTAATGCATAAAGGGCAAGAAATGCTACTAGAAAGTTGGAAATTTGTAAGCCCACGGCTATTAGAGGTAAATGTTAAACCAAAAGGAAGAGAAATTAAATTATTAATAGCTTATGGACCAAACGAAGATGCCCCCAAAGAAGAAAAAGATATCTTCTAAAATGATTTACAAATAGCTGCAGAGAATCTCAAACCCAAACAGGAATTAATAGTTTTAGGAGATTTAAACGCTAGAGTAGGAAACAATGTAGAAACTTTAGGAGTAGTAATAGGTAAAGAAGGAGAGACAACAACTTCTCCAAATGGAGAGAGACTAATAGATTTTTGTCTAAAGAATAACATGAAAATAGCTAACACATTTTTTCCTCATAAAGATATCCACAAATATACAAGAGTAAACGAAGACAGATGTGAAAAGTCAATGATAGACTGCATAATAGTTAGCAGCTCCCTTTTTTACATTACAATGGATGCTAGAGTAAACAGAGGAGCTGAAATATTTAGTGATCATCACCTAGTGATAGCCAAAATGAGATTATTAACTGAAGAAAACAAACATAAAATGAAAAGAAGAAAGCTAATAAACTCAAAATAGAAGAACTAAATAAAACAGATGTACCAATCCAGGATAAAAAGATATATCAGTGAAAGGCAGATAGATCTGAAGGAAAGCACAATAGAAGAAAAGTGGTAAATTATATAAAGAAGCACTCTTCAGTTGTACTGAAGAGGTCTGTGGTAGGAAACAAATTAAAGGAGATGAGAAAAGAACAGCATGGTGGAATGAGAATGTCAAGACTAAGATCAAAGAAAAGAAAGATGCCTGGAAGAAATACTTGCAAACAAAGAGACCGGAGGATAGGATAGATTACGTGAGTAAAAGAACTATCGCCAAAGAGGAAGTTAGGAAAGCAAAACAGGAACAGTGGGAAGAGTTTGGGCAAAGACTTCAAGAAAGCTATCAATGAAATCAAAAGCTGTTCTGGGGAGCAATGAAGAGCATGAGAAAGACCAAAACATGCCCAATACGACAAATTAAGAACGCCAAAGGAGAAATAATGAAAGGAGACAGCGAAATCATGGCAACGTGGAGAAAGCATTTTCAACAATTACATAATCCCTCCGGAACATATAAAACAAGGAGTACAGATCAATTATTAAAAGTAACAAGAATTGGAGCTGAGACAGCTGAAGAAGTAGATACCTCAATGGAAGAACTTCAAACAGCTATAAGAAAAGTGAAATTAGGAAAAGCCCAGGAGCAGATCAAGTTTATCCAGAAATTATTAAAAACCAAGGGAGAGAGGCAGACAAACTACTACATGCAATATGTCAACAAGCATGGAAGTCCAAACAGGTGCCAGACGACTGGAAAAAGGGAACTGTAGTACCAATATACAAGAAAGGATCAACCATGGAATGCTCAAACTATAGAGGGATATCACTACTCAGTGCACCAGGAAAAGTGTATGCCGCCAGGATTCTGGAAATGAGACTAAGGAAAAGAGTAGAGGATCAGATTGAAGAGCATCAGACTCAGAGTGGATTTAGACCAGGAAGAAATGTACGAGATCACATATTTACAGTTAGACAAATACTAGAAAAATTCATTGAGAGAAACATTGACTTGCGCCTGTGTTTTATTGACTTAGAAAAGACATTTGAC
>JAXRKP010000005.1:1062500-1082500 GCA_037039925.1 Doris montereyensis
GCTCAGAAAGGAAGTTTGACATTTATTAGCATTCGATTCCAATGGACGAGTTGGGCAGGTTCGAGTGGAGATGTAGAATGTCACTACATGTTAGTACTAAGCAATACATTATGTACTTCTACGTCTATGTATGTGTGTGTGTGTTTGTGTGTGTGTGTGTGAGAGAGAGAGAGAGAGTGGGGGGGCAGAAGGAGAGAGAGAGAAGGGGAGGGAAGGAGCGAGAGAGAGAGAGAGAGAGGGGAGGAGAGAGAGAGAGAGTGACAGAGAGAGAGAGAGAGGAGGAGAGAGAGAGAGAGAGAGAGTGAGAGAGAGAGAGAGAGAGAGAGAGAGAGAGAGAGAGAGAGAGAGAGAGAGAGAGAGAGAGAGAGAGAGAGAGAGAGAGAGAGAGAGAGAGAGAGAGAGAGAGAGAGAGAGAGAGAGAGAGAGAGAGAGAGAGAGAGAGAGAGAGAGAGAGAGAAAGAGTATAATATGTAAAGTAAAACTCCAAAAGCAAATCGTATGAAAATATTTTCACTTACCCTATAAAAACATCATCAGCAGCAGCTGAAACAACAATGTCAGCATCATTACTATTATAGGGGCAGATTAAAAGATACATTTCACACCTTTTTTTTTCATCTACTTCTTTTTCATGAAGGAAAAAAGGCAATTGCGAATCAGTCCAGTCGACAATGTAAATTCGAGATTTGGTGGAAAAAAAGATGAAGTCAAAATTATGCTTCTGCTTCTTCTTCCTGTTCTTTTTGTTTTTCGTACCTGTTATTCCTTGCTCTTGTTCTTGCCTCCGTTCTTATTCTTTTTGTTCTTGTCTTCTGTCTGTCTGTCTGTCTGTCTGTCTCTCTCTCTCTCCCCCCCCCTCTCTCTTTCTCTCCTTCTCTCTCTCTTCTCTCTATCTCTCCCTCTTTCTCTCTCTCTCTCTCTCTCTCTTCTCTCTCTCTCTCTCTCTCTCTCTCTCTCTCTCTCTCTCTCTCTCTCTCTCTCTCTCTCTCTCTCTCTCTCTCTGGTCTTGAAATGTTGTTCTTCTATGTATTTAAACCTATCCAGTGAAATAATGATTTGATTTATTTGTGCATAATTTTAAATGATATACACATAGTTTCTGGATTACTGACTTTTGTTTTCTCATAAGTTATCGATCATAGCGAACTGCATGTAACCTATGGTACAGTGAAGATAATAATTTTGAATATGGTAACGTAACTGTTTAGTTTTATTACTAATTCATTGTTACGTTATCAAATGCTTTTGAGAAATGTAGATGGACAGTATCTGTTTAGTCTTTTTCACTAAGGAAAGTGTTCCAAATCGAAACCTTTAATTTGCTCTCAATAAACCTTGTAATTGTTCTTAAGACAATTCCATCTTGAAATATGATTTTTGGCCGCTTCTTGGGATATAAAAGTATAAGCCCTTTTTTTTAAATTTGGTACCTTTTCACATCTGTATTCATAAATTATTATTGTCCTCATTCAAGAAAATTATCCGTTTTGTAGCTTTGTTTTCTATGAATTATTCACTTCTGATAAAACTATCTGAATCATATACTACTACTACTACTACTACTACTACTACTACTACTACTACTACTACTACTACTACTACTACTACTACTACTTACTGTCTAACTACTACTACTACTACTAATAATAATAATAATAATAACAATAATAATAATAATAATAATAATAATAATAATAATAATAACAATAATAATATGAAATAATATCTCCTTCAAACCTTCGTTTCAAAAAAAATAATCAAAACTGAACTTTTTATGAGAGCTTTTGGTTCCTCTTAGTTTAAAAAATCTTCCTTAAATTGTTCTGATAAAACCTGTTATTCATCAGGCAATGGACCTAATCAACATTAATATTAATACTGTATAGATCTAGATCTAGATTATGTATTTAGAAAATTTTAGATTTCCTAGGTCTATATTATTATATTATTACTTTCTACTACTACTACTCTACTATCTACTACTACTACTGTATTACTACTACTACTCCAGTGACTACTACTATTTCTACATAATTTTAAATGATATAATAGAAAATACTAATAATAATTTGAATCATAAGAAATAACCCTATAATTATTCACTAAGAAGATAATAACAATGAAATGGTAAATAATATGAAATAATTCATCCTTCAAAGCCTGAATCATAGATGAACTTGTTGGAGTCAAATTTACAAAGGATAATGAACATTTAAAAAAAATTGGTATACTACTTTATTTCCTTTACTAATATCTGTTTTTATTAAACTTGATTGAATTATCATCTACTTTTTCTAAAACTGTAACTAGCATAAACAAATTTCTGTTTTGTCTTTTTCATAAATAATGTTACTGAAACCTCATTCAAGAAAATTATGTAATTGTTCTTAAGCTTTGTTTCGAAATAATGAAAATAAGAAATAATATAAAGTCAATGCCTACCTTATTCACTTCAAATTTTCAAAAATAATCTTAAAACTTCAAACACAGTAAATGGGAATTAACTTCTGGTTCCTCTACTTTAAAATGAGAAAACATTAAATACTATGAAGTAAACAAAATAAACTAAGGAAAACTAAACTAAACGAAATTTACTTGTTTTACTACTACTAATACATATAAAATAGTACAATTGTGTATTATGCCTTACTAGAATAATAATAATAATAATAATAATAATAATAATAATATAAATAATATCTCCTTCAAATCCTAGAATTCCTATGAAATAATATTACCCTGTTCAAATTTTCATAAACTCCAGTTAAGAGCAAAGCTTCAAAGAATAATCTTGAAAACTGAACTTTTCAGAATGGAAGTTCCTCTTAGTTTAAAATCTGTTTTTATTAAACTTTTAATGTTTTCTAAAACTGAACTAGCATAAACAAATTTTGTTTTGTTTTTGTTTTGTTCTGTGCATTTTAAATCTGTAATTAAAAATAGGTCCATGGTCAATGTTATTTTTACTGCCAGTGTAGCTCCTTCGTAAAGAATTCCCTTCTGGGATTCGAATACAAAAAAAGATCATTATTATTTACAACGAAGGGAAAACAATCTCGAAATGAGAAAACAGGGGAAAATAGTAGATGAAGATATATGATTAAGAATGAAATAAAAATGACTAAACGAGCTCACAATTTCAAATAGCTATTATTATTATGTTGCCTAGAAAAGACCACGATACCGATTCAGACGGAAGTAGCTGGCACACCTCCACAGTTCAGTCTAGTTCTAGAGTCTAGATTCTAGATCCAGTTCTAATCTGAACTTAAATGGATTACTATGATGCCTTTATCGACGAACAATAGCTAGGTCTAGACGGGTTCTAGATTTAGCAATAGTCTTAACTGGATAAAGGTAAGATTCGAGTTTATTAAACCAAAATATTGTAACAATCAATCTATTTAGAATCCTAGATCAAGATCCAGGGTCTTGCTCTCGATCTAGATTCTAGATCGAGGTTTAGATCTAGAAGATCTAGATCTAGTTAGGCCTATTTAAAATTGCTTTTCTCGTCTTATTTTGTTGGAAAATTGCAACAGAAGCAAGATGACCAAACTAGCAAACCTATTGACAAATCTGTCTAGTCAAAATACTCATTTCGTTATTTACAGTAGTGTGAGTGAGAGATGTCCGAATGTGGAAAATGAAGCTGAATAACATGAAAGAATATTATCACAGCCCCGTAGGAACAAAGCCGAGATAAATATAAAGGTAAATCCAGAGTGGTGTAATGTCAACATGGCTATAACATCAGTTCAGTTTGTCAGTTCTGTTTGATGTGTGTTAATTGGTTACAAGCTCTCTGTATTTCAATTTTAAAATTCTCTATATTTTCAATGGCTTCGATTTCAATAGAACTTTTAAATTATAATTCAAGTCAATAAAAAAAATTGTTCCATACATTCATACAATAACTAATCTAACAAGAATCTGTTGTAATCATATTTTGTTGCATAGTGGGTGGTTATTTTGCTGTTAAAAGTAACTAAGCTGATGTTGCAGTGGCTGTGTTGAAGTTTTGTTATAATAGCCTAAAAATAAAAGGAAATTTAGGATTCCTTGGCCTTGTCATCAAGAAATAAAAAAGCACAGTTTATTCAAATGGGTCATATTTATTACAAGATGGACTTTTTTTTTAGATATCTTCCAACGCGCCGTAGGATGATTTATTGACACAAGTAGGTTCCTTTATTTTACATGATCTCTACTTTGGTCCTTCTAAAGGTAGATCCAGCTGTACTGACAGAACACTAATCTAGAAAGAAAAATCTTTGGGCACCTGTGGACTTGAACCCCTGACCTCAGCATCAGCACCCATATTTTTTTCCCTCATTCTGTATTCTCTTTCTCTGTAACATATCTATCTCTCTGTTTCTTTTATCTGTTTTTATCTATCTCTATCTATGTTTCAACCCCTTTGATATTCATTATAGATACACATTAAATCCCTGACACTATATTAAAGAATACATCTATCTGTCTTTATTAATTTCATTTACTGTCAAACATTGCCGGAGGTGCCTAAAGTTGGGGGTGGGGGTGGGGGTTCAATCTCAGGGATTGTGATTGTGTTCGATTTTAAGATTGGTAAATTATTTCGCGTTTAGTTTTCTTATCTGGCCAGCCTGTGAATATTCACTTTCATAATAATGTAAATAGACGTGATCACAATTCTTTGATAGTGCCAAATCCCTTTAAATGGTCTTGATATTTATTTATAGAACATCTTTTTTTTTTTTAACACTCTTGATATTCATTACAAAGTTTATGAGCCTGTCACCTTTTGCGTGTAGTGTTGTAACAGATTTTCCCTCTTTAGTTGACAATGAATTATGAAGACTTGCTTTTGAGCTGAGTGAAAGAACTTTATGCTGCATGTTATTCCACTTAGATCTTCATGATGAACTAAACACTCTTTCCTATGATAATGTTACAGCTTCAAATTTCTCTCTCTCTGTGTCTTTCTTGTTGGGTGAATGGCTTTTTGACCCACTTGCTGTGACCTGACCAATTGAAGACTGCTGGGAGTTAGGGCATGTTTTTCCAAAAAATATTCTCTGCAATTTTTCTAGTTAGAATTTCCAAAGAACTCTATTAGTTTTGAAATTTGTTGTATGAAATAGGGCAAAAAGGACTTTTGTGATTTCTCATGAGTTTAAGATTTTATGTTAGCTGAAAGATAAGTTCATGTTTAATTTCTGGTTCTCATGTTTAATTTCTGGGTTGATAAAAAAAAAATGTGCACAAGGCCTAGAGGTCCAAATTAATGACCAATTTGCTGTTGGTTTTTTTGTCATATTTGGTCCTGGTTGGTCTTGATCATTATCGCTGACATCAGATTAATTTAGCGTTTACATCTACCTGTTGATCTAGGGTAGAGTGTTTATAATACAGTTTGTGTGTATTATATTTATTGTGTTGGATCTGTATGGTAATAAATTATATGGAAAATGGCAGTCCTCGGGTAAATGACCAAGCCGACTTCTTTCACTTATGAAAAGAGAGCACTTTATGCATATAGGGAAACTACTCCAATAATAGAGAATGTGTAAATGAAAGGACCCTCAACCTATGTGTGTGAGGCTGCCAAGACCGATATTGTGTCTGTCAATGTTGGAAATAAATAGAGTCACCCTTACTTAGTTTTCCCATTTAAGCAACGGACTTGGTTTATCTAGAAGATGATTATTTGTGTTCAAAATAGAAGTTGAGATAAAGCATGTCAAATATCATTGTTATCATTTGGGTTTTTTATTGCTTTGTATTTTGATGTAGAATGTTGGTTGAGATTTTTTATCTCTTTTGCCATGGTCTAATAGGCAGGCTTTAAAAGTAGTAGAGAGGATCTTAAATCTTATAATGTATTTAAAGTGCATTGATTAGTCTCCCCAGTAAGTTGAAATAGTAGCCAGGTGCTTTGTTTTCCTCATTTCGAATCAGGTGAGAAAGAGTGATAGTTAAAGGCAAGCACTCCCAGTGAGAAAATGTTTTTATAATGTATACAATTTTTGTAAGGAATCTAAGGCTTCATTATGTCAGGCTGAAACTTCAGTCAACTTGCACTCAACGATAAGTATTAAAAACCATAATGTACCGAATATGGCTTTTTTTTTTCCTTTTAAGTCTTGTACAGTCCAGTAACACTGACAAAAGCCATGGAAGAAATCATAACTCAATTCATTTTCTGATAATTCAAGAGAGTAAAATTTTGAGTGTCAGTATTATCTTTATCATCGAGCAAATCACCTTATATGTTACATTTTGATCAACCAGAACAAATCAATAATATACATTATAGCTTAAGCTATATAGGTATTGTGTTTTCATGATTGAAAGCCAAAATCAAGGAAAAGGGATATTTGCGGGAAAAAAATCATTAAAATTGTCTCTTTTCCTTTGTTTGGCAGTTAAGGCTGTCACCATATTTCATAATGCACAAGTACACTACCGCTACATACTTGGATTTCAAAGCTTGATCGATCAACGGATTGTGTGTCATCTTGCGGGAACGTCCAGAAATGAATTCCATTGGACAGGCACGTTTGCTGTACAGGAAGAATCTGGAGGAGCTAGATACGCCTTGTTAGAACTTGATAAAAATCAGTTGGAGGCTGATATCAAGAGCTTAATATACATTGGGATTAAGGAGGTGAGTTACACACCCTGTTTTTCATTACGCTGAATGAGATCTTTTTAAACTGCAAGGTTTGCAAACAGTTGTAATATTCAAGCCGTTTTTGTTGTTGTGACTAAAGTGCAGACTTGAGTCTAGGGTAATGAGGAGAAGACTCCTGATTTTTCTAGGCATGCGACATAATGTAGTTTCCATACCGCCTTTACCTTCACCGAGTCTAAATAAACCTTGCTACCCATTGGGCTGCTGGGTCGTCAGGAGGGCCAGAAAATATTGCTTGGACTGGGAATTAAACTCGTGCCTCCTGAGTGGTAGTCAGACGCTCTATTTACCAAGCCACCCTCTTGTGAGTAATGAGCACAAAATCATGTTTGTAACAAATGTTATTACTGGATAGTTTGATTTTTAAATACTTTGTAAAGACAAACTTTAACCTACGAGCTGCCTTGATTGTAAGGGGCAAGATATTTCATCCTAAATAGCTATTGAGCTGATCCTCTGATGATAATTGTTTTTATTCATATCTTCAAATATATGTTGTATAAAAATATATATAAATTTTTTTTGACATTTTAATATCTTTAGAGGTGATTATTCATTCTATAGCTTTGCTTAGTTTCCATTTTATGTGATAGGGAATGGTTTCAGTCGCTTCCTTCTGTATTTACCTCATTCACACAAAATGTTAGTAAACGGATGATAAGTTGACGCTGTAAGTTTTTTTAACCACAAGAAATGCTTAGTCCATTTATAGATGGCCTGAGAAATTTCACAAGTTCCATATCCAAGCTGGGCATAATTAATAAACAGATCCCTTGGCACAATGATGATATCCCCCCCTGGTTTGGTTAACTTGTTCAACTTGTTGTCATCTTACCCACAGTGTTATATATATCAGAATCAATGCTTTTCTGTGTCCTGAGATTACCACCACTGTGGACAGGGTTACTTCAGAGAAATGAACACACAAAAAGCCTTTCTATGTCAAGCTGTGAGGAGATTAACATCCGGACGTCGACATGAACTGTCACTCTTTAAATCCAGTATAATTTTCTCTTCCCTCAGAACTCCCTATTTATTGGTCATTGATCGCATATATTTTATACACTGTTGAATAGATTACACCAATGTCTGGGCTCTTTGTCTTCACTCAAATTATGGACACCTTGAAACAAGTGCTCAGGCTGGTTGTGCTGACCAACAAGGGCGTGCGGCCTCTTGGCAAAGCCTTTGAGGTTTTGGAAGCATATTTTACCTTGCTGGTTGACCAGCCGTGAAACCGGAATTTAAAAACTTAAGGTGAGCAACTGATTTTTGTTTTGGTTAGAATCAAATTTAAAAGCTTTTTAAGTTTTATGTTGTTTTGTCCAATGTAATGTTGCTTATGATTTAAAATCAATTGAAAGAATGCTCATTTTTAATGTTAAACCATTTTTAAAAAGTTTGATTGTCTTTTCATTTTATCTCACTTTTGTGTAGAAAAATTTGATAAAACAAACAAACCAGGAACAACTAAAAACTTGCAATCATTTCCCCCTGTCTATTAAAGTAAAGATGGTGTCAGTTTCTTTGTTGGCTTGATTGATTGCTGATACATTTCATTGATGGTCGCTTTCTGCTTTTCAGATGAAATTTTCCCTCTTTCTGTACATCCCTGTTTTTTCCGGCTTTGTTTGTTTGTTTTGTTATTTTTCTTGATTTCTTGTTATGTATAATGCACAATTTTTTTTATGTATACCTCGAACATGGATCTCATTCTTGTTCATCACCAGGCCATCTATGAAACGATACCGACAGTAGGATTCAAACACATAGTATAAATATAATATAAATTAACTCTCACTCCTCTCTCTCTCTCTCTCTCTCTCTCTCTCTCTCTCTCTCTCTCTCTCTCTCTCTCTCTCTCTCTCTCTCTCTCTCTCTCTCTCTCTCTCTCTCTCTCTCTCTCTCTCTCTCAATCTCTCTCTCTCTCTCTCTCTCTCTCTCTCTATTTCTGTCATACACCTTCCGCTCCCAGCATTTCCCAAATTTCGTGGGGACACATGTCCAGAGGCGAAATGGTAGCCACTTAACCAAAGGGTAATGGGTTTCATACCTTGACATGCTGAAAAATGTTCTCGAGAATTTCTGGTAAAAACCACCTTGCTAGTCCAGGTAGATGGATCGACACTTAGTCGTATGGGAGACAGACAATAAAACGGGAGGTCCCGTGTGCAGATTAAAACATTGTGTGCACGGTAAAGATCCCTTTTGGGTTTTTTTTTTATACTGTTTACTGTACCAGGCAGTCTGGACAAAATTAGAATCCTACCAAAGACCTCTTGGGTCACCTTAGTTGTGGATGGGTAAAATCAAAACAAATTGTTGAAAAAATGAAAACCATAACTGCTTAGACTAGGATGTTGTCATTGTTACTCCTTCAATTAATCTGAACATATATTTTCATAGCTGCTAACCAGTATGTAGGTATTTAGTACGTTTTTGTTGTTAGTTTTATTTTTCTTCCCTTTTTGAGTCCGTAAGTCTGTATTCACTTTGAAAAGTATGTATTTGAGGGTTAACTGTATTTTTTTTTAAACAAACAAAACAAAGCCTTTAAGTTAACACAGTAGAGACTCTGAGAGATAAGCGTGAAAGTCCGGGTTCATCATTTACCGTAGCACTTCGTCATTTCATGGCCATCGATGGCAGAGTTTTTCTTATTTATCTTAAAGTTGAATTATGAATGTTTGGGCGGGGGGGGGCGGGGGGGTTGTGCCGTTGTTCTTCGTGTTCGTTGGAAGTACACATTATGTAGTTTATGCGGTCAGAGTCTGTTCTTCAGTTTGAAAGGTGGCAGTTTATGCGGTCAGAGTCTGTTCTTCAGTTTGAAAGTTGGCAGTTTATGCGGTCAGAGTCTGTTCTTCAGTTTGAAAAGGTGGCAGTTTATGCGGTCAGAGTCTGTTCTTCAGTTTGAAATGCGGTCAGGTGGCAGTTTATGCGGTCAGAGTCTGTTCTTCAGTTTGAAAAGGTGGCAGTTTATGCGGTCAGAGTCTGTTCTTCAGTTTGAAAAGGTGGCAGTTTATGCGGTCAGAGTAAAGAGTTCTTCCGTTTGAAAGTAAAGAGTTCTTCAGTTTGGAAAGTTTGGCAATTCTAGTTAGATCCATGTGACGTACTTTGTAATCGTTATCACCACAATGCCTTTCTCGCCAAGACCAATGGGAGGGCAGTAGGTCCTACTTCTTTCCTTTCACTCTTTTGCGGGTCTTTCATAAAATTGTTGTTTCTATTGGTTCACCATCAGACCACCCCAATTCTAATCAAACAAGGAACGTCTCCCTAATGGTGTGTTTTAAATATATTATTTTGTAGTTCTCCCATATTATGTTCTTTATGTCTGTTGTGTGTAGCCATATTTATAATTCATCTATACTTATTATTTATTCACTTCCTGTACTTATTTGAGCATGGGCAAGTTATTTTTATATCGAAGTTTCATTTACCTATGCATTTAATTTTTTTTTTATAAAAAGAACGTTTTGAAGACTTCTTGAAACAGCTTGTTATTTTTACATCTTTCTATGTTTCGACTCTAATTTGATTTCAAAACAAAATTAGAGTTTATGATTCATGACCGCTCATGTATGCAACTCTTTATGCTCTGAATAACTACAACGCAGAAGTTCTATATTATGATCTAGCAAGATCAAAGATGTAGTTTCTTTTCTCCAGAAACGGGGCTATTTGCCAAGGTCTTGTGTGTGTGTGTCTTTTAATGTTATTTGTATGAATACGCATGGGGAAATCCATAGTAGAAAATAGAGCTTTAAGTTCTCGTATGCACTGTAACTCAATTTCCTTCCTTGTCCATTGACATGTGTATTGTTGGAAAGCTGAGCGGAGAATCCCCCCCCCCCAAGGATCGATTGTAGTTCCCGAGAGAGAGAGAGAGAGAGAGAGAGAGAGAGACAGACAGACAGACAGACAGACAGACAGACAGACAGACACAGACAGACAGACAGACAGAGTACACCGACACATGTGCGTTCCGTAGCTGTGTTACTTTTCTTATTATTATTGTCAGGCTGGTTTAGTAGTGCTGTAATCCAAGGCGCACTACACCAGTCGGTGATATAGGTCATCTCTGTCTGTCTTGTTTGTAGTACTATGACAATAAGCGCACACCATCACGCGGTATTCGTTGTACGTGGTGGTATGAATTGGTAATACAGTTACATGGAACGCACTTCATCAGGCGGCATTACTTATCTGAGTCTGCCGTGTTTTATACTACGAGTGCACTTCATCAGGCGGCATTACTTATCTGAGTCTGCCGTGTTTATACTACGAGTGCACTTCATAGGCGGCATTACTCATCTGAGACTGTGGTGTTTTATACTACGAGTGCACTTCATCAGGCGGCATTACTTATCTGAGTCTGCCGTGTTTTATACTACCAGTGCACTTCATCAGTTGACGGCATTACCTATCTGAGTCTGCCGTCTTTTATACTACCCAGTGCACTTCATCAGTTGACATCAGTTAGTTACCTGTATCTGTCTTGTCTTGTTTTATACTGCGAGTGCACTTCATCAGGCGACATAAGTTATCTGTGCCTGTCTTGTTTTATACTGCGAGTGCACTCCATCAGGCGATATTACTGTTATCTGTGCCTGCGGTATTAGTTATCTGTGCCTGTCTTGTTTCATACTGTTAGTGCACTCCATCAGGCGGGATTAGTTATCTGTGCCTGTCTTGTTTTATACTGCGAGTGCACTCCATCAGGCGATATTAGTTATCTGTGCCTGTCTTGTTTCATACTGCGAGTGCACTCCATCAGGTGGTATTAGTTATCTGTGCCTGTCTTGTTTTATACTGCGAGTGCACTCCATCAGGCGGTATTAGTTATCTGTGCCTGTCTTGTTTTATACTGCGAGAAAAGTGCACTCCATCAGGCGACATTAGTTATCTGTGCCTGTCTTGTTTCATACTGCGAGTGCACTCCATCAGGCGGTATTAGTTATCTGTGCCTGTCTTGTTTCATACTGCGAGTGCACTCCATCAGGCGACATTAGTTATCTGTGCCTGTCTTGTTTTATACTGTGAGTGCACTCCATCAGGCGACATTAGTTATCTGTGCCTGTCTTGTTTCATACTGTGAGTGCACTCCATCAGGCGACATTAGTTATCTGTGCCTGTCTTGTTTCATACTGCGAGTGCACTCCATCAGGTGACATTAGTTATCTGTGCCTGTCTTGTTTTATACTGTGAGTGCACTCCATCAGGCGATATTAGTTATCTGTGCCTGTCTTGTTTTATACTGCGAGTGCAGTCCATCAGGCGATATTAGTTATCTGTGCCTGTCTTGTTTCATACTGCGAGTGCAGTCCATCAGGCGGGATTAGTTACAGGCCTCGTAGTCTTCTCAAATCTCCTCCAAAAAAATTCAATCCTCCAAAAACATTTTTTTCCCTCAAATTTGAGGAAATTGTCTCGAACATCCTCAAAGTAAGTTAAAGTGGAAGGTTCAAGGAGGGTAGTAGTATTAATAGTAGAAGGCCGACCTGTAATACTATTTAACGCTATACTACTGTACAAGGTGCATGCATTAATCAGGATGTTTTTATACCGAATTCTTGTATTGTATGTGAGTTTGCTAATATATGTCTGTATGTTTGTGTCTCTGTCTCTGTCTCCCTCTCTGTCTCTGTCTCTGTCTCTCTCTCTCTCTCTCTCTCTCTCTCTCTCTCTCTCTCTCTCTCTCTCTCTCTCTCTCTCTCTCTCTGTTCCACTCTAATCCTTTCACTTACCACCACCGTTCCAAATTTACACTCAACAGTCATTATCACCCACGTGTATACAATGTACAAGCGCCTCGCTTTTATCTCTGTTTCAGATGTACGGCGGTTTTACCGGACGAAAATCAAGTCCGTCCTTCCGGAACCGGAACAAATTTTCCGAATTGCCGGCTACGAGGTCGACTACGACAGACACCTTCTGGTCCTGAAAAAAACAGCCCAGAAGGACACCCTGCTGTCTTTGGCCTTCGACTGCCGAGTGGTCGCCACGCAGTGCCGCACCATCGAGCAGCACTACAACAAGCTGAAAGGCTTGAACAAAACGCTGGGTGACGCCATCTCTGATATCCTGCACGACCCCTTCTTCGCCTCGTTGTCCGCGAGAACCGACAAAAATTGTCCGACCCCCTCTCATACACAAGAGGGAACCACCCGTCAACGGCCTGGCTGACGTCACGCTGTCAGTGTCATCGCCGCCTTCGGCAGAGCCAACTCCAGCGCCAAGGTGTCTGTCAGGGGCCAGAACAACCCCGTCAAACTACATTACAAGTGCTAGGCACCGCGGGCGACGCTGCCGTATGGATTTGCCCCCACACGGTCCCCGTTCTTCCGCCTGTCGTGATCAACAAACACAATGACTTGCTTTGCTTAGGCGACTCTGCCGATGAGATTTTGCCCGTCCTACCCGAGGGCACGAGCGAGGATCATATGCGGGAGAGCCTGAAAATGGTCACGAACCACCACCACCTGTTGCCAACTCACCCGCGGAGTACTGTGTCGGAGTCCAGCTTTCGCCACGAACCAACCATTGGTGATGTTGCGTGCTGGGGTAACCCGTCGACACATTTGGCTTTGGAGGGTTCGAATATATATTCAGCCCTTACTTTCTCCGCCTGGATTTGCTTACCTGAAAAATCAGGCCCACTTCACTGGTGTCAATCCCCCCATCTATCGACGAGGGAATTGGGAGTGAGTTGTCCCACGATCTCGAAGTCAGGCGCTCCCTATCATCAGTCATCGGCCCAAATGATGCCATCTGATTATGATTACCGCAGGAGACAAAGCACACACTGTTTTGGAAATACCAAGGAATGCTACTGGCGTTCGGGAATCGAGACAGACTCTGCCCTCAAACCGGCCGATATGGGACTTGAGATCCGACCGAGACAAACGGTCAATCCCGATACTGCATCTGTACACAGAGATGTCCCACCGGTCCCACCCCGGGAGTTAAAGCCCAATTACCTGAGGTTAGATCGAATGCGGGCGTGGACGGTATAGACGGGGTCGTTGCTGACACAGCAAACGTGGGAGGAGCAGGGTCGCCAATGGGAACCTGGACGGAGCTCTGAGGCGCAACGATCATTCTTTATACGGCGGCATGCCCGGCGAGACGGTGGCCGATTACGGCGGTGGTGCCAGAGCCACCCGCTCCCTGTGGTCGCGACCGACTGGTCTAATGTGCGCCTAAGTCGTGATTCGCAACTGCCCGTTCGGGCTCTCTGAAAACGGGTGAGTCCAAGAACCCCTCGCCCAAGTGATCGGCGCAGTCGCGCGTGACTCGGAGCATGGATTTCGCTCACACGCAATGGGCGTGCAAGTCGGCACGACGATCAACGTGGCGTCAGCGCGGTCTGCTGTGTCTGTTCACGGAGTCGGCACGACATGGCCGACGAGTCACCGCGAGCAACGGCCAGTCTCGGAAGCCCTGTCCGTTTTGCACGTTTGAAAACACGGCCGACGAGACGTACTGTCAGATGTGCACCAAAGAACTCTTCGATAGGCATCCATACTTTTGATGATCCCCCTTGAGGCCAAACATGGGGGGAGGGGGGCACTCGCACGCACCAACTCAGTCACTTAGGCAAACGCACGCGCATGTACTCACTGCGCGTGCGCGTGCAGACACTAAGTGAGAGATGCACGTGAATCGGTAAAGCGATTGTGGTCCATATCAACTGATTCCTTGTGTCATCAGTCCAATGTCGATAATCGTTGCTGAAGACGCACGATTTCTGATGGCGCGCTGCAAACCATTGGAGTGTGAGTAAGGTTTGTTTGGTTAGTCTTAGCGCCTGTCGGGTGTGTAACTTGAACCATTCTTTATATACATGTAGTACCATTTGCTTATATTGTCATGTCGATTGGAATGGACGGTCATTCACTAAGAGTAAGAGAACTTCACACCAAACCAGTCTGTATTCACGTTAGAAGACAATAAGAAACGCAGCAATGTCTTTCTTATTTAGTAAAGTCGCGTGAGTTGTTGGTACGTCACCATTTTTAGTGGCCGCCATTCCATGACCTAGTGAGATGGTGGGTGGGGGTTTTTTGGTTTGCGTTTAATTGGAGGTATGACCTAGTGAGATGGTGGGGTTTTTTTGGTTTGCGTTTAATTGGAGGTATGACCTAGTGAGATGGTGGGTTTTTTTTTGGTTTGCCTTTAATTGAGGTATGACCTAGTGAGATGGTGGGGTTTTTTTTGGTTTGCGTTTAATTGAGGTATGACCTAGTGAGATGGTGGTTTTTTTTGGTTTGCGTTTAATTGGAGGTATGACCTAGTGAGATGGTGGGTTTTTTTTTGGTTTGCGTTTAATTGGAGGTATGACCTAGTGAGATGGTGTGGGTTTTTTGGTTTGCGTTTAATTGGAGGTATGACCTAGTGAGAATGAGATGGTGGGTGGGGTTTTTTTGGTTTGCGTTTAATTGGACGTATGACCTAGTGAGATGGTGGGGTGGGGGGTTTTTGGTTTTGCGTTTAATTGGAGGTATGACCTAGTGGAGAATGAGATGGTGGGTGGGGTTTTTTGATTTATGTTTAATTGGAGGTATGACCTAGTGAGATGGTGGGTTTTTTTTTGGTTTGCGTTTAATTGGAGGTATGACCTAGTGAGATGGTGGGTTTTTTTTTGGTTTGCGTTTAATTGGAGGTATGACCTAGTGATGATGGCTTTTTGGTTTTATTTTTTAATTGGAGGTATGACCTTTTTTGGTTTTTTTTGGTTTTTAATTGGAGGTATGACCTAGTGTGTTTGTTGGGGTTTTTTTTTGGTTTGCGTTTAATTGGAGGTATGACCTAGTGTGTTTGTTTGGTTTTTTTTTTTGGTTTTGCGTTTTAATTGGAGGTATGACCTAGTGTGTTTGTTTGGTTTTTTTTTGGTTTGCGTTTAATTGGAGGTATGACCTAGTGAGTTTGTTGGGTTTTTTTTGGTTTGCGTTAATTGGAGGTATGACCTAGTGTGTTTGTACAAGCACTTTGGGTTTTTTTTGGTTTGCGTTTTTAATTGGAGGTATGACCTAGTGTGTTTGTTGGGGGTTTTTTTTGGTTTGCGTTTAATCGGAGGTATGTCTTAGTATGTTTGTTTGGTTTTTTTTTTTGGTTTGCGTTTAATTGGAGGTATGACCTAGTGTGTTTGTTTGGTTTTTTTTGGTTTGCGTTTAATTGGAGGCATGACCTAGTGTGTTTGTTTGGGGTTTTTTTTGGTTTGCGTTTAATCGGAGGTATGACCTAGTAGTTTTTTTTGGTTTGCGTTTTAATTGGAGGTATGACCAGTTGTTTGTTGGTTTTTTTTTTTGGTTTGCATTTAATTGGAGGTATGACCAGTGAGAGTTTTAATCGGTGTTAGTGTGTTTGTTTTTTGTTTTTTTGGTTTGCGTTTAATCGGAGGTATGACCTAGTGTGTTTGTTTTTGGTTTTTTTTGGTTTGCGTTTTAATCGGAGGTATGACCTAGTGTGTTTGTTTTTTGTTTTTTTTGGTTTGCGTTTAATTGGAGGTATGACCTAGTGTGTTTGTTTTTGTTTTGTTTGCGTTAATCGGAGGTATGACCTATGTGTTTGTTTTTTTGTTTTTTTGGTTTGCAAATTGGAGGTATGACCTAGTGTGTTTGTTTTTGTTTTTTTTTGGTTTGCTAAATCGGAGGTATGACCTAGTGTGTTTGTTGGAGGTATGGTGTGTTTGTTTTTTGTTTTTTTTGGTTTAATTGAAGGTATGACCTAGTGTGTTTGTTTTTGTTTCTTGTTTTGGGGTTTTAAATTTGGGGGGGGTTAAGTAATTGGAGGTATGACCTAGTTGTTTATTTGGGGGCCTTCTTGGAGGTATGTTTGTATTATTATTTGGTTTTCTTCTTGGTTTGTGGAAGTTGAAGTGTGTTTGGTTTTTTGATTTGTTTTTTTTTGCGTTGAATTGAGGACCTAGTTGTATTATTTGGCTTTTTCTTGGTTTGCGTTGAATTGGAGGTATAACGTAGTTGTATTATTATTTGGTTTTCTTGGTTTGTGTTGAATTGGATGTATGACGTAGTTGTATTATGATTTGTTTTCTTTTGGTTTATGTGAATTGGAGTGATCGTAGTTGTATTATGATTTGGTTTTCTTCTTGGTTTGTTGAATTGGAGTGTATGACCTAGTTGTATTATGATTTGGTTATCCTATTGGTTTGCGTTGAATTGAGGTATGACCTAGTTGTATTATGATTTGTTATTCTATTGGTTTATGCTGAATTGGAGGTATAATGTATTATGTTCGTGATGTTTTTAATCATTTGGGTTTTCGTCTGTCCTCTCTACACATTACTAATATTGGCAGTGGTCGAATTTACAGCGACCGAGACTCAAAAATCCTCAGGCTGTCTACGTCTCGACTCGACATTACTAATGGCTGAGTCATGAGAGAATAATATACGAAAGGGAACTAACTTCCAGGCCTGCATTTTACGTTTTCTGCAACTGCATTAATAGCGTTACATTTCACAATGTACAAAAAGAAATGGATGAGCAATCGTGTTAGTTGTCGACAAAGTGCGCACACATGTATTTCCTTTTCACCGATTCTCCATTGTTTTGTGGTTTCTCTGTCTGTCTGTCTGTCTGTCTGTCTGTCTGTCTCTCTCTCTCTCTCTCTCTCTCTCTCTCTGTCTCTCTCTCTCTCTCTCTCTCTCTCTCTCTCTCTCTCTCTCTCTCTCTCTCTCTCTCTCTCTCTCTCTCTCTCTCCAGTTGCACCTACGCCATTCTCCATTATGTTCGCTTGTCAAAAGCTGTTTGACATCATGTACATGTACACAGTAGGGCCTATGCCTCTCACCTGACCTGACAGGAGATCCTCAGGACTTTTCACACGAAATAAGTTCAGAAAATTAGCTAGTTTGAAGTATGGGCATAAATACAATTATATCTCTTATACTAATGTAAACTACTTTGGGAAATCTTAGTACATGTAGAAAGGATTCATGTACCATACCAGCTTAAAGACAAAACACGGCTTGTTCTTAGTTCTATTGCGTGTAGTCTACCATAGGATGGACAACGGCCTTCTTCGTTTAGACCCATTGATGCTGATAATAGTCGATTGAACAGAAACAGAGAAAAATTCAATCTTGTTTTTTTAATTTCCCACATGGTTTAGAGAAATAGCGGAACGATTTCACTGAAGCTATTTATGTCGATATGGTAATTTTCCTGGCACTTTTGACTATGCTTGCCTACGCCCACCCTTAATATTAATATATATATGATGTACTTGTGTGTTTGTGTGTGTACATATTATATATTGTTATATTTATTTATTTGCTAACAATATTAACATATTTTTTTAAGTATTGCTATTCTTTGCCTTGTTTTTAATTTTGGTTATTTCTGTTCATTAAATATTATTATGACAGACTAAGGTAAAAAAAAAAACAACCCAACAACAATGATACCAAAAACGAAAACACATATAAAAATATCTACAAAAAAGTGATTTTTACTACATTTTCTGTCTTGTGTGTAGTTTTGGTTGTATTTGTTTGTCGATCGTCATGGTAGTGTTTTATGTTTTTTTATCTTAACGTTGGCCTTCCTGCAAGAATGGGAGAAATATATAGGAGACAGGTATTTCAGTTACAGGTTCTTTCAAAGCATTGTCTTGGGGCAACGGTATGTCAATGTCACAAGTGTTATTGGAGCGATTGGAGTAGGCAGTAAGGGTGGCAGGCATGGAATAAACTGCAAGTAGTGCAAGTGCCAAGACATTGTCTGTGTACAGTATATACATGTCTATATGTGTGTGTGTGTGTGTGTGTGTGTGTGTGTGTGTGTGTGTGTGTGTGCATTATTTGTTTAGTTAGGTGTAAGGGCCAAGAAATTATGTGTGTACAACTATATGTGTATGGTTCGATGTTTGGGCCAAGACAATGTGTGTGTGTACAACTGTCGATGTAATTGTAAGGGCCAAGACAATGTGTGTGTGTGTGTGTGTGTACAACTGTAATGTGTATGGTTTGATGTAAGGGCCGAGACAATGTGTGTGTACAACTGTCGATGTAATTGTAATGGCCAAAACAATGTGTGTGTGTGTGTGTGTACAACTGTAATGTGTATGGTTCGATGTAAGGGCCGAGACAATGTGTGTGAGACAATGTGTGTGTACAACTGTAATGTGTATGGTTCGATGTAAGGGTCGAGACAATGTATGTGTGTACATTGTATGCGTGGTTCGATGTAAGGGCCGAGACAATGTGTGTGTGTACAACTGTAATGTGTATGGTTCGATGTAAGGGCCGAGACAATGTATGTGTGTACATTGTAGTATGTGTGGTTCGATGTAAGGGCCGAGACAATGTGTGTGTGTGTGTACAACTGTAATGTGTATGGCGCCTGATGGGGCCGAGACAATGTGTGTGTGTGTGTACAACTGTATGTGTATGGTTCGATGCAAGGGCCGAGACAATGTGTACATTGTATGTGTGGTTCGATGTGGAACACTTAATTTGTTTTCTAGACATATTGACTGAACGTTTTCTGCCCGCAGGAAATCCTTTGAGATAAGGGTTAGGGCAGATCACGTAACGAAACCAACCTACGTAGTGGTCTTGCTTTGTGTTTACGTTCAAGTTCAAATCTCATTAGCTTTCTTTTGTAGTCGATTTGCACGAGTGTCAATATTAGTAGTAATAATCATTAAAATAATAATAATTTTAATAATAGTAATAATAATAATTATTATATTAATAATATAATAATAATAATAATAATAATAATAATAATAATAATAATAATAATAATAATAATAATAATAATAAAAGTAGTAGCAGTAGGAACATCAGCAGACATTCATTGTTAATATCGTTTTTTTTAAAAAGTAGAGCAAAGATTTAACAGTTCACGGTCATTGTCAATGTCATAGTGTAAGTGAGGTAGTTTAGCACGACAACTGTGCATGTGACTCTTCTACTTCTATTTCTGGTCAAGCTTGTCTTTGTGAAATGTCCTACTTAGAAGAACTTGTCACTTGTAGTAGCTGTCTACGACTACGTTGGCCTTTACACTTTACACTGTACACTGTACACTACAATTCAGTGCACCTTTTGCGGGTGTGTTAGTATTTATTTGATGATGGTAATGATAGTCGATCTGGACTGGCGTTGCCATTAATCATTCGACCTATTTTATTATTTAATTGATACGTGTCGACATTCATTCAATATAGTTTGAGCAGTTTTTAAACGACCAGAATTTAAATGGGGTTCAAAAAAATAAAATAAATCTTTTCGCTAATACAGGCTACCCTATCAATAGAGCTAAATTTTCCTAGAAACTATTAAGTTGAT
>JAXRKP010000005.1:1087500-1089194 GCA_037039925.1 Doris montereyensis
ACTAACAGTAGCACTGACGCTTTCAGTAACACTGATACTAAGAGTAAGATTGACACTAACAGTAAGACTGAAACCAACAGTAAGACTAACACTAACAGTAAGACCGACACTAACACTACAGTAGCACAGACACCGACAGTAACATTACATTAACAGTAACACGACAGTGGCACTAACAACTGACACTAACGTAACACTGACACTAACAGTAACATTGCCACTAACAGTAGCACTGACACTGACAGTAACTACTAACAGTAACACTAACTTTGACACCAATAGTAACACTCACACCGACATCAACAGTAACATTGACACCAACTTAACACTGACAGTGACACTAACACTAACAGTAACATTGACACTGACAGGAGCAAACCCATTGCAGTTATAGCACAGATGTTCTGTTTGTGTCCCCACTCTATGGCTACATAAATATGTACCTGGAATGGATTTCCATCAATTTTCTTGTCAATTCCTTCAACCTGTTTTATGATTCGCTTTTGAGCGTAAAATTACCAGTACATTTTTTCCTTCCTTTTTTTTTTTTTTTTGGGATCGTAAATTGAATGACTCGGATTTCTTTTTGTCTTTTTCAAAGCAAGATTTGCTTTTTGATTGTATACAGATTTAAATCGGTTTTTGTATTTTGCCAGGTCTCTTTTGCATTTGCACGCACGTATTACTCAATACATATAATCACACACACATATACACACTCATAATATAGTAATAGTATATATTATAATTTCCTGATTTTTTTTTTATGTGTGTAGGGTGTATTTTATTTTGTTTTTTTACAATAATGACTTCCATTTTCTAGGTCTCTTTGGAATGGTTTGCTTGTTAAATTTTGTGGTTTCCTATAATTTTTGGCTTTGATTGTTCAACCAAGTAGTGTGCTTATTGACATATTCTTGGTGTCGGCTTTCAAGTGATTCGCCTCCCTGTCGGACTGGTTTTCTGTTACTCTTTCTATATTATTCTATTCTTATCCTGATTGCTTTGTTTCTCCAACTATTGGCAACAATAAAGAAAATGTTATTAATAATATAAGATATGAAATCATTTGTTATTCATTCTGTCACTTGTTTGTATAAATCCATCAGTCACTAAGACTAAGACGCAAAAGAAAGAAAGAAGGGAAGAGAGAAAAGAAAAAAAACATTTTCATGTCTTCAAGTTTCAGAACGGTTTGGAGATATGATGGTCCAGAGGTATGACATCTGCCCTCAACCCAAAGCTGTTATTTATATATATAATTACTCATTATGTTCGTCAAGAGAAAGGTTTGAAAATGTGATTAATCAATGTAAGGAAATATAAATAATCATATATACAAATATAGACCCTGCTCATAAATGTGTAATGAGTAATAATAATAAAGGAATACTCTTTTCAGTTTCTAGACTTAGCACTTGGGACTTATACTGACGCAACAAGTGTAATTTTGAAATAATAATTAAAAATGTTATAATATAATTTATTTCTATAACGCCCACTCCTATCTTACGACAGCTATAAGCGCATAAATATACATACATAGTAAAAACATGAGCAATGTGCATATGTAAAAAAACATATGGAAATATATTATTCATAAAGGTACATGAATTAATATCGCACAATTAAGATATGTTAAGAAGAATCGTATCCCCCTTTTCTGCAAGAATATCCTCAAGGGGAAATGTTAT
>JAXRKP010000050.1:0-2500 GCA_037039925.1 Doris montereyensis
AAAATACATGTCTTTCGGATATATGAAAAAGGCACGACAGTCTAGAAAATACATGTCTTTCGATATATGAAAAGGCACGACAGTCTAGAAAATACATGTCTTTCGGATATATGAAAAAGGCACGACAGTCTAGAAAATACATGTCTTTCGGATATATGAAAAAGGCAATGACAGTCTAGAAAAGCACATTATATTGGAACTAAAACTAAAAGGGGGAAAAAGAGGCACTGACCGACAAAAAGAGGGAATAAAACATTAAAACATGAACAGGAAGGAATGTAAATTTGTGGGGCCAACCCGACTGCTGAGGACGGGTTAGGCCGCAGGGACCCACAACTGGCCCGAGCAAGCTGAGAGTCTCTGTTCCAAGGGTTCTGGTTTGAACTCAACGTCAAAACAAATCCCTTATGATGATGATGATGATGATGATGATGATGATGGTGATGACAGGAAGGACCGTGACAGTGGCTGGAAGACATGCCATGAACGGAGGCATTTCTTAAAAGAACAGAGTGCAGGGCACAATTAATAGAAGCCATTAAAAGTTTTACAACAAGCCAACATGTGCAGTGCAGTGGCTGGAAATATATCTACAGAATTTGATTTAGATATAGGAGTAAGACAGGGTTGCATATAAGTCCTCTTTTGTTTATCACATTTATGGATTCAGTCGCAAAGGCATCCTCAAAAATGAAGAAAATGAATGTAGGTATGTTCAAACCAGTAAATGTATCAATGCTTTATTTGCCGATGATTTAGTTCTGTTTGGAATATCGGAAAGTGACCTCCTGTCGAATATCAACATTATGAACAACGAACTAAAAAAAGAAATGAGAGTAAATGCAAAGAAAATCAAAAACAATGCTAGTAACTAAGGAAGCTAAAACACAAAATCTTAAATTGGGCAGGGAGAATTTAGAACACGTTCAAAAGCTATACTTACCTAGTAGTAATGATTACCTCAAAGGGAAAACTAAGAGAAGAAATCAGCCAGAGAATCAAAAAAGGCAAGTGTAATATATAACCATCCAGGAAAATTATTTGTAGGTAAGCAAAAACCAAAATGGCAGTATACAATACAGTTTATTGTCCTACTCTCCTCTATGGCAGCGAAACCTGGACATTAGACAGTACAGAATACAATATAGTACAGGCAGCTGAAATGAAAAATCTAAGAAGCGTAGTCGGGAAAACTAAAAGAGACAAAAATCAGAAACACAACAATAAGAAATCAAACCAAAGCTAATGACATAAAGCTAGATGAAACAAATCAATTGCCATGGTTTGGGCATGTAAAACAGAATCAATGACAATATAATAGGTAAATCAGTATACAATGCTAAAAGACAGACCTCCAGAGAGAATTGGGAAGAAGTATAATAGAGGCATTGAAGCATGAAATTTAACTTTCTTGGAAGGAAACAGAAAATGCCAGGACAGGGTATCGTGGAAAAAGATCATCTCGGGCATCCTGAACCCATACACAGAAAGATTAGAATGGCATGATAAAAGAAAGGAACCCATACACCGAAAGGTAGAATGGGAACTGATAAACTCGAGGAACCCATACATCGAAAGGTAGAATGAGACTGATAAAGAAAGGAACCCATACACCGAAAGGTAGAATGGGGAACTGATAAAGAAAGGAATCCATACACCGAAAGGTAGAATGGGAACTGATAAAGAAAGGAACTACACCGGTAAAATGAAAGGAACCCATACACCGAAGGTAGAATGGGAACTGATAAAGAAAGGAACCCATACACCGGAAGGTAGAACTGATAAAGAAAGAACCCATACACCGAAATGAATAAACATAAGGAACCCATACACCGCAAGGTAGAATGGCAACTGATAAACAAAGGAACCCATACACCGAAAGGTAGAATGGGAACTGATAAAGAAAGGAACTCATACACCGGAAGGTAGAATGGAAGTAATAAAGAAAGGAACCCATACATCGAAAGGTAGAATAGGAATTGATAAAGAAAGGAACACATACACCGAAAGGTAAAATGGAACTGATAAAGAAAGGAACCCATACAGCGGAAGGTAGAATGGCAACTGATAAAGAAAAAGGAACCCATACATCGAAAGGTAGAATTGGAACATGATAGACAAAGGAACCCAAGGCTAACCCATACAGGTAGAATGGCAACTCATAAAGAAAGGAACCCATGTATCGAAAGGTAGAATGGTAACTGATAACGAAAGGAACCCATACACCGAAAGTTAGAATGGAACTGATAAAGAAGGAACCCATACATCGAAAGGTTGAATGGCAACTGACAAAGAAAGGAACCCATACACCGAAAGGTAGAATAGCAACTGATCAAAGAAGGAGGAACCCATACATCGAAAGATAGAATGGGAACTGATAAGAAAGGAACCCATACATCGAAAGATAGAATGGGAACTGATAAAGAAAGGAACCCATACATCGAAAGATAGAATGGGAACTGATAAAGAAAGGAACCCATACATCGAAAGATAGAATGGG
>JAXRKP010000050.1:7500-17500 GCA_037039925.1 Doris montereyensis
ATGAAATTTATCATGGCGCATTTTGTGTCAAAATGTTAGAGCCGCAGCTCAATATAAACAAGCTCACTACAACATTGGCACTTTGGCTCATAACGGACATTTCAAGACGAACAGCTGTTTGGGTGGTTAACGGCTTGTGCTGGATAGTTTTCAACGACGCAATCCTACATCTACAATTACACTTACAGGGTTATTCATCTAATGTCTTTGCAAATAATATCTTTTGCACCCAGATCTGTACATAAAGGATACAGGAACGATGTACTGAGTTGTACATTTTGTGATTGTGATAACCCACTCTTACACTAGATTTTGTTTGTAGTTGTTTCACGATCTTTGTTTACCAAAGTGACCTGGATGAAGTCTTAGTCAGCCATTGAACTTTTCTAACTCTTTTGCGCTCTTATCAACAACATTTAATGTTATAACCATGGCATATTCAGATTGGGTTTTTCTAATGCGTCTTTGATTAAAATTCATCAACTATTTGTAACTGTATTCTTCATTTGCAGCTAGTATCTCATTAATGGATAAAGGTGGATATTTGTAATTGTATTCTTTCAACAGCTAGTATCAAATTGCTGATAAAGGTGGATATTTGTAATTGTATTCTTTCATACAGCTAGTATCAAAATGGATGGATAAAGGTGGATATTTGTAAGTGTGGATAAGATGGATGGATAAAGGTATATTTGTAATTGTATTAATTCTACAGCTAGTATAAAAATGGATGGATAAAGGTGGATATTTGTAATTGTATTCTTCTACAGCTAGTATCAAGATGGATGGATAAAGGTGGATATTTGTAATTGTATTCTTTCTACAGCTAGTATCAAAATGGATGGATAAAGGTGGATATTTGTAATTGTATTCTTCTACAGCTAGTATAAAGATGGATGGATAAAGGTGGATATTTGTAACTGTATTCTTTACTACAGCTAGTATAAAAATGGATGGATAAAGGTGGATATTTGTAATTGTATTCTTTCTACAGCTAGCATAAAAATGGATGGATAAAGGTGATATTTGTAAGTGTATTCTTTCTACAGCTAATAAAGATAATAATAAATAATAATAATGGGTAATTGTAACTGTATTCTTTCGTAATATTTGTAACTGTATTCTTTCTAATAGCTAGTATAACGATGGATGGATAAATGTGGATAATAGTCAATATAATAACAAGTGATCACCAATTTATCCCCCTAACAGCCATTTCATTAAAAGTTCTTCTCAACTAATTAATAAGCATACATGATAAGTAACCAGCATAAGGCTTTTAATAATAACACTCTGATAATTCTTTCCCTACCTAATAGCTAATACTCATTTAATACCTGAGTAAAGTGAGAAAAGTAGAGTAAGAATTATAATAAGAGTAATAACGTTGTGAAACAAATCATCCACTAATAAGTAATAATAATAATAATAATAATAATAATAATAACGGGCTTCAGAATATAATAATAATAATAATAATAGTAATAATAATAACGGTAATCATATACAAATAATATAATACTACTAATAATGATAATAATAATAATGATAATAATAATATAATGATAATAATAATAATGACGTCGTATGATTAATAATAATAAAAATAATAAAATAATAATAATACAACGCCATTAATAACAGTGTCTAATATTACTACTACTACAACTACTACTAATAATAATAAAATATAATAATAACTACTACTACCTAATAATAGATGAGCCAAAGTGTCGTGATTACCAGCTCACAACACTTAAATATGTTTTCAACCTGGATTAAAAGTGGATTCACAGATACCAGCTCAACGCCTTGAGAAAAGGTTTAAAGATTGATTTAAAGATGGATTTAAAGAACGATTTGACGGTTGATTTAAAGCTAGAACACTAAATACGGTTCAACTACAACACGAGCCAGTGTCGTGATTACCAGCTCACAACATTACATACGGTTCAGTCAACGCCTGAGCCAGTGTCATCATTTACCAGCTCACAACACTACATACGGTTCAACTACAACGCCTTGAGCCAGTGTCGTCGTGATTACCAGCTCACAACACTACATACGGTTCAATACAACGCCTTGAGCCAGTGTCGTCGTGATTACCAGCTCACAACACTACATACGGTTCATATACAACGCCTTGAGCCAGTGTCGTCGTGATTACCAGCTCACAACACTACATACGGTTCAGCTACAACGCCTTGAGCCAGTGTCGTCGTGATTACCAGCTCACAACACTACATACGGTTCAGTACAACGCCTTGAGCCAGTGTCGTCGTGATTACCAGCTCACAACACCATACGGTTCATACGGAGCCAGTGTCGTCATGATTACCAGCTCACAACACTACATGTGCCAGTCTTGGGGCTTGAACCAGTGTCGTCGTGATTACCAGCTCACAACACTACATACGGTTCTATAAACCAGTGTCGTCGTGACGCTCCAACACTGCATACTTGGGGCTTAAGCCAGTGTCGTCGTGATTACCAGCTCACAACACTACATACGGTTCATATACAACGCCTTGAGCCAGTGTCGTCGTGATTACCAGCGGTTCATACAACAGCTATTACCAGCTCACAACACTACATACGGTTCAGATACAACGCCTTGAGCCGTCGTGATTACCATGTGGTTCATATACAACGCCTCGTGATTACCAGCTCACAACACTACATACGGTTCAGATACAACGCCTTGAGCCAGTGTCGTCGCTCACAACACTACGTACGGTTCAGATACAACGCCTTGAGCCAGTGTCGTCGTGATTACCAGCTCACAACACTACATACGGTTCATATACAACGCCTTGAGCCAGTGTCGTCGTGATTACTTCAGCGTACGGTTCATATACAACGCCTTGAGCCAGTGTCGTCGATTACCAGCTCACAACACTACGTACGGTTCATATACAACGCCTTATAAAAAAGGTGGCAGAAGTAAGAATGTGTACGCATAGAACTGTTCACTGATGACCTTCAATCATTATGATCACCTTCGTTCCCATTGCTAGATCTACAATGTTGTTGGTGTAGTGGCCTCATGGGTAGACGTTTAGTTTTCTGATCCTTAAGTTAGCACCTATTCAGAGTTTACTATTGAAGTCAAGGAACATTCTCTTTACACATTATACTTACTCCAATCAGGTATAAAATGAAGACCCAAATATTGCATTGAAAGAATCTTGTCAGTATGCGAGGTACAAATGGCAAATCCTTTGAATGCTCCTTGAAGTTGAGACAGAATCATGGATGGAATAGATTTGTCGGGAGAACCTTGTTAAGGGCGAAGAGAACGTATTACTGGCTAAATGCTCGTCACGAGAGCTGTACTTAACACGGCACAATAATACCACTACCATTACCACCACCACCACGGCTGACTGCTACCACTTTTGCTATTGCTACTTGTATCACAGCTGTTATCACTACCACTGGTACTACTTCTGCAGTTTTTACTACTATCTCCTCGTTGTTTTCCTTCTCGTACTCTCCTCCTCCTCCCCTTATCGTTATTGTCATCATCATACCACCCACCCTCTCCTCCCCTTATCATTATTGTCATCATCATACCACCCACCCTCCTCCCCCTTATCGTTATTGTCATCATCATACCACCCACCTCTCTCCCCCTTATCGTTATTGTCATCATCATACCACCCACCCATCCTCCCCCTTTATCGTTATTGTCATCATATACCACCCCCCTCCCCCTATCGTTATTGTCATCGCCATACCACCCCTACTCCTCCTTATCAGTATTGTCATCGCTGTCGCCATTATCTCCATATCCATTTCCTTCTATCGACCATGCACTAGAACTATATTACAGCCTGTTGAAATTACAAACCTACACAAACAAATTCAATTTTTGCGGAGACGGCAAACGGACGGCGATTTGTTTATTTCATCTTCACGAAGAGATAGAGACATTATGAACGAAAGCGAGTTGGATTAATCTGACAGTGAATTTGAAATTGACAATGTTGATATCTTATGTCACTCATATTCTGAATGATCTGATTGATTCTCATCTTAAAGCGTCGTGTATCCCTTGCAAAGCAGATGTACATTTACAAACTTCAATATCAGACAGCGATAGCGACGATGACTTCAAAGTTTTTCTTCAAAATCAGAAGGGTGGACAAACACAATCTCACAAAAGAGAAAATGCAAACAACAATAATAATTCATTAAACTCTTCCACAACCCCTACATGTCATACCATACAAACAAATCATGGCAAGAAGGGTGCTATGTATGGATTACATTAAATATCTCATGTGAACAGCACGATGCTCCCTATAGCTAATACCAGACAGACACTAATAATATTGAAGCAACATCGAGAGCATTGGAAGTGAAAGGAAACGCAAATACAATCAAACATCTTGAAAAGGAACAAAGCCAAGATTTGAGGATCCTTGGCGTACATGTACAGGTATTTTTGTTTCCGGGAAAGGAAGTGACAGCTTGAACGGAACGATGTGTCAAGATACTTATGGCAAGCATACCAATCATAGGCGTGAACCTGAATCGGTGGGGACTGAAATCAGGCAGCATTCCATCTTCTACAACTCTACAGAAAAGTAAAAAAACACAATGTACAAACTTTATACTAAAAAATGCATGTCAGAGAATAATCAGCCTCGAAACTTTGAATGACAGAGACAATATTTTACGATGAGTTCACTACTCCAAAAATGAAAATATTTGACTTTTTCAAACAAACCTCAATATGCAGCAGAAGAAATACTGGTGCAACAAAACAGATTTTTAAAGAAAGCAAACTGCTGGCACGCACACACATCACGCACATTTTTGATACCATCAAAAAAAGTCAAATGTTTCTGCTGTAAGCTTTGACTTAAATAGAATTCCCTCCTGGCCCAAGAAAACAGTTGATGATTTATGTTCACGGAAACATTAGCAAGGATTCAATGTCAATAATGCTGTTGAAATTGTATGTCTTATGTTGATGATTTATATGTTCACTGAAACATTAGCAAGGATTCAATGTTTTAATAACGTTGAAATTGTATGTCTTATGTTGATGATTTATATGTCACTGAAACATTAGCAAGGATTCAATGTTTTAATAACGCCGTTGAAATTGTATGTCTTATGTTGATGATTTATATGTTCACTGAAACATTAGCAAAGATTCAATGTTTTAATAATGCTTTTAATAATTTATATGTTCACTGTTGAAAGATTATATGTCTTAAATGATGATTTATATGTTCACCGAAACATTAGCTTCAACTGTTGAATAATTTAAATTGTATGTTTTATGTTGATGATTTATGTTCATGATTAGCAAAGATTAATTTTTAATAATGCTGTTGAAATTATATGTCTTATGTTGATGATTTATATGTTCACCGAAACATTAGCAAAGATTCAACTTTTCAATAATGCCGTTGAAATTGTAAATGATTTATGTGTTTAATGAAACATTAGCAGAGATTCTGATTTAATAATGCCGTTGAAATTCATCATCTCATAATAATGTCATCAAATTTTGTGCACATTCCTGTAACCCACATTCTTGGAGCCAAATTGGCTTGCACAGCCCTGTAACAAACACTTACAGTTACATGGTTCTTGCTAGGGTTAACGCTAGACTGCCGCTCTAGCCAGTATCTGCATTTTATCATGCTTCTGAAGCGATTTCGCCATTAATGTCTATATGCCATAGGGCCTTATTGGACAGGCATGACATATTCCAGGTTTCAAGTCATTTCATGAAAAACATTGAATTGACGCAGTTTTTCCTTCTCCTGTAGAATTTAGTTCATGTGGGTTACAGGGTTGTTGTACTCAGGCAACGATACGATTAATGAAAAGTGGAAATATAATATATATTTATTTTTGGCTTATTTTCTTGTAATGAAAAGTGGAAATATAATATACATGTATATTTATTTTTGGCTTATTTTCTTGTAATGAAAAGTGGAAATATAATATACATGTATATTTATTTTTGGCTTATTTTCTTGTAATGAAAAGTGGAAATATAATATATATTTATTTTTGGCTTATTTTCTTGTAATGAAAAGTGGAAATATAATATATATTTATTTTTATTATTTTCTTGTAATGAAAAGTGGAAATATAATATATATTTGTTTTTGGCTTATTTTCTTGTAATGAAAAGTGGAAATATAATATATATTTGTTTTTGGCTTATTTTCTTGTAATGAAAAGTGGAAATATAATATATATATATTTTTGGCTTATTTTCTTGTAATGAAAAGTGGAAATATAATATATATTTATTTTTGGCTTATTTTCTTGTAATGAAAAGTGGAAACATAATATATATTTATTTTTGGCTTATTTTCTTGTAATGAAAAGTGGAAATATAATTATCTTTGCCCTGTATTGCATTACCACCCCAACCACAGATACATGCTGCCATGATTAAGCACATATGAATCAGATGTGCATGTACATAATATGTAAATTCAGCCCGCCTCTGCTCATGTTTCAATTAATATGTTTACACGTTGATATGAAAGCATTGAACAGTTCACGCTTGACCGGATTGTTATAAAACTGTCGTCGGCTTTCGGCTTTACCACAGGCGACATGTTTTCTAGTCCCTCATTTTAAGAACCGCATTCTCCATGCAAAACCAGCCGAGAGTCATCACCCCAACCATGCTCAGTCAGCCAAGCCATATCAGCAGCTCCTACCCTGCTCAATCAGCCATGCCTTCCCCAACCTGCTCCGCCACCCGAGGGGAATTCATCAATAGCTGTACGTAGTGTTGAAATCAACATGCATAAACTAGACACTGTGTAACGGTAAGACCTGATTGATCCCATGTGTACGTAATGCGTGATTGTAAACACGATACATGGACATTTAACCCAAGTGTATCCCTGTGTGCGTGATGCGTTGTGCGTGATGTGTGATACGCTTTAGTTAAATGTCCATTTGATTGTTGTTCACTCATCTCACATTACGCATCATGCATAAGGTACCCTATACATGATAACTGGCCTTTTTAGCTTTAAACAAGACAAACTCAATTCATTTGTGTCAAATTCAGAGCCTAATATATTAGTATAATAAATTAATATGCTTTATCTATCTATCTATCTATCTATCTATCTATCTATATATACATATATATATATATATATATATATATATATATATATATATATATATATATATATATATATATATATATATATATATATATATATATATATATATATATATATATATATATATATATATATATATATATATATATATATATATATATAATATATAATCCTGAACTTTACGACATTGCGTTTCACGCTGTCAGGATAGGCTACCAAACCACAAAACAAAAAAAATTCCAAAAGTGATTTTGAAATATTCCAAAAGTTGTATTAGTATTTTCTTTCATCATGTTGTATTTGCAAACGACGCCAATAAGTAGGCCTAGACCTAGAATCTAGATCTATGTCATGTGTTAAATTCGCTTCAATACATTCACAGTTTGCAGTTAATCCCTCATGTCTATTAGTTTATGTTTTCTGTTGTTGCATTCAATCAGTTTGAATATTTGCAGTTCTAATAGATTAATTCAAGATTTCCCCTGCCTCCATCATCCAATTTCTAGGCCTAGACCTAGATTAGATCTAGATTCTAGAACTACAAAGATCTAGATCTAACCTGCCATTCACAGTTTGCTAGATCTAGATTAATCCTCTCATCTAGAACAACTGAATGCTTCTAGATTCGAGTTCTTACTGGATTTGAATCCGGACATGAAAGATAACAACAACATTTTTGTGTTAACTTATTCTTAAGGGTGTTTATTATTAACAAAAAAATTCAACCAAAATCGACCATGGGAAACATGTAATTTAAACAAAATAAAGGTCAAAACAGGTCATTTTTCCAATTCGTAAATGTTGTTTGTTTGTTTGTACAGAATCAAAAAGATAGTCAAATGAAACACACGAATGCTTTTATTTTTAAAATTGACCAAAATAGTTATCATTTTATTAACATTTTAAAATTTCAAAAGGTCAAGGTCATTGTCAAGGTAATCTTGAAAAGTAGCTACAAAATTGCCGTGTTTGGTATCAAATTAAACGTCTTGACAAGACAAACACAAATTTTATGTTGTTCATGCAATTTACTGACATTTAGGTGACCTATGGCGGTAAAATACTATTGAGATAAAAAAATGCCTTGCTGCAAGCATTTATTTGACTCCTGAGACTTGTGTCGTTCGGGAGACTGACAGGAAGGAAATGTTTAGGGAAGGGGGGCATAAAGTAAGGCAAGAAATCGGTACATGTATGTAGGGGTACAATCTTATAATATATCTTATTACATGAGGAGAGAGGATGGTTGGTGGGGGCTGCAGGTAAGTCCTACCTCTTTGTTTTCATTTCCATTCCTTCAACTGGCAATGAATTGATCAAAAGAGATCACCGCATTTATAGTGGATCCATTGTTTCCTTCACTTACCCCCCCCCCCGCTCCCACCCCTTCCCTTCACTGTCCAGGTAGGTGGATCGACAACCAGCCCATCGGAGATGGACATTACAAAGAAGGAGTCCTGTGTACAAATCAAAACACTCCGTGCGCGTTAAAGTTCCTTTGGCTGTTTACAGGAAAGTCTGGGCATGTGCAGTGTTTTCACCACTGACACGAACTCCCTGCTGAGTAAAGGAAATTCCGAATGAGAGATTAGATCTTATATGATAATATGCCCAAATCATAACTACTAGATCTAGATCTACTTTCCTTCAATCTCCAATGAAACAATATGCACTAAATCCACCCACCAGTAAAATTACTAACATAAGACACTGTACTTCATGAGCTTGAAATGTAGATCTAGATCTAGATCTAGTCTGTTGATACATGCATCCCACTTTCAAAATGGCATGTTTTGTTACACTCCTCCTGTTCAGGGAGTTCAAACACGTGAAAGCAGTACAATGCCTGACGTTTTTCGAATGAATTCAACGCAAAGCAAAACAAGTAATATCAGTAAACATACAACACAATCTAAGTTTTCTTTCAGAGCAAACACAGATCAAAACAAAAAGACACAAATACTCCACAAAAACAAAAAAAGCCACGCTCCTTTGAAATATGTCGACTGAGGAATTCGGAAGACAGAGATTTTCACCAATCACTCACACACCTAGCCACCCACCCACACTCAAGTTATTTGAAGTGCTCGCACATTTTAGAAAACCAAATTCAGCACATCCATCACACCATGAACACCAGGAAGGTAATCTGTCACTTGAACATTGGCGAGGTGGAAAGTGTGGGATTTTCCTCTCTTTGTCATAAAACCATCATCTGAGTCACACTTGGGATTTCCACTCACATGAAACTTTTATCATTTTCATTTGTGGAAAATACGTACTCGGTACTCGATAACCCAGAGGAAAGGTGTCGGCCTCTCAACCCAAAGGCTGTGGGTTTAAGCCCCGACAGATGCAAAGTTTTCTCAAGTTTTTTTTGGAGTAAAATCTGACCGCCCGGTCCAGGTAGCTGGATCCACCCTAGTACCTCTGGAGACGGATGATAAAAAGGAGGTCCCGTGTGCTGACCATGTGCTGATCACATCACTTTGTGCACGTTAAAGATCCCTTGGCTGATTGCAGTCTGGAAAAAACAATTAAAAATCTTACCAAAACCCCCGAAATAATCTTAGTTACATGTGGCTGAGTTTTGAGAAATAAAAAAATAAATAATTAGAAATGACGTTGCATTAAGAATATTTAATTGCTCTCCTATCTTTGAGCAGAATTTTCAATCCCCCAAAGCCACTATGTTCAACGGGTTTTATAATTTTAAAAGTTGGAATAGTACCTGGACCTCTATTTGGGATAAAAACCGCCCGAAGGGGAAGCTACTCGATCCACAATGTGGACAGTCATTTCACCTCTGGATGACTGACTTGAATGAGAAGGTAGAAGGTTGGCAAACTAGGTCTGTGTATCTATGTGTGTGCGCA
>JAXRKP010000050.1:28894-36394 GCA_037039925.1 Doris montereyensis
GAACAAAACGAATATAAAACATAAATAGATTGCAAAGAAGGCGTTCAATCCAATCGTAGTAAACAGTTCAACATTCTTTGATTTGTGATTTTTTTTTGGGGGGGGGGGGGAGAACCGAAGAAAACTACGGGCAGGTCATGAACGCTTACTCAGTAGATCTAGGCTTAGTCATTTACTCCCGTGTTAAGTGTCCATCCTAAAGATCAGTTGATCTTTGAAAATTCGAGCTTTGTCCAGCTCTACCCATTACCTTATTATCTCTACCATAAACCGAGACCTCGCGCTTACCGCATGTCCAACGATCCGGACCCCATCAGTTAAAGGATTTACCACTTCCAGTCACGAGCCAGACAGCCACGCCTTACCCAGACTTGTAGTCGACAAGAATGGCTTATGCCCTTAATCTGCCCTACTCTTGTGATGATAATTAAGTGAACCACCGATCACATCCGGAGAGAACTGAAAAGTCTTGCGCAAAGTCAGTTTACAATGCCGGCTGAGCGCCGTCCAGGTCCTGGTTCCTATTCTCCAGCTCTGTCGTTGCCTCAGTCGCCCAACCACGGTCGCTGCTTGTCATTTATGCATCATGTTCAATGCGTGCTAAATGAGCACCGTCCAGGTCCTGGTTCCTCTACCACAGTTGCTCTGTGGTTGCCTCAGTCACCTAACCATGGTCATGCATCATGGCCTTTCAGTGAAAGCTCTCCCCCGAACCTTTGCCGAGATGCGAGCAGTTTATATTGTGTAGACGCGGACGTCTGGGAGAGATGCGCTATAACGGAAGTGCTGACTGATGAAAGGGCGTGGTCGCAACATTTTTTCTGCCAGATTTCTTTTCATTTTCAGAACCACTTTCGTTCATTTTCTCTTCTTATTTATTGTTTTTCGTTCTGCACATTGGTAAAAATTTGTTCTATTTTGAACTATATTACGACTGTGTGTTTTTAAGTAAAGGGCATTTTAGCTGTGGCTCGATTTTGTTTTAGATCAGTATTGTTTGTTGTACGCGTTCTTAAGTTGTTTATGCGAGGTTAGTGCAATTTAGAATCTAGAGTGAGACCACACGCCAGACTTGTAGAGATCTCCCGGACAACATCCATGTTTTTTTTACTAACGTAATGTTGGGTTCAGACCCGATTAAAATACAACAAAACGATGACGGCCAAACGAGGATCAAATTACAAATCAAATATACTTGTACTACTACTACTACTGCTGCTACTACTACTACTACTACTACTACTACTGCTGCTACTACTACTACTACTACTGCTGCTGCTACGCTGCTACTGCTACTACTACTACTTCTGCTGCTGCTGCTGCTACTACTGCTGCTGCTGCTACTACTACTACTGCTACTTCGACTACTACTATTACTACTACTGCTACTGCTGCTACTGCTGCTGCTGCTACTACTACTGGCTATACTACTACTACTGCTAATAATATTATTAAAAATAATAATAGTAATCATAATAATAATAATAATAATAATAATAATAATAATAATAATAATAATAATAATAATAATAATAATAATAATAATAATAATAATAATTAATAATGATAGGAATAATAAAAATAATAATAATTATATTAATAATGATAATAATAATAATAATAATAATAATAATAATAATAATAATAATAATAATAATAATAATAATAATAATAATAATAATAATAATAATAATGGTATTAATATAATAATAATAATAATAATAATTAAGAACAATAATAATAATAAAATAATAATCAATAATAATAATAATAATAATTATAATAATAATAATAATAATAATAATAATAATAATATTAATAATAATAATAATAATATTAATAATAATAATAATAATAATAATAATAATAATAATAATAATAATAATAATAATAATAATAATAATAATAATAATAATAATAATATTAATGATAATTATTATATTAATAATAATAATAATAATAATAGTAATAATAATAGTAATAATAATGATTATAATAATGAGATAATGATATAATAATAATAATAATAATAATAAATATATTAATAATAATAATTATAGTAATAATAATAATAATAATAATAATAATAATAATAATAATAATAATAATAATAATAATAATAATAATAACAATAATTATAATAATAATTATTAAAATAATAATGATAATAATAATAATAATTAAAATAATAATAATAATAATAATAATAATAATAATAATAATAATAATAATAATAATAATAATAATAATAATAATAATAATGATTATGCCTGATAAGCCTAATGTAGTATATATAAACAAAACACGATAAGCGCACCTGTGAAACAGACCGGGCCGGGATCGCGAGACATACGGGGGGTATGAAGCTAAACTGATTTGTTTATAATTGTTATCTTTTTAAATTTAATTATTTTATATTCTTTTATGTATATTGTTCCATCGCACTGTTTATTTACCCACTATGAATTTTTGTATACTTCTCCCAAATCTAAACATTTAATGATTAAGTTAAGTTAAAATACAACTGACTACACGTGGTCAGGTATAAATACAACTGACTACACTTGGTCACTTCTATAGTGGATCTATAAATACAACTCACTACACGTGGTCACGTGGATCTATAAATACAACTCGTGACTTCTACTCCAGAACACAGTGGAATAATCTATGATATCACTGAACAAAGGTCACTTCTAAATTCAGGTCACTCCTCCACTACACGTGGTCGATCGTGACTATTACTCCCCAACCAGTGGAATAACATGATATCACAACAAAGGAACAACAATGTCAACACATAATTCATGTCAATACAGCCAAATCAATCTCCTGTGATGCCACGAGTATATAACAAGCCATCTCCAATGCCTGATTTCCTCCAATATCTCATTCCACAAAAAAAACGATATCCTGTGATATCATACCACGATATCATATATATAACGAATCATGTTTAATTGCACCACAAAAATAACAATATCATGCATTAAATAATGCATGTTTAATTGCCTTACAAAAATAACAATATCATGTGATTTTCTTACAAAAATAACAATATCATATTTTCTTGATATCATCATACAAAAAATAACAATATCATACCTGATTTTCTTACAAAATAACAATATCATGCCTGATTTTCTTACAAAAAAACAATATCATGCTTGATTTATTTACAAACAAAATAACAATATCATACTTGATATTCCTCTACAAAAATAACAATATCATGCTTGATTTCCTTACAAAAATAACAATATCATGCTTGATATTCTCTACAAAAATAACATTATCATGCTTGATTTCTTACAAAAATAACAATATCATACTTGATACAAAAATTCCCCTACAAAAATAACAATATCATACTTGATTTCCTTACAAAAATAACAATATCATGCTTGATTTTCCCTACAAAAATAACAATATCATACTTGATTTCCTTAACAAAAATATTTTCTTACAAAAATAAATATCATGCTTGATTTCCTTACAAAAATAACAATATCAATCTTGATATTCCCTATAAAAAAATAATAAGATGTTTGATTTCCTTAAAAAAATAACAATATCATACTTGATTTCCTTACAAAAATAACAATATCATGCTTGATTTCCTTACAAAAATAACAATATCATGCTTAATTACCTTACAAAAATAACAATATCATACTTAATTACCTTACAAAAATAACAATATCATGCTTGATTTCCTTGGAAAAATAACAATATCATGCTTGATTTTCTTACAAAAATAACAATATCATGCTTGATATGCCGTACAAAATAATAATATCATACTTGACATTCCCTACAAAAATAACAATATCATGGATTTTCTTACAAAAATAACCATAACCTTAAAAAAAATAACAATATCATGCTTGATCATATCATGCTGGATTTCCTTTAAAAATAAGAATATCATACTTAATTTCTTTTTAAAAATAACAATATCATGCTTAATTTCCTTACAAAAATAATAATATCATGGATAATTCCTAAAAAATAACAATATCATGTGTTTCCCTAAAAAAATAACAATAACAATCTTACAAAAATAACAATAAATATCATGCTTGATTACCTAAAAAGTAACAATATCATACTTGATATTCCCTACAAAAAATAACAATATCATGCTTGATTTTCCTTACAAAAAAAAACAATAAGATGTTTGATTTTCTTACAAAAAAAAACAATATCTGTCTGTTTCCTTAACAAAAATAGCATTATCATGCCTGATTTTCTTACAAAAATAACATTATCATGCTTGATTTCCTTACAAAAATAACAATATCATGCTTAATTTCCTTACAAAAATAACATTATCATGCTTGATTTCCTTACAAAAATAACATTATCATGCTTAATTTCCTTACAAAAATAAAATATCATGCTTGTTTCCTAAAAAAATAAAATATAATGCTTGATTTCTGTACAAAACAAGCAATATCATCTTGATTTCCCTAAAAAATAACAATATCATGCTTGGATATATTGTCTAAAGAATTCGATGTAGGTGTTAGAGGTAACGGTTGAAACTTGTCTAAATAATTCGATGTAGGTGTAGGAGTTAGAGGTAGCTGGTGTCTAAAGCTGTAGGTGTAGGAGTTAGGGTTAGTTGGAAACTTGTCTAAAGAATTCGATGTAGGTGTAGGAGTTAGAGGTACCAGTAGCTGGAAACGTGTCTAAAGAATTCGATGTAGCTTCGGAGTTAGAGGTGTACCTGGAAACTTGTTTAAAGAATTCGATGTAGGTGTAGGAGTTAGAGGTACCAGTAGCTGGAAACTTTCTAAAGTCGAAAAATTTCGATGTAGGTGTAGGAGTTAGAGGTACCAGTAGCTGGAAACTTGTCTAAAGACTTCGATGTAGCTGTAGGAGTTAGTAGCGTCGGTAGCTCGGTCGGTATGGCGTATGCCTACCAACCAGGAGGCCTGAATTCAATTCCCAGTCCGGACAATTTCTTTCTGACCCTCATGTCCCCCCATCAGCCAAATGTTTAGCTAGGTCTATTCAGACTCGGTAAAAGTAAAGGCGGTGTGGAGAACAAAGGAAAACTAGCATATTTATTAGAACGTGCCTTACCGGAATGCCCAGAAAATCAAGACTCTAGATGGTATGGGAAGTTATTGTTGGTTTTTGTATAGGAGTGAGACAGGCATGTAACCTAAACCCTCTTTTGTGTAGGAGTGAGACAGGCATGTATCTTAAACCCTCTTTTGTATAGGAGTGAGACAGGCATGTATCCTAAACCCTCTTTTGTGTAGGAGTGAGACAGGCATGTATCCTAAACCCTCTTTTGTATAGGAGTGAGAGACAGGCATGTATCCCTAAACCCTCTTTTGTGTAGGAATTGGGGAACAGACATGTATCCTAAGGAGTGAGACAGGTGTGTATCCCCCTCTTTTGACAGGCAGTGTATCCTAAACCCTCTTTTGTGTAAGTGAGACAGACATGTATCCTAAACCCTCTTTTGTGTAGGAGTGAGACAGACATGTAAAACCCTCTTTTGTGTAAGTGAGACAGGCATGTATCTAAACCCTCTTTTGTATAGAATGATTAGACAGGCATGTATCCTCCTCTTTTGTATAGGAGTGAGACAGGCATGTATCCTAAACCCTCTTTTGTATAGACAGGATGTATCCTAAACCCTCTTTTGTATAGAGTGAGACAGGCATGTATCCTAAACCCTTTTGGCATGTATCCTAAACCCTGTTTTGTATATCACAGTCATGGATTCAGTTTGAAGAAAATGAATGATATGAAGAAATTTAAAATGATTAGCTTATTAATACTTTCATTTGTTGATGATTTAGCTCTATTTGTAAATCTATTAATACTTGCACTTGCTGATGATTTAGCTCTAGTTGTGAATTTATTAATAGTTTCATTTGCATATGATTTAGCTCTATTTGGAAAATCAGAAAGTGACCTCCAATAGAATATGAACATGCATAATAATCAACTAAATATAACAGGTTAGAACAAAAATCTTAGAAAACAAAACCTTAAACTGGTAAACAAGAACTGTCAACAAAAACCAAACTGGCAGTATACAAAACAGTTTATTGTCCTACTCTCCTCTATGGCAGTGAAACCCGGACCTTAGAACGTTTGGGAATACAGAAGAGTACAGGCAGATCAAATGACATATCCTAGAAAAGAATTAGGGAAAGCAAAAGGGAGAAAAATAGCAACACAACAATAAAAGATCAAACCAAAACAGATAACTTTAAAACTAGGATAAAATAAATCAACTGAGGTGGTTTGGGCATGTAAACTGATTATGACCAAAAAAAAAGCAAATCAGTATAAAAGTGCTAAAACCCAAAGTAAATGATCAATAGGCAGACCTCGCAGAAAGTGGGAAAAAGATGTAAAAAGAGGCACTAAAGCAAAGAAATGTAGCCTTCACAGAAGGAAACAGAACAATGCCAGGACATGGTAGCTTGGAGAAAGATCATTTCGGGCATATACGCCCATATACCGAAGGTAGAATGGAAACGGATAAAGAAAGAAAGAAAGAAAACGGAAAAGTTATAAACGATGGAAAAAGGAAGAATCATAGGCCTTTACTAGCAAAAGAAATGTAAACTTCATAGAAGCAAAACAGAAAGTATCAGGGACAAAGAAAGCTCATTTCAGGTATCTAAACTCATATACCAGAAAGTAGAACTGGGAACTGAAAAGAAGAAACTGAAAAGAATGAGAACTGAAAGAAAGGAAAGAAAGAAAGAAAGAATGGGAACAGGAAAAGAAAGAAAGAAAGAATGGGAACTGAGAAAGAAAGAAAGAAAGAACGAAACTTGAAAAGAAAGAAAGAAAGAAAGAAAGAAAGAAAGAAAGAACTGGAACTGAGAAAGAAAGAAAGAAAGAATGGAAAACTGAGAAAGAAAGAAAGAAAGAAAGAAAGAACGGGAACTGAGAAAGAAGAAAGAAAAATAGGCATTGAAAGAAAGAAAGAAAGAATGGAGACTGAGAAAAGAAAACAAAACAAACAGGAACAAAACGAATATAAAACATAAATAGATTGCAAAGAAGGCGTTCAATCCAATCGTAGTAAACAGTTCAACATTCTTTGATTTGTGATTTTTTTTTGGGGGGGGAACCGAAAAAACTACGGGGCAGGTCATGAACGCTTACTCAGTAGATCTAGGCTTAGTCATTTACTCCCGTGTTAAGTGTCCATCCTAAAGATCAGTTGATCTTTGAAAATTCGAGCTTTGTCCAGCTCTACCCATTGCCTTATTATCTCTACATAAAGCCGAGACCTCGCGCTTACCGCATGTCCAACGATCCGGACCCCATCAGTTAAAGGATTTACCACTTCCAGTCACGAGCCAGACAGCCACGCCTTACCCAGACTTGTAGTCGACAAGAATGGCTTATGCCCTTAATCTGCCCTACTCTTGTGATGATAATTAAGTGAACCACCGATCACATCCGGAGAGAACTGAAAAGTCTTGCGCAAAGTCAGTTTACAATGCCGGCTGA
>JAXRKP010000050.1:38894-43894 GCA_037039925.1 Doris montereyensis
ACAAAAAATAACGATATCATGCAAAGGAACAAATTTTCTTACAAAAATAACAATATCATGTCTTGGTATTTCCTACAAAAATAACAATCATCTGATATTCCCTACAAAAAAACGATATCATACCTGATTTTCTTACAAAAATAACAATATCATGCTTGATTATACAAAAATAACAATATCATATTTCCCTACAAAAATAACAATATCATGCTTGATTTTCTTACAAAAATAACAATATCATGCTTGATTTTCTTACAAAAATAACAATATCATGCTTGATTTTCTTACAAAAATAACAATATCATACTTGATTTTCTTACAAAAATAACAATATCATACTTGATTTTCTTACAAAAATAACAATATCATACTTGATTTTCTTACAAAAATAACAATATCATGCTTGATTTTCTTACAAAAATAACAATATCATGCTTGATTTTCTTACAAAAATAACAATATCATACTTGATTTTCTTACAAAAATAACAATATCATACTTGATTTTCTTACAAAAATAACAATATCATGCTTTTTCTTTTTAAAAAATAACAATATCATGCTTGATTTCCTTACAAAAATAACAATATTATTGTTGATTTCCTTACAAAAATAACAATATCATGCTTGATTTATTTACAAAAATAACAATATCATACTTGATATTCCTTACAAAAATAACAATATCATGCTTGATTTCCTTACAAAAATAACAATATCATTGCTTGATTTCCTTACAAAAATAACAATATCATACTTATTTCCTTACAAAAATAACAATATCATACTTGATTTCCCTACAAAAATAACAATATCATACTTGATATTCCTTACAAAATAACAATATCATACTTGATATTCTTACAAAAATAACAATATCATACTTGATTTCCTTACAAAAATAACAATATCATACTTGATATTCTCAAAAATAGCAATATCATACTTGATTTCCCTTACAAAAATAACAATATCGTCTGGATATTCCCTACAAAATAACAATATCATGCTTGATTTCCTTACAAAAATAACAATATCATACTTGATTACCTTACAAAAATAACAATGTCAATCTGGATATTCCTAAAAATAACAATATCATGCTCCATGCTTGATTTTCTTACAAAAATAACAATATCATGCTTGATATGCCGTACAAAAATAACAATATCACAAGCCTGGACAAAAATAACCAATATCATGCTTGATTTTCTTACAAAAATAACAATATCATGTCTTGATTTCCCCTACAAAAATAACAATATTCCGATTTTACAAAAAAATAACAATATCATGCTTGATTTCCTTTACAAAAATAACAATATCATGCTAGATTTTACAAAAATAACAATATCATACTTGATTTCAAAAATAACAATATCATGCTTGATTTTCCTTACAAAATAACAATATCATACTTGATTGCCCTACAAAAATAACAATATCATACTTGATATGCCCTACAAAATAACAATATCATACTTGATATGCCCTAAAAATAACAATATCATACTTGATTTCCTTACAAAAATAACAATATCATACTTGATTTCCCTACAAAAATAACAATATCATACTTGATTTCCTTACAAAAATAAACAATATCATGTTTGATTTTCTTACAAAAATAACAATATCATGCTTGATTTCCCTACAAAAATAACAATATCATGCTTGATTTTCTTACAAAAATAACATTATCATGCTTGATTTCCTTACAAAAATAACAATATCATGCTTGATTTCCTTACAAAAATAACAATATCATACTTGATTTCACAAAAATAACAATATCATGCTTGATTTCCTTACAAAAATAACATATCATGCTTGATTTCCCTACAAAAATAACAATATCATGCTTGATTTCCCTACAAAATAACAATATCATGCTTGATTTCCCTAAAAAATAACAATATCATGCTAGCTGAAAACAATTGTTTGACTTCGATAAAACAATAGGTGTAGGATTTAAACAAAAATAGCATTATCTGGAAACTTGTCAAAATAATTCGATCATGTAGAGAAAATTATCTGGAAACTTGTCTAAAAATAACAATATCAGCTGGAATTTGTCTAAAAAATTCGGTACCCGGTAGCTGGAAACTTGTCAAAAGACTTCGATGTAGGTGTAGGAGTTAGAGGTACCGGTAGCTGGAAACTTGTTTAAAGAATTCGATGTAGGTGTAGGAGTTAGAGGTACCAGTAGCTGGAAACTTGTCTAAAGAACTCGATGTAGCTGTAGGAGTTCGAGGTGCCGGTAGCTGAAACTTGTTTAAAGAATTCGATGTAGGTGTAGGAGTTAGAGGTACCGGTAGCTGGAAACTTGTCGAGTTCGATGTAGCTGTAGGAGTTAGTGACGTCGGTAGCTCGGTCGGTATGGCGTATGCCTACCAACCAGGAGGCCTGAATTCAATTCCCAGTCCGGACAATTTCTTTCTGACCTTCATGTCCCCCCATCAGCCAAATGTTTAGCTAGGTCTATTCAGACTCGGTAAAAGTAAAGGCGGTGTGGAGAACAAAGGGAAAACTAGCATATTTATTAGAACGTGCCTTACCGGAATGCCCAGAAAATCAAGACTCTAGATGGTATGGGAAGTTATTGTTGGTTTTTTGTATAGGAGTGAGACAGGCATGTATCCTAAACCCTCTTTTGTATAGGAGTGAGACAGGTGTGTATCCTAAACCCTCTTTTGTGTAGGAGTGAGACAGGCATGTATCCTAAACCCCTTTTGTATAGGGAGTGAGACAGACATGTATCCTAAACCCTCTTTTTATAGTATAGAGTGAGATAGACATGTATCCTAAACCCTCTTTTGTGTAGGAGTGAGACAGGTGTGTATCCTAAACCCTCTTTTGTATAGGAGTGAGACAGGTGTGTATCCTAAACCCTCTTTGTGTAGGAGTGAGACAGGTGTGTATCCTAAACCCTCTTTTGTGTAGGAGATTAGACAGGTGTGTATCTTAAACCCTCTTTTGTATAGGAGTGAGACAGGTGTATCCTAAACCCTCTTTTGTATAGGAGTGAGACAGACATGTATCCTAAACCCTCTTTTGTGTAGGAGTGAGACAGACATGTATCCTAAACCCTCTTTTGTGTAGGAGTGAGACAGACATGTATCCTAAACCCTCTTTTGTGGGAATGAGACAGACATGTATCCTAAACCCTCTTTTGTATAGGAGTGAGACAGGCATGTATCCTTAACCCTCTTTTTAGTATAGGAGTGAGACAGGCATGTATCCTAAACCCTCTTTTTATATAGAGTGAGACAGACATATCCTAAACCCTCTTTTGTGTAGAAGTGAGACAGGCATGTATCCTAAACCCTCTTTTGTATTGAGACAGGCATGTATCCTAGTATAGAGTGAGACAGGCATGTATCCTAAACCCTGTTTTGTATATCACAGTCATGGATTCAGTTGCAAAAGTAACGAAGAAAATGAATGCAGGTATGAAGAAATTTAAAATGATTAGTTTATTAATACTTTCATTTGTTGATGATTTAGCTCTATTTGTGAATGATTTAGCTTAGTTGTGAATTTATTAATAGTTTCATTTGCATATGATTTAGCTCTATTTGGAAAATCAGAAAGTGACCTCCAATAGAATATGAACATGCATAATAATCAACTAAATATAACAGGTTAGAACAAAAATCTTAGAGAACAAAACCTTAAACTGGTAAACAAGAACTGTCAACAAAAACCAAACTGGCAGTATACAAAACAGTTTATTGTCCTACTCTCCACCATGGCAGTGAAACCTGGACCTTAGAACGTTTGGGAATACAGAAGAGTACAGGCAGATGAAATGACATATCCTAGAAGAGAATTAGGGAAAGCAAAAGGGGAGAAAATAGCAACACAACAATAAAAGATCAAACCAAAACAGATAACTTTAAAACTAAGATAAAATAAATCAACTGGAGGTGGTTTGGGCATGTAAACTGATTATGACCAAAAAAAGCAAATCAGTATAAGGTGCTAAAACCCAAAGTAAATGATCAATAGGCAGACCTCGAAAGTGGGGAAAAGATGTAACAGAGGCACTAAAGCAAAGAAATGTAGCCTTCACAGAAGGAAACAGAACAATGCCAGGACATGGTAGCTTGGAGAAAGATCATTTCAGGGTATATACGCCCATATACCGAAGGTAGAATGGAAACAGATAAAGAAAGAAAGAAAAACGGAAAAGTTATAAACGATGGAAAAGGAAGAATCATAGGCCTTTACTAGCAAGAAATGTAAACTTCATAGAAGCAAACAGAAAGTATCAGGGACAAAGAAAGATCATTTCAGGTATCTAAACCCATATAACAGAAAGTAGGGAACTGAGAAAGAAAGAAAGAAGGAACGGAACTGGAGAAAGAAAGAAAGAAAGAATGGGAACTGAGAAAGAAAGAACTGAGAAAGAAAGAAAGAATGGGAACTGAGAAAGAAAGAAAGAAATGGGAACTGAATGGGAAAGAAAGAAAAAAGAAGGAACGGGAACTGAGAAAGAAAGAAAGAAAGAACGGGAACTGAGAAAGAAAGAAAGAAAGAAAGAAAAAAGAACGGGAACTGAGAAAGAAAGAAAGAAAGAATGGAAACTGAGAAAGAAAGAAAGAAAGAAAGAAAGAACGGAACTGAGAAAGAAAGAAAGAAAATAGGCATTGAGAAAGAAAGAAAGAAAGAATGGAGACTGAGAAAGAAAACAAAACAAACAGGAACAAAACGAATATAAAAAATAAATAGATTGCAAAAGAAGGCGTTCAATCCAATCATAGTAAACAGTTCAACATTCTTTGATTTGTGATTTTTTTTTTGGGGGGGGAGAGAACAAAGAAAACTACGGGCAGGTCATGAACGCTTACTCAGTAGATCTAGGCTTAGTCATTTACTCCCGTGTTAAGTGTCCATCCTAAAGATCAGTTGATCTTTGAAAAACTCGAGCTTTGTCCAGCTCTACCCATTACCTTATTATCTCTACCATAAACCGAGACCTCGCGCTTACCACGCATG
>JAXRKP010000050.1:48894-123894 GCA_037039925.1 Doris montereyensis
AGAGATCGCCTCGATGAAAAAAAGAACTAGACTTCTTGAAATTTTGAAGCAGATCTGAATCTAGGAAAGTATTGCAATGTTCAAGACATTTCCTTGTAATGATTAAATTAATTTTTGATTTATCTATTTTTAAGAATCCTAATAAGTTTTTTTAACCTTTTAAAAATGTATAAATTTCACGTTTTTCCCGTATTGGTAAAAAGTGTACCGAACGCCGTTTTTCGTCTGGAATAATTTGTTCTAATTTTCATGAAAGTTGAACCTTTTCGCAGTATTGATTTAATAAAATCTTTTCGTGAATAAAATAATAACGATTTTATCATTTCACGGTCATCAAAAACTGACAAATTTCAAATTAAAAAATTCATCCCTTGGTATTTAATGTATCTTATAATAAACTTTGATATGTTCTTACCATTGAAAATCTATTTGTTAATTTCAGCTATGCATATCTTCTGATTTATAAGTTTCGAATAAGAAGAAGAAGAAGAATCTAAGTTGGTTAAACTTCCAACTGATATTTAGTTTGTTTGAAAATCTTTAGTCCTTGTTCATACTTTCTAACTTAGATGTAATCTAAGTCCTAAGAAGAAGTCCTCTGGTCTTTTTGTTTGAGCAAGTCTACACATGTATTTCTTTCAGGCATCCTCTAAGAAGTTATTTGACTCTAAGTCTTGACGTTTCATTCCACCATGCTGTTCTTTCCTATCTCCTTTAATTTGTTTTCTAACTTAGTAATGAAGAAGAAGAAGAATAGCAATCCAACTTCTAGAAGGAATGTTTTTTATTCATCTGCCTTTTTAGTTCTTCTATTGTCCTAGTCTTAGATCCATCTGTTTTTCACTGATAAATCTTTTTTCCCTATTTATACCAGAGACCTTTACTAATGGTTTATTTAGTTCAGGGAGATTTTGAATTTATAAATCTAAGAGTGAGGCAAGGGGCATATCGGAAGAGGAAGTTAGTGACCCAAGATAATATGAAATTCCTATTGGGAACAAAGACGAGACAAATACAAGCCTCTAGACAGAAAATTTGGCTAGCATGGCAAGGGGCGAACGGAACCTTGACCTCTGTGTCGTCACCCATCGCCTCGTATGAAAAGAAAGCTCCTTCTTGCAAATTTTGAAGCAATTTCCTTCTGAATCTAATAAAAGTATTGCAATGTTCAAGACATTTCCTTGTAATGATTAAATTAATTTTTTGATTTATCTATTTTTAGAATCGAAATATTACAAATTTTTATGAATGTAAAAATTCACTTTTTATCTAACTTGGTAAAAAGTGTCTGAATCTGAACGCATTTTTTCTATTATTTGATTAAATTAATCCTTTCTAATTTATTTGCTTGTCATGATGTCATAAACAGAAATTTTTATTACCTATGGTTCGCAGTCTCTGATTTAATAAGTTTTATTGTTGTTTTTGTATACTTTTGGCGTGACTGTTCTGCAAAAATGCGAACGCCGTTTTTCATCAATCACGGTCAAGTCAAAAACTGGCGAACAAATTTCAAATTTATTGCAAATTCATAACTTGATTAATATTTATTGCAATGTTCAAGACATTTTGTAATGAAGGTTTGCTATGATTTACTCAGGAAGAAAAGCTCAAAGCATTTTCTTGTCAAGTCCTAATTTGTCAAGAAATTTTGGTTTCGAATACCGGTTGTCCTAATATTACCAATAAGCTCTAAGTTTAAGGAAAGTATTGAAATTTCAAAGCAAGTTTTCTAATTATTTAATCTAAAAGTATTGCAAATTTCAAAGCAAGTTCTAACTTTATATGAGTAATTTGTCACTCTAAGGAAAGTATTGCAAATTTCAAAAAGTTCCTTTCTAACTTAGTATATTTAATACCGGTATTTGTAATCTAAGTCTAAGGAAAGTATTGCAAATTTCAAAGCAAGTTCCTTTCTAACTTAGTATATTAGCAATCTAAGTCTAAGGAAAGTATTGCAAATTTCAAAGCAAGTTCCTTTCTAACTTAGTATATTAGCAATCTAAGTCTAAGGAAAGTATTGCAAATTTCAAAGCAAGTTTTCTAACTTAGTATATTAGTATTAGCAGTAATCTAAGAAAGTATTGCAAATTTCAAAGCAAAGTTCCTTTCTAACTTAGTATTGCAATAAGTCTATATTGCAAATTTCAAAGCAAGTTCCTTTCTAACTAACTTAGTATTAAATTTCTTTCTTTAACTTAGTAATCTAAGACTAAGGAAAGTATTGCAAATTTCAAAGCAAGTTTCTTTTTAACTTAGTATTACTATTAGTAATCTAAGACGAAGGAAAGTATTGCAAATTTCAAAGCAAGTTCCTTTCTAACTTAGTATTACTATTAAATCGAAGGAAAGTATTGCAAATTTCAAAACTTCCTTTCTAACTTAGTATTATTAGTAATCTAAGTCGAAGGAAAGTATTGCAAATTTCAAAGCAAGTTCCTTTCTTATTTAGTATTAGTAATCTAAGACGAAGGAAAGTATTGCAAATTTCAAAGCAAGTTCCTTTCTAACTTAGTATTAGTAATCTAAGACGAAGGAAAGTATTGCAAATTTCAAAGCAAGCTCCTTTCTAACTTAGTATTAGCAATCTAAGTCTAAGGAAAGTATTGTAAATTTCAAAGCAAGTTCCTTTCAACTTAGTATATTACTAATATTAGCAATCTAACTTCTAAGTCTAAGGAAAGTATTGCAAATTTCAAAGCAAGTCCTTTCTAACTTAGTATATTAGCAATCTAAGTAAGTCTAAGGAAAGTATTGCAAATTTCAAAGCAAGTTCCTTTCTAATTTAGTATTAGTAATCTAAGACGAAGGAAAGTATTGCAAATTTCAAAGCAAGTTTCTTTTTTAACTTAGTATTAGTAATCTAAGACTAAGGAAAGTATTGTAAATTTCAAAGCAAGTTCTTTTCTAAATTAGTACCGGTATTACTATTAGTAATCTAAGGCTAAAGAAAGTATTGCAAATGTCAAAGCAAGTTCCTTTCTAACTTAGTACTGGTATTACTATTAGTAATCTAAGTCCTTATTGCAAATTTCAAAGCAAGTTTCTTTTTAACATAGTATTAGCAGTCTAAGTCTAAGGAAAGTATTGCAAATTTCAAAGCAAGCTCCTTTCTAACTTAGTATTAGTAATCTAAGACGAAGGAAAGTATTGCAAATTTCAAAGCAAGCTCCTTTCAACTTAGTATTACTATTAGTAATCTAAGACTAAGGAAAGTATTGTAAATTTCAAAGCTAATTCCTTTCTAACTTAGTATTACTATTAGTAATCTAAGTCGAAGGAAAATATTGCAAATTTCCCTACCTGCCCCCTTTCCTTTCTCTGTTTTTCTCCTTTTTCCTTGAACTTGAACTCATTCTTGTTTTCTCTTTCATGATCCTTCTCTTCTCTACTAGATCCCTCTCTCCTTCTCTCTATTTTTTTCTTTCTGACATCACACTGTGTGATGCCTGTGTAAGTGTGTAAGTGTAAGTGTAAGTATGTAGGCCCTAGATATTCTCCGTTTGTTGTCTAGCAAAGGGTTATAGTTTTTATACCCAAAACATGTTACATCACATGTCTGTTTCTTTATTGCTGAAGTTGTCACTTATTGTCGTTTATCACTTTTGACTTTACTCAAGTGTGGCACCTTTGTATAAACTTCACAGCCATTTCCTACCTAAGGAAAGTCTTGCAAATTTCACAGAAATTTTCTTCCTAAGGAAAGTATTGCAAATTGCAAATTTTTGTTGAACAATTTTTTTTTTGATTTGACGTGTTTTGATTTGATTTTACCCACATCCACAACTAAGGTGATTTCAGTTTTGGTGGGATTTAAATTTTGTTTGCCCTGACTGCCAAAGGATCTTTAAGTTTAACATGTTATTGTTAGTATTGTGATCTGAGCACAAGATCTCCTTGTTATCATCCATCTCCGATTTTGTATGCAAAAACTTCAAGAAAATATTTCAACCTGTCATCGTCAGTGTCAGGGACGACAAACCCATGACCTTTTGGTTGAGAGGCCAACACGATGTCTCTGAACCACTAGACTTCGATCCATGATACCACAGTGACAGGCACATCACGCCTCATGCATGTGGTACTATAATAATGCTGTCATAATACAAGTGTCATTATAATGTACATGCATAGACGGGATGGGGAGGGAAGGAGATTAAATTCAATCTCTTTTTTGTGTACTGTATCACAAAATATTGTATAACGTTATCATTGTGCGTGGCCTTTAATGGCCCTAACCACTTGTCCACAGAAGACTTGCTAGTAACAGTCAACTTTGCATTGGGTCATAGTCAGTGTTGTTAGAGAACCCACTAAAGATTAAAGAATAACAATAACACTAAAGATTAAAGAATAACAATAACACTAAAGATTAAAGAGGCATTTTCTGACTTCTGTGATTGAGATACGAAAGATGTTTAAAATAAATGCAGAACAACAATCAGTCAAAATGAGTAGAAGTATAAATTATATAAAATAATTTTCTACTTTTAAAAAAAGCGTTGATACAAGTTAATACAACAATGCAGAACAGCAATGAACAAATCCAAGTACGTGTAAATTTTTGTGGATATTTATTACACATATATATGTATATATATACACGCCTTCATTACCATATTTAACAAACATTTTTTTCTAAACTTTCATCTTCTCATGAAATATGGACTGAGTGGAATGAGTTTATACAACCTGACACTGACAGATTTGATAATGACAGCAGTCAAAGTAACCCATGCGATGCATGGCCATTGAAGATGAAGTCTAAATGAGCTGAGTAGATAAGCGTAAATTATTATGCTTTGTGAAGCTTTTATAATACACTCAAACCTTGTTATACCAACCCCTATTATACTGCCATTCTCGTTTACTGCCAGCTTTTCACCTTTGTACGGATCTGACACTAGATACAAAAACAATGGAATGACTTGTTATACCACCGTCCGCCAATGATTTGGCATGATGAAACGTTCCTTAATAACAATTGAAGGGATCATTTCAATAGTGTGCCTAAGTCACAATTACGTCATTTAGTGAAAAATGCCAAAAACCAATGACTTTGGCACTATTGGCTTTGAGAATTCCAAGCTTCAAACGGCTGTAAAAGTGATGTATTTCATCATATCACTTTCACACTTGATTTCTATTTATTCCCTAGGATTATCTCTCTGTTCGTTTTTCGTGAAAATGGACATAAGCACACTATTGAACAGACCACTTCAATTGTAAAATACAATTCTTTATAAATACTGCCGCCATGCTTCATAATCATCTTCTTCAAGTGATGCAAGCCGAATTCAGTTTGGCTTAGTCACAGAGCACGGAGTCAAACACACGCAAGCCTCACTGACATGTGTGTCTTAGTAGGCCTATTCTTACATTTACAGAAATGACACTGATACTAGTGACGCAAGGCTTCTCCTGAATAACAATGATAGTACTGAAGGTTTGCAGGCAACGTTTGTCATCCACTGCTTTGGCCTAGGTCAGCCGAATGAAGTGTGACATCAGCAAAGAACCAGACCGCCTCATCGTGATGATAGCGTGGCAGAGTAGGCATGGCTATGATTGGGTCCACTCAGTGGCGAGAATAAGGCTTCACAGCAGTGTCATGACCTAGGCATATAATATCAATTTTGAGTTAGAAGTAAAATTTAACAGAAGGGGTGTTTTGGTCAATTTTTTTTATAGACTACATTAGAGACCGGCGATCCTACTACCTACATGTATCACTATTGTTATATTTACTTAAAAATAATACACAATAATCAATAACCTTTTCACATGCTGTAGACCTACATTATACGGTAATTGTATTGTCAGTGATCTTTTTTCTTTCCACTTGATTAGCTGAGTATTGATCATCTCCCTTCTTGGAATACATATATATATATATATATATGTAGGCTACTAGTGACTGGCTACTGACAAAGGGCATTTTCGCAATAACGCCATTCCCTTTATAACGCCAAGTTACCACTGGCACAACAGTTGGTGGTATAATGAGGTTTGAGTGTATCTATGGTCACTGTCAAAAATAAAACCTTACTGATTCTATTTTCATCCATACCGTACCAAAATATATCTGGTAATGGTTGGGAAATTGACACCAATTGATGCTAATTTAAAAAGTATAGCATCCTGCCCAGGGAAATATTTTTAAAAATCTATAATACTTATAAATTGAATATAATATCAATTTTTCCTCCCCCCCCCCCCCCACTCCCATTAAAATCACAAAAAGAAAACTTGATGTAACCATTTCACAACTGGTTTGTCACTTAAAAACTTTAAAAAGAGCACAACTCCCCCATGTTTTATAATACCACAATAGTAGGTTAATATAATACTAATACTACTAATAGTAATACTACACCTGTTTCTTCAACTACATAGCTGCCAACCTTTTCAAGTCGGAGAACAGAATGTGACGGGGCAAACTAGTTCTAACCTGTATGACGGTACGCAATATTCTGGAGAACATCAATAATTTAATTTGAATCAACTCCATTAATTAAAGGTAAATAAAAAAAAATTGTTGGCCTGTCTGGCGAAAAGCGATGGTATTTTTGTGAATTCAGAATGGCGTCTCTTGACTTTCATTCCAATTTTTTTAATGAGTCTCTGTCGTTATCTTAGGGTTTCTTAAAAAAAACTACAGTTAACCCTAAAACATGTACTTTTCCCAGTAAACACAGACTTATGGATTCAAAGCCAAAAAAAAAACATACTTTAAATACATTCTTTACGTACTGGTTGGCAGCTATGCAACTATGATAATTTTCCGAATCACTGTTTTAGCGATGGAATATAAAACACATCATAATTTAAGTAAAACATTAAAATTCAATACTCCCCAAAATTAACATGTCCCGTTGACTGTGCATGGGCAGTAGCCTCCTTTTGTCCCCGTAAAGGCTGATCACAAGTCATACAACGGAGAGAAAAGCCTTCCACATCAGTGAACTGGCGAATAGATTTTGCCTCGGAGGCTAATTCCACTGCCTGAGCCATGATGATTGCATTGTGAATCGAAAATTTGGTCCTCACGGCTCCTGACTGATCCACCGCCTCGTATACTAACGGATCGTAATGGATGCCGTCATAAATAAGAAACACTCGATGATCGTAATGTCTGTCCTCACCAAACTGATCTACACGGCCACTCAGTGTGTCCACCACCGCAATTTCGTATTGAAATACTGAGATAAAATAGATAATTCTATCCCCCCACCCCAAGAGTTTTTATCTCGTATCCAACTGCAGTACTCTTTGTTTGGTTTTCCTAGCATGGCTTCGAGTACGTTGCGGTGTCTCTAGAAACAATGCCAGCAATGACCTCTCTCAGATGTTTAGACGCTGACAGGTTCATGTCGCCTTCATTTATAACAAGATTAACGCTGGTGAACAGGCATGAATTGTCAGCAGGCACAACCTTCCTGGTAAGTATGCCCGAAGCCCCTTCTTCCAGTTGATGGTGAAGTAGAATATCCAAACGTTCATCCTGTATTAGAGTTTCCTCTATTATTTGTCCATCTTTCACGGGCTTGCCTTCTTCTATAATCAGCGTATCGCCAGAGCGAAACGGAAGGGTAGATAGCTCTGCCATTTCATTTGAAGTGTCAATGATTTTCGGTGGATAACCCTGGCGAACTTTTATCCGTTCCTTTGGTATACGGTGATATCGGCTATGACCTCTTTCAATCTCCCAATGGTAGACGCTAGATACAAGCCTTCAAGCATTTTGTGACCTGTCTTGGTTTGTATTCGAAGACGAAGTTGTTGCCCAGACATCTTTACAGCAGGTTATCTGGCAAATAAAAAAGAAGAATGCATGAACATATTAATCGTGATAAAAATCATATTCCATGCAAGAACGCTGTTTCATAATACTAATATATATTCTTATATTCTGTAAATCTAAACTTTGACTGCTCAAAATATTTCACAGGTGATTTCAAATAGCTCTTTAGGTTCTTAGACTGGGTCAAATCAGTATTTTAATTGATTGGAAAAAAGATTGTTTTGCCTGCAGTGCACCACAAATTTTGTATTGTTATTGTTATCATTCCTTCATTTCTGGTCATTAGATCTGTGCAATGAAAAGCCCGCCTAAACCTAAGTAAATAGCCTGCTTTAGGTTATTGTGTAGTTCATGAATTGAAAAAAAGCTGTGGTAGAAGAATCAAATCATCATTGTATTTTAATTGATTGGAGCATCAAAGGCTTGTCAGGCCACTAGGATTCAGAAGTAACTTACATTTCAGTCATCCCAAGATTGTTTTCATTTGAGGATTTTTTCATCAGAAGCGATGTTTAATTAAATTTAAATTCGAGAGTTGAATTTCCTTCACACAAACCACCATTTTGAATGTTTTATAATTAAAAAGTGATGTAGCACCATTAACGCTTAATATAACCTCAGTATCGAAAACTGACTCAATCTAATAATCATACTTGATATCACCCGGGGTCACAGGTTTGCAACTTATAAAAATGTAAACAGCAAGCCTTGGCAAGTACTGAATTTTAGAAAATCAGTATGTGTGTAAGGAAGAGTCACCCGCATGTATCAAAATTTGTTTTATTATTTCGAGAGAGAGCAGTTTTTGCATTATTAACTATAGAATACAGTCGACTCCAGTAATTGCAACCCGGTAACCCCATTTAATTTGTAAAAGTCACTGGTTAATCGCAACTCACTTTGGATAATCGCAACCCCGCCAACACCTTGCTTCAGATTTTTGGTCAGCTTTTTTATGATTTTACAATTTGCTAACTGATGCTCGCAGAACTAATATCTTTCATAACAAATAGTCTAACACTCAATTGGGTCTAGCAGGGGCATGGCCGTGTCTATTAAGACAAACGAGAAACCTTATTGTAGATTATGACTGTCCCCAGCCCATAAACCGTCAGATAAAAGGGAGTAATGTTATCACGACTGCATTTGGAAAGGCTCTATTGTCACCACTAGGATTCAGAAGTAAACATTTCAGTCATCCCAAGATTGTTTTCATTTGAGGATTTTTCTATCAGAAGACTCAATCGTTTAATTAAAAAATTCCAGAGTTGAATTTACATACAATTGAACCACCATTTTGAATGTTTTATAATTAAAAAGTTGATTAAGCAAGATTAACGCTTAGCAAAAGATTGTTTAGAAACTGACTCAGTTCTAAATCATAACTTGATATCACCCGGGGGTCAGCAGGCCATTTTTGCAAAAGAGCAAAATGTAAACAGCAATAGAATACAGTCTTAGCTATGACGTTATATACAGTATGTGTGTTAAGGAAGAGTCATGGTCATGTATCAAAATTTGTTTTATTATTTCTTAATGAGAGAGAGCAGTTTTTGCATTAAGAACCCCGCTCATAACTATAGAATACAGTTGGGTCCTAGTAACTTGTTTTTCTGAAAAGGTCGCAAATTGTCCCAAAACAGAATTAATTTGTAAAGTCATTTTGGTTAATCGCAACTCACTTTGGATAATTATTTGAATTGCAACCTATCCGCCAACACATTGTCTTCGGATTTTTGGTCAGCTTTTTTATGATTTTACAATTTGCAGCGGAGAACTGATGGGAGGTCTGTGACGTTGTTTTGTTGCTGGCAGTACTCTCTCTCTTTCACTTAATATCTACAACGATTCAATAGTTAACACAAAAATTGGGTCTAGCAGACAAAGGCAATAATAAGGCTGTCTAAAAACAACACTAAGACAAACGAGAAACCTTGTAGTACTCAATAAGCAACACATGACTGTCCCCAGCCCATAAACCGGAGCTGGCAGCCGTATGGTTTAAGACCAATGTAGATAAAAGGATAATGTGTTTGAATAAACATAGTTTACTACACAGCTAGCTCAACATGAACAATGAATTGGAGTGACTCACAAGTAAACCTTGGTTTCAACATAAACAACGAATTGAAGGGCTGCAATGTATGTTTAAGGGAGAGAATACGACTTTGACAAAGATGAGAATCTTGACAGTCGCAAGTCTGTAAAACTCAAGGGGCAAATTTATCTCCATGCAAAGATATTGTAACAGATATATATATATATATATATATATATAACAGATAAAAAGGAATGCTAGTGATGGTCTAGATCTAGTAGATCAAGGCCGATCTCGACAACATTTTTTTTAAGAATGCACTAATGCGACTTGTAAACTTGTTTTTCTGAAATTTAATTTATTTTGTATTGAAGTCCCAGGCCAAGTCATTTCTATTGCATCAAAACAACATTTTCTTCCTCCTTTATTTGAATTGCAGTTTATAGTGAAATAAAACCTATTTCTTGTATCTCTTGTAAAACAGGCTTTTCTGAGAAACACCCGCAGATAGATTGCCTGGGACACTTAGATCTACCACATAAAATTTAGATGTAATGTAGGCCTATACTTCTACTAGTCTATTTCATCTAGAATCTAGATCTAGATTTTACAATATTCTAGAAGTACAGTGGACTGGGAAGATCCAGATACTAGATCTAGATCTAATAAAATAAAGATATTCTAAATCTAGAATAACTTTAATCTCCATCACAATATTCACAACAAACCTTGGCTGTTCATAAATTCCCAACTGAAATTCACTGAAAGGAGGGAGACTAAATCTCATATGAAACCAAGATCTATCTAGAGATCTAATCTCTGTCAATGGTCTGAATATTGGTAACATTATGAGTTTGAATGTGTCTGCAATATTTAGACTAGATGTAAGTCTGTTAAACGGTAAAATAGTAAATATTATTTTCTAAATGTAATAAAAAAATTAGAAACAATGCTTTAAAATAAATTTAGCCTGCACGATTTTTATGCCCTCCTCAACCGGCATAATGGTCCGGTGTTGAGGTTGAAGATAACGAGAACACCTCAGGAAGGAAAATTATCTCTGTTTCTCTGTCTGTATGTCTGTCTCTCCGTCTCTGTCTCTCCTGTGTCTGTCTCCTCTCTCCTCTCTCTCTCTCTCTCTCTCTCTCTATATATATATATATATATATATATATATATATATATATATATATATATATATATATATATATATATATATATATATATATATATATCCATATATTTTGATCATACCTTTCATTTTTAAATTCGAAGGGCCCCCCCATGCGACCATACATGATTGTCATACATCTTACATACATTTGACATCAATACGTTTAACTTGGCCAAATCGATCCAACAAACGTAACTACCACACTGTCAAACATAATTGTCACATATCCTACATACATTCTGACGTACATTTGAATCAGCAAAAAAAACAGGATCCAACATAGATCCAACGCGTTGGTCCTACTTATTGGTCATACATACGTCACACATAAGAATATTGAAAAGCCCTACCAATGGTAGTACATGTACCACACGAGCATACATGGCTCATTTGTTTGTTCTACACTGTCATACCTGGTGTTTGCTGTCGCATGCATGCTGTGTGTGTTTATCGATCACGCGCAAAACCTCTTTGAGATACACATATAGAGAGACAGATAGACAGACAGATAGAAAGAAAGAGAGGGAGGAGAGAGAGAGACAGAGAGAGAGAAGAGAGAGAGGGAGGGAGAGAGAGAGACAGAGAGAGAGAGAGAGAGAGAGAGAGAGAGAGAGAGAGAGAGAGAGAGAGAGAGAGAGAGAGAGAGAGACCAGAGTATCCACCATCATGACATTGATTACACACATATTTGTCCTCAGTCATAAAAATGGGTACAAATGGAATTTATGCATAATTTTAAATTACATGTATTGAAAAAATCAGATTCTGCTCGGAACTAGACTTCTAATAATTCACGGACCCTCGTTTTGAAAATGCAATCAGATTTTACGTATGGTCACTCCCTATGATACTTGTAAAAACATTGAAAATATTAGCCGGTTCAGTCCTGTGACGTCACACATCCGGCGTCGCTGCTGTGATTTGTGATGAACACTCGGCGAAGGCCGTCAGCTAAGTATGTTGCTGAAATATCAGGAACTGTCTTATAATCATATGTTCATATGTATGACATACAGTAAAAACGCTCCAACCACACAATCAGATTTGTGTCAACCCGTATGGTGCTCGCGTGTCATGTATGTAGGACGGTCGAATGACATGAGCCACGTGGGACCATGTGGTAGAGCCGAGGCGTGCTTACTAGTAAGCACGCCTCGGGTAGAGCTCACTATGCGTTACTGAATATTACCTGATTGGTTATAGGAGTATTTCTAAATAGGTCCCTGGGAAGGAATTCAATTTTGACATAGAAGCTGCTGGGATGGTCTGCTCTTTTGCGATTTCCAACCACCACCGAGAGTTCATTTACAAGGCACATGGGATCTCCTAGATCATCGTCGGTCTCTGTTAGTTAGGTCTAGACACTCCTTCTATCCTGCTACCACAGGATAAGGGGAAAAGAGACCCGGATAAAACAACCCACGGATTCCAAATTCAAACCTGCGCGACCTCGGGCTTGGTAGACGAGTGCAGTGCCCTCAGCAATCGGCTCCGACTAATAGTAATTATTAGTAATACCACTACGCAGATTAAGCGGATGGTTTTGTTGTCATTAGAGGAGGTCTTTATTTCCATGGTTGCATCGCGTAATGATTTGAAGAGATCCATGACTGTTCTGTTCTTCATAATGTTTGGTTATAGGCCAAGCCCCATATACATATGCACATTATGTATAAATTATGAGTCATTCTCAAAACGCCAATTTCGTTTTGTTCATGACCCTCCATAATAGTTTTTTTTCCAAAAACCAAAATAGACATAAAATGTTGATGTGTCTAGCTCTGTTAAGCATTCTTTAACTCTATTTCATGCATTCGAAGATAACTCTAGATTGTTTTCGTTTTTATGAGAGAATGCATTGAAGATACCTAGTGATTGTGTAACTGACATTACTGATGACAGACATTTTGCCCTAAAACTCATCAAGATATGCCTAGCAATTTTTTTTAATGTGATAAAGTGTCTGGTTTTAGGTTAATGATAATGATGCTAATGATAACAATAACTATGATAATGGTGATGATAATGACTATGATAAAAAATACTACTATTAATAATAGTGGTAATAGTAATAATAATTTAAAAATATACTACTACTACTACTACTACTACTAATATTAATAATAATGATAATAATAATAATACATTTTTTTTTTCTTGTTTCCCATACTCATACTTCTCTCTCTTTCTTTCTTCCTGCTTCCTTCTTTTTTTTTTTCTGACTCTCTCTCTCTTTCTCTCTCTCTCTCTCTCTCTCTCTCTCTCTCTCTCTCTCTCTCTCTCTCTCGCTCTCTCTCTCTCTCTCTCTCTCTCTCTCTCTCTCTCTCTATCTATCTATCTATCTATCTATCTATCTATCCTCTCTCTCTCTCTCTCTCTCTCTCTCTCTCTCTCTCTCTCTCTCTCTCTCTCTCTCTCTCTCCTTCTCTCTATCTCCTTATCACCTTTTATTACTTACTTATTTTCATATTTTTATTTCATTCTAGATCTGAACCTTCCATTCTCATTCCTATATATTCTTCACACCTCCTTCTACTTACGTTTCTTATCATCACCGTCTTTTTCTTTCTTTCTTCCTCCTTTTAACTGTTTTTTCTTCTGACATCCCATTGTGTGATGTCTGAGGTAGTGCTTAGATATATATCTAGATTCTAGATATTTGATTTTCTCGTTTGTTGCCTGAAACGTCACGTGTTTGTTCTGTCTTTATTACTGGAGTTGTCACATATTGTCATATTTCGCCTTTGACTTCACTCCATTGGGGCTCCTTTGTATTATTCACAGCTAGTTAATAGTAGTAGTAGCAGTAGCGTAGTAGTAGTAGTAGTAGTAGTAGTAGTAGTAGTAGTAGTAGTAGTAGTAGTAGTAGTAGTAGTAGTAGTAATGATAATAATAATAGTAATATTACTACTACTACTAATAATAATAATAATAACAACAACAGCAATAATAATAATAAGAAGAAGAAGAAAAATATTAAGAATAATAATAATAACAATGATAATAATAATAATAATGATAATAATAGTACACCTCATTCATTATCTCGACGAAATTATGACTTCAGAAGATATTGTTCCAATTTAAAAAGAGGAGTATTTGTATGGTAGTATGTCAATACATCAACACCGCACAATGTTCTTATGATTTCAACTCAACTAGCACACTTTGTCAACAGTATTGTTTACGCTTGATGCTTATTCATCATTAGGATTTATTTATGGTCGAAGAGTTTATCGTAGCATTACTAGCAAAACGAAAACGTGTCTCCGTCATCTTATTGTAGATTGTACATTTTTCTTCTTCTGACATTCACGTTTCACAATGGTCACAATTTGGAGGTGACGCTAGTAAAAGATGTGATTGTATTACTATAGCCTTTTAATCTAAAGAAAATCTGTTGTCTATTCTAGATTAGCTGAGAGTGAGAGAGAGAATTCTCAAAATTTGAATTTTTCTAAAATCTAATCTAGACTGGCTCTAGTTTCTGGATTCAAATTCGAAATTTCTAGATCTAGATCTATACAAAGTGTTAATAATAATCACTTAATCCACTACAACTGATATCTCTAGATCTAGATCTACAACTAGATCTAGGTCAACAACAGCCTCATTGGTTATTATGCCGTACATATCATCGAATGGTAAGAGTCTAGTCTTTGTGGGGCAAGGAATTGAGGGGGTTATTTCAGTAAGGTGCCTAGAATCTACCGGGTAGTGGACAGGTAAGCACCTGTACGGGGAACAGATGATCCCACCCTCCACGAGTCTCCTGCTGCCTTGCAGGTCGGTCTTGGCTGACCAAAGGCTAAGGGAGTTAACCCTGACAGACAACAACCTGCTGCTCATGGCTGTGCAGGAGCGTGAGTTCGGGCCGACTGTCGAGGTTGACCTCGGGTGAGAGGTCAGCGAAAAGTTCACAGCGGGCGCACGCTTAAGTGTGCCGTTACACCGAGTAGGTTGTGTAACATGGCCTACTGAAAACAACTACAAACACCACAAGACGGAAGAATGCACATTTATTTAACTAAAAGATAAAGATCAAAGTTTATTTGTTGTCCTGACACACTTTTAATCCGACATTTTCTTACATGATACTATACTAATAGGTCCAAACCGGCAAAGTTTGACATATTTAATGACATCAATTTATTTTATTTTGCGTCGATTTTGCACATTTTGTTAAAGAAAAAAATTTATTTTAATAAGAAAGAAAAAGAGATTACGGATTTCTGGCTGCTTTTCTCATTGGCATTTCCGGCTGTAAAATGCACACAATGGTGCTGTTTCGACACTCAGCTCCTCAAAATTTGGTAAGTTTACAATAAGAAAGATCCAGAATGGACACATTAATGTTATTTCTAACAATAACGTTATGCAAAATGCGATATAGATGACTATTGTCAAACAGTTTGTGTTATTTGTATGTTCCATAAAATGTACAGTTGCCTCTTTTTGAAGATGCTACAGCCGTGGTGATAAATGTTTTAGTTTTATTTCTTTTTCGGTGGCAGTAGTGATTGTAATCACATGATGTTTGTAAAAAGGCTTATTCATGACTGTGTAATTGTGATGGTACTCTCATAACACCCCCACACCACAAGACCTCCTTTTTCGCAATACAACCATATTTTTAAACATTAAACTCAGCAGAGTGATCTAATTTGCATAATACTGCATTGATGCTGTATAATAGCATTTATCGTATTAAAATAACTGAAAAACAATAGCAGGTCAAGTGGAAGAATCTTTTTATTATCTTTCATCACAGATTTTTAATCATCAACATAAATTTTCCTTTTAGTTCCCTGTTGTAAGAGAAAACAATGACATTATTTTATATTTATTTTCCACTCTATTTGTATAATCATTTTAGACACATGATGTTTAATTATCAGTATAAAATTTAAGTAATGTAAGAAAATTTTTTAAAATTAATTGTTTGTTTTAACTGGGTTTTTACCATGTCACTACCCCAAAAGTACCGCCCACATCGACTTTTCATTGGCATTCTCCGTATTGGCCTCTAAATGCACACATCATGGTGCTGTCGATTGAGGTCCGAACACTCACTCTCCTCATTGACCTTGGTGTGCGTTTAAACTCAATACAAGTCTTTATTTATAGGCACAGTCGTATCATCCAGTACATGAACATTCCTTGGAAAATATAATGTGCTGCTTCCTTGAAAAACAATTTCATTATTTAACATATTGCTATGCGATATAGATGACTATTGTCAAACAGTATTTGTCCCTAAAAAGAGAGATATTTAGTGACAGTTCACCAAAGGAAATGAGTTGCCCAACAACAAAGCCGCATCCTAACTGAGAGATGCTACAGCGTATGTGGTGATAATGTTTTACACAGTTTTATGATTTCCCTTTTCGATCAATAGTGATTGTAATCGTTGTGATGTTTTTATTTGGCTGTCTATTCATGACTCAAATTGTGATGGTACAACTGTATAACTCTAAAGTGGCACCCCACCCCCCTCCTCCCTTTTTTACGCAATACAACCAATATTTTTTAAACATTAAACTCAGCAGAGTGATTAATTTGCATAATACTGCATTGATGCTGTATAATAGCAGATTTACAATTACATTATTAAAATTAAAACAAACATAACTCTTAAAGGTTGAAAACCTCCAAATAATTAATAGCTTCTGATCAATTTCTCTTACTGACAGGTCAAGTGGAAGAATCAAGGTCGCCATGGTTAGAATCTTTCATCACAGATTTTTCTGGGGTATCATCAACTTCCTTGTGCTGTTGTGAGTAAATTTTCCTTTTTATTTTTCCCTGTTGTAAGAGAAAACAATGACATTATTTTATATTTATTTTAGTCCACTACCGTTTGTATCCGAATCATTTTAGACACATGATGTTTATCATTATCAGTATATTATTTATTTTAAGAGTGTAACAAAAATTTTTTTAAAATTGTTGACACAGGTATGTTTGTGTTTAAGTTGGGTTTTTACCATGTCACTACCCCAAAAGTACAGGATAACCACATACTTTGGTGAAACCGTAGTGGTTGGGTTTAATGCACTAATAGGTCCTACTTCATTCCTTCCACTGTTTTACCGTATATCACCGCTACATGACCTAATGGCGTATAAAACTTTGAAGAGGAAAATCTCTTCTCATTCATACACGCCACAGATAGCACTGCATTGTCGGTTAAATCGAATTAAATGCTCCTGTCACTAATTTCATGACCTTATATATAATGAGTGTCGATCTCATAAATATGAGCCCATACATGTATTTGTCCCTTGAAAGAGAGGTTTACCCTGGAGAGCAGGTGCAGAAAAGGAAAGAGAAACCCAACAACAGCAACAACATCCTAACTGAAAAGAAAGCTGACAACGATCTTCTATGGTCACACACAGCGACATCACAGTCTTCCTTTATCGATCAATAATTGCTTTGCAGAATTACGGGGCCGGATTGAACCTGTAGTATTTTTATTTGTTTCTTTCTATCATATCAAGATTAGATAGATACAACTGATAGTCCTAAAAAGTGGCACATTGTTTTGGTGTTACAATACCTTCAATACAATATGAAATACAACACACTTTTACTTAACTATACATAAATTATTCTTCACACTCAAACAGCTTTTCATTTAAAATTTAAGCATTACAATTACATTATTAAAATATGTAAAACATAACATACCAAAAATATAAACGGCATCATTGCAATGAACAACATTTTAAATGAGCGTGATGATAATGAAGTTAGTGACAGTAGTGATAATAATTTTATCGATGATGGTTAGAATGATCTAATTTGTTGCGTCTAGATTATATTTATATTACCTGTCTTAGTGCTACACTATAGTGTATTGTATCGTGATGCTAAGATATGTACATAATGGGAACATACTACTTCTAGTCACTACCGTTAGTCAAAAAGTTGTGTCTTATATATGATGATGTACGTTACAGTAATTATTTATTTTCAAAAGGAAACAAACACAGTATGTTTGTGTACACAGCAAGTAAGACACAGGTAGACTTTGCACGTTAGATTTAAGAAAAGAAAGTTGCATCAGATATGTGTGATATACTTGTATTCACTTATCGCCCATTTTGCTGTTTATACGTAATTCACACTGAGATCACCGCAGTGGACGGGGAAATTTTCAATGAAACTAACAATCAAAGCTATCACCATCTTCTTGCTTTTGTCGGCTCCGATGGGACTAGGTGGCACGATCCACCTAACTAGACCAGGGAGTGGGTTTTACCCAAAAACTATGAGTTGGACCCATGACCTTCTGATTGAGATGCTGATAGCTTACCTCTGGACCACCGTGATTTGATTACCACAACAGAATATTTAGATTAGTATAAAGCTTACTCATGGTCTATAACTATTATGCCAGTAATTTTAATGTCACAGTTAAACAGTTGACCTTTTATAATTTACGGCACTGAAATTAGATTATGACACCAAAAGTTATTTGTTATTTCAGTTTGTTTTTTTCCTTTATTTCATTGAAGTAAAATAGACTCTCAATTGGATCCTCCATTACATATGTGTGAGTGTGTGGATAGGTTTTGTCAAAGAAAAAAAATAATATGAAAATACAGTCATAACCAGTTTTGTTACTGTAATAAAAATATTTCATAACTCTAACAACAGTGGCCATTTTCTTTTATCTTTTTCAGTTTCCAGACCATGATTAATGTGAGTAAAAGGAAAACATAAATTTAAAGTTGAAATTGTCAGATTGGATTATTCATGAACAGAATTAGTTGAACTTTTTTGACTTTTTTGTGTAACAAGAAGACTACTACCTCACATTAATGTGATTGTTGACATGAATATTCCTAGGCATATGGGATTGAAGAATAGTCCTTTTTTTATGCATTGATTTTATAGTGTAATCTGTAATTGTGTTTAATTTTGTTACTGTAAAGGGCTATGTCGAGCATTTCTCGGATGAGAGGCGCTTGCAACAAATGCATTATTATTATTGTTGTTAATAATGTTATTATTATTATTATTAGATGTGACTTTTGAGGACAAAAACATGGTAAAGAGTAAAAGGAGAATTGTTTGAAGACAAGAAATATCCACTCGTTCTTCAAGGCCTGTGTTCACTGTACCGGTAACAAGATCTGAATTCTAATTTTGCCATCTAATGGAGCTGGGCAAACGTTAAAGTTGTTTTATCTAGATCAGTGCTACTCGAGTGTGGTATGCGTATTGTCACCGGGTAAAAAAACCATGGTCGGCCAATACATGGAGATTAAAAAATCTGGCTATTTTTTTTACTACGAGCTAAGGTCGTAAACGCTGACCAGTCTGTAGTACATTGAAAAAATCCACACAAAAAAAACCGCGTCCACATCATCAGACAGGCTGAGAGGCACTGATTTAGAACATTATGAGAGGCACTGATTTAGAACATTATGAGAGGCACTGATTTAGAACATTATGAGAGGCACTGATTTAGAACATTATGAGAGGCACTGATTTAGACTATTATGAGAGGCATTGGTTTAGATTATTATGAGGCTCTGATTTAGATTATTATGAGAGGCACTGGTTTAGATTATTATGAGAGGCACTGGTTTAGATTATTATGAGAGGCACTTGTTTAGATTATTATGAGAGGCACTGATTTAGATTATTATGAGAGGCACTGATTTAGATTATTATGAGAGGCACTGGTTTAGATTATTATGAGAGGCACTGGTTTAGATTATTATGAGAGGCACTGGTTTAGATTATTATGAGAGGCACTGATTTAGATTATTATGAGAGGCACTGATTTAGGCTATTATGAGAGGCACTGGTTTAGATTATTATGAGAGGCACTGGTTTAGATTATTATGAGAGGCACTGATATAGGCTATTATGAGAGGCACTGATTTAGATTATTATGAGAACATCAGAAGAAGAGAAAAAATTCAGATCCTGACATGTCTTTTCAATAGTCTCAAGATGTTGAGGAAGTCTCATTTTTTATTTACAACTACTACTGACATTGCTATGCATCTTTTATATAGCATCATGATTGAAGTTTGATATTCCAAATTAGTGAGAATACCTCTTGGCCTCAGAAAAAACGGATTTAGTATTAAAGAAAATTTAAATGTATCAGTGTTGTAAACAATAACAAATGAAGAAGACTGAAAGGAACATTGCACTTGCAGAGAGAAATTTGTAATTATGGGCAATTGAAGCAGATAAATAAATGCTAATAAGATTCTTCTTGTATGTCTATGTCTCTCTCTCTCTCTCTCTCTCTCTCTCTCTCTCTCTCTCTCTCTCTCTCTCTCTCTCTCTCTCTCTCTCTCTCTCTCTCTCTCTCTCTCTCTCTCTCTCTCTCTCTCGCCTCACCTGGGTGTCTGTCTTTACTAGTGTCTGTGTATTATTGTCCTTCTTTCATTTCAATTTCATCCTTTCTCACCTTTGCATCTTTTATATAGCATCATGTCATTGAAGTGAGGGCAGAACTCTGCATTTTGCTGTTTCCTCTAAATTCATCCTGAGATCACCACAGATATGTTGGACGGGAAATTTCAATTAAACAAACGTCACCTGGACTTGAAGTGGAGTCAGGTCTTTTCATCCTGAGATTTTATCTAAGAAAAGTGGAGTCAGGTGAAAGAAATGAAATTCGCTATCTCAGTGTTTCCTGGTTTGACTAAGACTGAGATTCACTCTCCTACTCCTAGAAATTCTTAGACACTTGATTTCAACTAGACCGATATGTCCACTGTCATTCCTAAAAACAAGTCCCATAATCAAGAGTTGAGCGTAGGTAGGATAATCAGGAGTTGAGTCCTTATTTTTCTTGGCATACGGAATTGCCATTGCTTTCCAAGCCACCTTTACGTTTGCCAAGTCTGAATAGACCAAGCTACCCATTTCGCTGCTGAGTCAACAGGAGGGCCAGAAAATTAGCCCAGACTTATTGGAATCGAACTGGGGTCTCCTGGACGTTAGTCATTAGCATTATTGTCATAATCAGAAAGCCTTGGGTTTATTCTTCAGCTTGTAATTTTTACATTGCTTCCCTTGAGTGGTTTGCAGGTGTTGCTGGTAGGCTCTACTTCTTCCCCATCACTCCTTCACTTTCTTTCTAATTCGCCCTACCATCACTGCATATGGTAAGTAAAGTCAGTAACGTTCCTTCCAGTCCATTAAGGCCCATAGAGCCGAAGTTTATCCCAGTTTCTGTAGTGTGAAGTAGAACAGGTGATGATAATCACCCTCTGGACAGGACGCTAGTCTAATGCATATTTTTACACCCAAGCAACTGCTTGTACTTGTACACATTTGCACCTGGGTCGAGTGAGGAAAATGCGTGTTGAGTGTCTTTCCAAGGAACACAACGTCGGACCTAGCGTTGCTAGGATTCGAACGCAGGGCCTCGTGACCCCAAATCCAACAGCCAGACAACTAGGCCATCAATGCCACCCCGCATATGATGGTTGGGGTAAATTCTAATCAAACAAAAATAAATGATTTTGTGGATGATAGATATGTCATTTGAACCATTCATTATCTTCTGTTTTATTCCGCAGCCAAACAAAAATTCCAAGGGAGACAAATACTCATCAGATTACAAAAGACCTGGGTAAGCATTTTTCCTTTTTCCAATCATTACTTTACATCCATTTCCTGAAATTGAACCATCTCCAATTATTACGTCCATTTCCCGAGATTGAACCATCTCCAATTATTACGTCCATTTCCCTGATATTGAACCTTCTCCGATTATTACATCCATTTCCCTGATATTGAACCTTCTCCAATTATAACATCCATTTTCCTGAAATTGACACTTCTCCGATTATTACATCGATTTCCCTGATATTGAACCTTCTCCAATTATTACATTCATTTTTCCTGATACTGATATTGAACCTTCTCCAATTATTACATTCATTTTTCCTGATACTGATATTGAACCTTCTCCAATTATTACTTCCATTTCCCTGAAATTGAACCTTCTCCAGTTATTACTTTTCCCTGAAATTGATACTTCTCCAATTATTACATCCATTTCCCTGATATTGAACCTCCAATTGTTACATCCATTTCCTGAAATTGACACTCCAATTATTACATCCATTTCCTTGAAATTGACACTTCTTATTACAATTATTACTTTTACTTTTCTCTGAAATTGAACCTTCTCCAATTATTATTACATCTATTTACCTGAAACAGACCCTTGCCCAATTATTGCTCTACATCCATTTCCCTGTAATTGAACGTTGTCCAATTATTACTTTAGATCCGTTTTCCTGAAATTGAAATTCTTCCGATGCCTTGAGGTCCAGATGACGCAGTTATGAAAATGCATATTACGCGTCTTTCCAAGAGGAACATAACTTCGGGCCTAGCTAGCATTACTAGGATTCAAACCCAGGAACTCGTGATCCCAAGTGCGACACCATTAGATGATATGCTGGTCATTGTCAAATACATACACTCAAACCTTGTTACCTGAGGGGGCAATCATCCCTTATCAGACCTGTTGAGATATAAGGGCTGGCTGTGAATGAATAACCAAAAAGCAATGGCAGACAACATTGTTCTAGTCATAGAGGGCTAAAGGGGATTGTTGAATGGGAATTTGATCCTTCAAAAAATTAACCGACAGGCCTGTAGAAATAAATAGCAAGCGAATCGAGGCACCTTTTTTAATTTATAATATAACACCCCCATTCCCCTCCCTTCTGTTTGCATGTGTGTTATAACTTTTGTCCCCATTGTTTCTTTGATTGTTTATATTCTGAATTGAATTTGTACGTCATTCATTTTGCTATTGATTAAAATGTATTGCAGTGGTGGAGGCCCCCTAGAAGGAGGATGGGAGGCTTTAGACGAGAAGGAGGAGGTAAGCTTCAAGTGTACATTTTTGATAATTCTGGTTTTGCTACATCTGAGAATGGTTTCAAGATAATTAATCAATTCATCACATTTTAAAAGAGCTCAGCAAAGTTTAATGTTAATGGGTAGATGCCTGATAACCACAGCAGAAGTATTGTATTTCTCTATTCTTCCTTGGTATAGTTATTTAATATTTAAGGGGCTGCCATCCTTCAGACAGTTGGCTTTTAAATCTTTTGTCTGAACATTAAATGTCTTTGTTTGTGTCATCTTTTTAATTTTAGGTCCGGACGCACCACCCATGGCTGGAGGTGGATGAGGTCGTTAAGGGGACTCAGCAACTCGTCATCCAGGTGTTTCGGCAAGCTTCTTCTTTCGGCGCTTTTCCTATTTGCATAACGGAATACGGCTCCAGCGCTTTTTAGCATTTGGCTGATGGATTTAGAAAGAATTACCTGGTGTATGACATGCTGTGTCCTCGAATTTGTTCAATGTCATCAGAGGCTTTTTATGACACATTTTGTTATTTATTATCTCATTGAGAGTCCTTGGCAGCTAATTATCAATTATTTAAATTTTCTGACTATGATGGATGACTAACATTTGAAATGTTCTTTGTCACAGGCTAATTATCACGATTTCGAACCCTGCTATCTTATGTTTTGAATTTGTTTTTCCCTGACTAGAATTGCAATGGCTACATGTGCGGTTGTCAGAGGCTGTTGGTACTTCTTTCTGTTTACTCTGTCACTTATCGTTCTTCTTGCTGTTACCTCTTAATTCTCCCTGAGATCGCCACTTATGGTGAACGGTAAATTTTAATGAAACAAAGAAACAAGAAAAGCTACAGCTTGCAATCATAGCTAGGCAGCCAAGGTACCATATTAGATTGTGTCGTCTTTTTTGGCAATGCGAGTTTGAGTCTCTAGCACAGGTTGGCTTTTTACTGTTGCCACGACCAAATGTTCTGAAACATCTGTGGCTAGAAGAAAGCAGTATTAAACTTTGACCTTTTTGGTGATTGCTATACTGGTAATTTCTGCAACAGTGACATGAACAGACTTAAAGGAAATAGGAGAGAAGAAAAGTCAATGCATTTCTGTTCTATTATAGATATAGTGAGGATTTTAATGATATACCAAGCCTTCAGGAACCGTCAATAGTCAATGCTAAAGTGGCATGACATTAAAACGGAATCTAAATCTACAAATATTGTAACTTTCTAAAACCACAATCTTGGTTCAGGTTTAGATTCTAGATAACGTTTTATTCAGATCCCTAGATCTGCGTGTACTCTAAATTTAGATTCTAGATAACATTTTATCACATAGATCTGCATGTGTTTTAAAGTCATGGACAAAACCAGGTCCTCAGCCTAATACTAATAGTAATTCTAGTTCTACTTTTAGTGCAGTGGTACATGTAATTATGCACAAATGTAAATAACATTAAGCTTTGTCTACTCTTTCTCCATTACTCCCTATGGTTTGTTTATAACAAGAAAATATTGTGCAAGTTAATTTTGTATAAATATTAAAGGCTATCAAGAAATTCCAGTTCACCCTTCTTTCTGTAAAGTTCATTATTTGAATTATGTTCCCAATACGAATAAAATGTCTCATAACAAAAGCCTCTAAATAATTGATAAGGATACAAGCTCTGATGTTGTTACTCATCAGCTCATGATAGAGAGCCTTTTAACTCCTTGTTGTGGAGAGAGGAGCTCTGGATCCGCTATATCCTTACCAATGCGTTTCATTTGGTTTTACAACCTTATACTTATATATACAGTGAAACCTCTGTAATTCGGAAATCGCGGTGGATTGTAAACTTGTCTCGATTGGCCGGGTTTTCCAATTCCCCAGGTTCCCAATTAGAGAGTTCCACTGTACCAGTGAGTTTCATCTGGGTTCATGACCTTTAGTCTTAGGCTGCAAACGCAGTGGCCTATCGTTGATTCAGTCCCCCCCACCCCATCCCCCCGATTTCCACTTGCAATTTTGGGAGAGTAGACATTCAATTGATTCTGCGATCAGAGTCGGAGTGCTTCTAATTCGCTTGTCATTTGTGGTGTGACCATGACCTTGTATTTCGAAATGGAGGCACTATGTGTGTTGGCCTTAAAACCTTTGTACTGTAGCTCTAGAACTAGAAGGAAAACGACAAAGGAATTTTAGTTTATTTTAAATTGGGGATTCTTTCCCTTCACACAAGTTTAGGGTAAATTCAAATGTGGGAACGGGGAAACTAGAAGTCATTTATGTGGAGCTCTCGATAGTTCTACAAGTCTAGGGTAAATTCAAATTTGGGAATGGCGAGACTGAAGCCCCTGCATTTGCAGCCTAACCCTTTCGGTGTACTTTACCGTAATCATTTATTACTTTGTTCTCATATTCAAGTCGTCTGCATTTCCATTTTGAATTGTACTTCAACCTCAAAGTTCAAGTCATGTTGGCAGTGTTGTGAATTTTGTTGCGCGGTTCATTTGATTTGAATAAAAACGAAGAATATTATATTGAAGATTGAATGTTGAAGAAGAAATTCTTTGCCGTTCTTTTAACAGAGTTCTGTATTCATAATATTTTTTATTATCTTTTTTCACACGTTTTAATTTAACAGCCACAGGTTTTTTCGATGATATAAAATCTTTTTTCTTTGTATGAGTATGAGTATGACTGATGGAAAATTTTGCCTCATTTTACAATTACAAGTTGCATCACTTGTAGGTGGCTGTTATAAACTAACATGCACGAACTGTATGGAAAATGTCATTACATGTACTTTAATAATCAGTGATTGGGTTAGGTTTTGATTTCCCCCTTGCATTTTGACTTTATATCCTACAATGATCATCGTTGATGAAACTGTCTAACCGCATAAGTCTACAAGATATGGGATATGAGATTAGTCCTTCAAATGATCAAACGCATGTTGTTGTTGTTTTTTCGTGTCTATGAATACTGGAAGCCTAGAACCAATAGAAAAACTCCAGTCAGACACATAATCTAAACAAAGATTTCCGTCTTTCTTCCCGCCTTTAAAACTTAACTCAAAAGTCGAGGAGCGGAGTTATTACTTAGTAGATCTTTCAAAATGTTCAACTCTGACCGAGCAAGGCAATTTTGTGCATTCTAAAAACTAAACCAGTCATTATAGGGTAATCCAACAAGCATAACAAAATGTTTGAAGCCCTTTTTTGACGATTTATTACGTTTTTGTTTCTCCTGAAAAATTACATCTGGCGGACTTACGTGTTGAGACAGTTTCACCAATGTCAATATTGTCAACGCCGTCATGCTCTTTCACCACGGAGATACACATGGTACTTCTGATATTCCGTTTAGAATTTGTATGTATGTCAAATTGAAATATACCGATACTGGTATAAATATTTCCCACATGTTGCAAGCAAGACAAAAGACTATGTGAATTCCTCTCAAGCTTAATCTGAGTTACATACAATTCATACATGGTATTGGTATGTATGTATCTTACTTTATCATATGAGAAAAGACATTTCGGGAAACAGAAATTGGCTGTGCAGTGTGATGTGAGGTGTGAATTACGCTTCTGTCTGGGTGATTTTTTAAATTTTATTTGTTTTGTTTCAAGTTGGGGGGGGGGGGGCAGAGGCAGAAAAAGAAATGGAAGAGTCGGGTGCAGTTTGTTGATTATCAAAGGAAATCCACTTTGAATTTAATGGTGACAAAATTGCAAAATCATAAATAAACCAAATAAAACATTGTTGACATTCTTGACTTTGAGTGTATGATATTTTCTACTTCATGTACCGAAACATCGGTTGTGTGTCATGTAGCACATGTGTGTTATTGTTGTGTGCCATGGAGCACATTTGTGTTATTGTTGTTTGTTATGTAGCATGTTTGTATTATTGTTGTGTGTCATGTAGCACATGTGTGTTATTGTGTGTCATGTAGCACATTTGTGTTATTGTGTGTCATGTAGCACATATGTGTTATTGTTGTGTGTCATGTAGCACATTTGTGTTATTGTGTGTCATGTAACACATATGTGTTATTGTTGTGTGTCATGTAGCACGTTTGTGTTATTGTTGTGTGTCATGTAGCACATTTGTGTTATTGTTGTGTGTCATGTAGCACATTTCTGTTATTGTTGTGTGTCATGTAGCACATGCGTGTTATTGTTGTGTGTCATGTAGCGCATTTGTGTTATTGTTGTGTGTCATGTAGCACATTTGTGTTATTATTGTTCAATTTCAATGGACCACACAAGTCTGTTCAATGGACCACACATGTGTCTGTTTAATGGACCAACACGCATCTATTCAATGGACCACACACGCCTTCATCAATGGACCACACACACATCCGTTCAATGAACCACACAAAACGTCTGTTCAATGGACCACACAAACGCCTGTTCAATGAACCACACACACGCCTGTTCAATGGACCACACACACATCCGTTCAATGGACCACAAACACGTCTGTTCAATGGACCACACACACGTCTCTTCAATGGACCAGACACACGTCTGTTCAATGGACCCCGCACTCTGTTCAATGGACCACACACGTCTGTTCAATGGACCCCGCACCTGTTCAATGGACCACACACACATTTGTTCAATTTCAATGGACCCCACACACGCCTGTTCAATTGACTACACACGTCTGTTCAATGGACCACACACACCTGTTCAATGGACCACACACAACTGTTCTAGTTCTATGGACCACACACAACTGTTCTATGGACCACACACAACTGTTCTATTGACCACACACAACTCTTCTATGGACCACACACATCTGTTCAATGGACCACACACATCTGTTCAATGAACCACACACATCTGTTCAATGAACCACACACCTGTGTTCAATGGACCACAGACCTCCGTTCAATGAACCACAGACCTCTGTTCAATGGACCACACACACCTGTGTTCAATGGACCACAGACCTCTGTTCAATGGACCATAGACCTCTGTTCAATGGACCACACACACCTGTGTTCAATGGACCACAGACCTCTGTTCAATGAACCACAGACCTTCGTTCAATGGACCACAGACCTCCGTTCAATGGACCACAGACCTCTGTTCAATGGACCACACACACCTCTGTTCAATGGACCACAGACCTCCGGCTCAATGGACCACAGACCTCTGTTCAATGGACCACACACGAGTCTGTTCAATGGACCACAGACCTCCGTTCAATGGACCACAGACCTCCGTTCAATGGACCACACACCTCTGTTCAATGGACCACACACACCTCTGTTCAATGGACCACATATATACATCTGTTCAATGGACCACAGACCTCCGTTCAATGGACCACACACCTCTGTTCAATGGACCACACACACGTCTGTTCAATGGACCACACACGTCTGTTATATGGACCACAATATACGTCTGTTCTATGGACCACACACGAGTCTGTTCAATGGACCACACACACCTGTGTTCAATGGACCACAGACACCTCTGTTCAATGGACCACACACACCTTTGTTCAATGGACCACACACACCTGTGTTCAATGGACCACAGACTCAGTTCAATGGACCACACAAACGTCTGCTCAATGGGCCACACACACATCCGTTCAATGGACCACACAAACGCCTGCTCAATGGACCACACACGTCTGTTCTATGGACCACATATACGTCTGTTCTATGGACCACACATGAGTCTGTTCAATGGACCACACACGTCTGTGTTCAATAGACCACACACACGTCTGTTCAATGGACCACATATATATGTCTGTTCAATGGACCACACACACGTCTGTTCAATGGACCACACATGTCTGTTCTATGGACCACATATGTCTGTTCTATGGACCACACATGAGTCTGTTCAATGGACCACACACACGTCTGTTCAATTATGGACCACACACATCTGTTCAATGAACCACACACCTGTGTTCAATGGACCACAGACCTCCGTTCAATGAACCACAGACCTCTGTTCAATGGACCACACACACCTGTGTTCAATGGACCACAGACCTCTGTTCAATGGACCACAGACCTCTGTTCAATGGACCACACACACCTGTGTTCAATGGACCACAGACCTCTGTTCAATGAACCACAGACCTTCGTTCAATGGACCACAGACCCTCTCGTTCAATGGACCACAGACCTCTGTTCAATGGACCACACACACCTCTGTTCAATGGACCACAGACCTCCGTTCAATGGACCACAGACCTCTGTTCAATGGACCACACACAGTCTGTTCAATGGACCACAGACCTCCGTTCAATGAACCACAGACCTCTGTTCAATGGACCACAGACCTCCGTTCAATGGACCACACACCTCTGTTCAATGGACCACACACACCTCTGTTCAATGGACCACATATATACATCTGTTCAATGGACCACAGACCTCCGTTCAATGGACCACACACACGCTGTTCAATGGACCACACACACGTCTGTTATATGGACCACAATATACGTCTGTTCTATGGACCACACACGAGTCTGTTCAATGGACCACACACACCTGTGTTCAATGGACCACAGACACCTCTGTTCAATGGACCACACACACCTGTGTTCAATGGACCACAGACCTCAGTTCAATGGACCACACAAACGTCTGCTCAATGGGCCACACACACATCCGTTCAATGGACCACACAAACGTCTGCTCAATGGACCACACACGTCTGTTCTATGGACCACATATACGTCTGTTCTATGGACCACACATGAGTCTGTTCAATGGACCCCACACACCTCTGTTCAATGGACCACACACGCCTGTGTTCAATGGACCACACACACGTCTGTTCAATGGACCACATATATATGTCTGTTCAATGGACCACACACACGCCTGTTCAATGGACCACACATGTCTGTTCTATGGACCACATACGTCTGTTCTATGGACCACACATGAGTCTGTTCAATGGACCACACACACGCCTGTTCAATTATGGACCACACATGAGTCTGTTCAATGGACCACACAAATCCGTTCAATGGACCACACAAACGTCTGTTCAATGGACCACACACACGTCTGTTCAATTATGGACCACACATGAGTCTGTTCAATGGACCACACACACGTCTATTCAATGGACCACATATTGGTCGCTCTATGGAACACATATACGTCTGTTCTATGGATCACACATGAGTCTGTTCAATGGACCACACACACGTCTATTCAATGCACCACATATTGGTCTGTTCTATTTCTATGGAACACATATACGTCTGTTCTATGGACCACACATGAGTCTGTTCAATGGACCACACACAAATGTCTTCAATGGACCACAAACAAATGTGTTCTATGGACCACACACAAGTCTATTTAATGGACCACACAAGAGTCTGTTCATTTCATTACTTTTCTCCAATTCAATACATTTGGATATATCGCGTTTCGTATACTTCACTTTGCTTTCTCACAGAACTCAGGTATGAATGAGTACTGCTACAGATAGACAAAGATCTTGTCTTAAAATTAAAAAGTATAAGTATGAAGCGCCCAACAAGCTGCTGAGCTGTATGCTCCCAATGGAGTTAAGAGGGGACTGAATGAAATGACCTGCTGGGGAATAAATTATGATGTAGTGTACAGTCGGTGACTGCATGTGTGCAGGGATACGGCCTATAAATTCATCTTTATGAAACAGCAAGATGAAAGGAAACCTAAACAAGAGTGAAAGAGAAACAAAACAGTAATTGAACCTACCAGTACCAGTTGTAATAGTCACAGATTGCCATGTATTTAATCAAGTGATGTAAACACATAACACATTGGTACTTCACACATTGGTAAATTTTCTACTTTCAGCAAATGAAAACAAACAAAATCACAAGGTCAAGAACAAGCATTTCAGACAAACCGAAAGTCAGAAAGGGATAAAACATCTCTTGAATAATTCACACACCTTTATTAGTGCAATTGAAATTGTAACAAACATTCTGCCGCTAAACGGCTCATCTGTCCACTCCCAGGGCTTGCAACACACATACAGAAGACTGCGGTCACAGTCATCGTTTAGCCTACTGGCTTAGTGTTCTTCTTGTTGTGTTTCTTGGAGAATTTCAAGTTACGCAAGAACTTAGGGTCAACCTGTAATTATAAAAAGATTGAAGATAGAAATTATTATAATAGAAAAAAATCCCTTGCCTCTGTTGAGAGAGAATATACCCAATAACGTATTTGGTCCTTTGTTGGAGTTGAAAGCTATGTTGGAATTGACAAAATAAGCTGTAACATATCAAAACCAAACAATGCCCACTACAACTACAAACATTGATCGGCCAAAAGCCAGCCTACAATTTCCTCCCTAACTGGAAATAAGTCATACCATGTCCACCATATGCGGTGATCTCAGGATGAATTAACAATAAAGCGCAAGATAAAAGATAAGTGAAAGAAGTTTCAAGTATGACCTACCAACCGTTCACCCCTATAACATGGGAAATGAGGAAAAGTGTTACTCGTTTGGCCCAATTTGAAAATGAAAAGCCTGACATGGATAAGATTAAGATCACTAAAATAAAAAGTCAAAAACACTCAAATACACATAATGTTGAACACAGCTGCCATAACCCTTTGAACACAAAAAGATGGAGATAGATTGCGTACAATTTAAGAATGCTAACAAAACTTAATGTGTGTACAGGAGAAACAAACGTTCAAAAAGGGCCACAGCGTACAATTCATTTTTGTAGCAGCAGTTACCAGCACTGGTAAAGTGAAAAAAGGGAAGTTTTTGGGTCGATTCAATTTTACCCACATAAGATAAGATAAGATAAGATAAGAAGAATATTTATATTGCGCCTTCCTCAGAAGAGCTCAAGGCGCATTACAAGCGAAATGAGTACACAGACATGGCATGCTATCGCTAAAACATTTTACATAAAACAGATGCATCAATAAAAAAAATATAAAAATAGTATCACAATCAATTCAGTAAAAGCACGCAATTCAAAAAAATTCATCTAAATATGTTGGAGAAGTAGTGGGTCTTCAAGCGAGATTTCAGTATATTCAAAGACTCCGCAGACTGACGTCCCATGGTAAAATGTTCCAAATTTTGGCTGCTTGTGTTTGTAGGGCCCTATCTCCGAAAGTCTTAAGTTTAGTTTTGGGTGTTTGTATCATTTTCTTGCTCGCTGAGCGCAGTGATCTGTTCGGTGTGTATTTAGGAACTAACTCTTTTAAGTAGACTGGAAAGTCAGCCTCGTGCAGGCATTGGTACGTGATTGTAGCTATCTTGTAGTCAATGCGGGACGAATTAAGGTGATCTTCAGTTTCGGTATTGACTTTTTAAAGATTTTTGGCTGGACTGCCCTGTAAACAGCCAAGGGGTGTCCAACGTGCACAAATTGTAGCAGCACACAGGGCCTCAGTTTAGCGTCAGTCTCCGATGGGACTAGGTGTCGATCCACCAATCTGGACCAAGGGTATATACTATATATTGAACCCATGACCGTTTGGTTGAGGGGTGGAAGAAATAAGAGCAGAAAACAAGAAAACAACTTACTATCTCGAAGAAGAAGAAAAAAAAGAAGACAATCATTAATAAAGGGTAGGCCAACAAATCCACTTACTTAGCGGTAGGTTGGCAGCACTGGTAGAGTGAAAAGAGAGGTGGGAGAGTTATTAGTTAAGTGTATACTTACGCCTTTCATGGAAGGATATCTCTGGGTCTTTGGTCTGTGGATGCCATTACGATGGTCTTTCCTGTCTGAAAAGAAAAAAGCAAACACACAATTTATCCATCATCTTTTTACTTTTATATTGCTGTTCTTTTCCTGTCCTTAATAATTCTTTTTCTTCTCTTCCTGTTCTCAGTCCTCTACACTTTCTTTCATTATTGCTTTTCTTTCTCTACTTCATCATCATCATCAGCTTCTTCTTTTCCTCCTCCTGTTTTGTCTTTTCTACTAGTACTACTAGTAAAACAAAAACCACAGCAAAAAGACGATTTTGGTAGATCGTTCATTTCGACAATGCGGGAGCAGCTCAGGATATGCATAACCCCTCTCCCTCTCCTTATTGTGTGGTTTCTCTCTTTGTTGATTTCTTTTCATTTAATTATCTTATTCTAATACTATATACACTGTAATACAGTAATCAACATATTTTAAACATCAAAATTCAAAATTATCATTTACCTCACTCCCACTCAAGGGTTATTTTGATCAATAATTGAACAATCACTGCAAGTGTACTAATACTAATAGAGATGAAACTATTCTTCAGAATAAAAACAGATGGTCCAGATGATGCTGGTATTTTGGCATCATGTCGTTTCATTTATTTGGGGAAAAATTATGAAAATGTTTTTTAATGGGAAAGATTACAATTTTTTTCAAGGGAATGACATCTTCCATAAACTATTTCAGTAGTAGATTTAGAAAGTTTGGCTTCTTTCTAGATGATCTAACATCTGAACAAGATGAATCATTTTCAAGAAGTATACTCAAATCTCAAGTACCGTATACCCCCATCCTGTGTACTCACTTTGGTTGTGATTGGTGTGATTCTTGGACTTGGCCATCTTGTCTAGATTTCAGTCTGAAAGTAGATAGAAATGCAATGTGGCACCATTCTCAATACAATAGTTACCGCCAAATGTTGAGGGCTACGGAAGCAGAGAGAACAGGCAATTATGCAACACTGACTTACTTGTTATGAGAAAAATCGGGGTGGGGGGATCACCGAGGGAGTTCATCAATAAAATCAATAAGACCATGGACAGATAAAGATTGATAGCTAGACTGTTTGTTTTAGAAGAGTCCTCGGTTTCACATAAAATTGAATGTGATCATTCATAGGGACACCTGAAAACCATTACAATTATTTTTAACACTCATGTGGAGGGCGCACTGACGGGTTGACCATTGGTTGACACCAAGACCAATAAATAAGTGTAGGTATACATTGTATTGTCAGCATTGACAGGTGACTATTGCGACTAACCAGGAGAGAGAGAGAGAGAGAGAATATTATTCATCCTGATTTGTTCAATACGCTATGTTATACAGTATGTAATGTTACAATGTAGTACAACTTGCGTGTAGTAAGGTGTGTAAGTTAGTGGCATGTACACGTGGTTTAGAAGGTGGAGATAGTCAAGGATCTCATTCTTACCCAATCATTAAATATTGGCCATCGTCGTTATTATCATAAATCTCCACGAAACACTTGACAAAACAGGCAACCAGGTTCAAATTGAAAATGAAGACGTAATCGCATGCACCACTTCTCTATTACACTTGGAATTCTACCAATGCAAATAAAACTTTAGATGGTCAAGAACGATCGAGTCAGTAGCTACAGACGTGAAATAGAAAAAAGGAACTGCATAGCAGTTTGTTTGCTGTAGTCAACAGCGCCTGAAAAATTCCCACTTCTGTCCCGCAAAGGGGTGCAGGAGTAGAACTGACACTATAACCGAACTAGAGGTTATAGACAAAGACATAACACCTCAATGCTAGCTTTTCAATAGTCCCATCAGCCTCATTAAATCAGTCAATAGTTTGCCCTCACAATGGTTCAGGACTGTTTACGTTCACATCACCTGGGACATTCTTACTGTACATCATGTGTATCCAAACTAAAAATTTCAGTTTCATGAAGCCAAACCAAGTACATTATTGAGAGTTCCTGGTGAACTCTTCATTAATGCCCTGCCAGTCGAGATTAAACCAGCTTTCTATGTCACACAAACTATTTCAAACGATGACTAGATGTTGACCAAAGAGCGATCATAGCTTCCCACACCTGGAAGGCGGTTCGTGAAGTTTGACCTTCACCTCTTGAGATTTCTGACCTTCACCTCTTGAGATTTCCTGTGAAGGAATCTAAGACAAATAAAAATATATAAGAACGTGAAAGAATTTCACATGTATATTTAGTATTCGACACACTAAAAAACCAAAAGACAACAGACCAAGAAACACTGTCCAAGAGCAAGATCCTGGAGGAAATTAAGAATAGATCTAACCTAACCACAAGGACCCATCAAAACAATGGTAGGAGACTTGACCCCTGAAATGCGAAAGCTGAAAGTCAGACATGTAACGCCTCATCGTAAAACTGTCTATCAATAGCAGAGTTGTCAACCCCATGAACATACAAAGTGAGACATTGCTTGCCAAAACAAAGGTGTACAATTTGAAAATGGTAACTTTAAATGTAGACAGAAGAAGCAACGAAAAAATGCTCAAAACGGTGCACAATCTCGAGAAAAAATTTACAAATATATATGGGTGTAATTTAAGAAGTAAGTTGGCAGCACTGCAATAATAGTCCCATCAGCCTCATTAAATCAGTCAATAGTTTGCCCTCACAGCGGTTCAGGACTGTTAAAGCTCTCATCACCTGGGACATTCTGACTGTACACCATGTGTATCCAAGCACAATAAATAAAAATTTCAGTGTCGTTTGTCATGACATGAAGCCAAACCAAGTACGTTATTGAGAGTTCATGATGACCTCTTCACCAATGCCCTGCCACTGCCAGTGAAGATTAACAGCTTTCTATGTCACACACACACACACCCAACTAAGAGCTAACCTTACCACAACTAAGAGCACAACAACACAATAAAACAAATGGTAAGACCCCATGAACAGAAAAAGAGACATTGCTTACCAAAACAAAGATTTGGAAACAAAGTGTACAATTTGAATAAGCTAACAATTTAATGTGGAGAAACAAAGAAAAAGCTCAAAAAGCATACATCTCAAACAAAAACAAGATGCACAATCTCGAAAAAAGCATACAAATACAAATGCGATTTTTAGCAGTGGGTTGGCAGCACTGCAATAGCCAATAGTCCCATCAGCCTCATTAAATCAGTCAATAGTTTGCCCTCACAGCGGTTCAGGACTGTTCCAAGTTCACATCACCTGAGACATTCTGATTGTATACCGTTTGTATCCAAACTTCGCATAAAAAATTCAGTGTCATGAAGCCAAACCAAGTACATTATTGAGAGTTCCTAGTGAACTCTTCACCAATGCCCTGCCGGTCCAAATTAAAAACCAGCTTTCTATGTCACACAAACTATTTTTAGCATCGTCTAACAGAAGCCAGTGCATGCAACCTTGTTTGGAATTTATTAGAAGATGTAGAACGACACAGTGCACAATTTGAAAATGGTAACAATTTAATGTGGGCAGAAGAAACCAACAAAAAAAAAGACATGTACAGAAGTGTACAATCTCAACAAAAAAAGACCAGAAGTGTACAATCTCAACAAAAAAAAGACCAAAAGTGTACAATCTCAACAAAAAAAAGACCAGAAGTGTACAAATCTCAACAATAAAAAGACCAGAAGTGTACAATCTCAACAAAAAAAAGACCAAAAGTGTACAATCTCAACAAAAAAAAGACCAGAAAAAATCTCAACAAAAAAAAAGACCAAAAGTGTACGGCCCAATCTTGATGAAACAAACACACAAATCCTAGGTTAGCAGTAAGTTGGCAGCACTGCAATAATCCCAGTCCCATCAGCCTCATTAAATCAGTCAATAGTTTGCCCTCACAGCGGTTCAGGACTGTTTAATTATCATCACCTGGGACATCCTCATTGTAACATAACCGTGTCACTCATGAAAGTTCAGTGAAAGGAAAAATAAGACCCACCAGCATTCACGATTTCCCTCCAACTGCCCACAGCTAACATGAACAGATTTTAAGTAATATAAAACAAGTCGGCAAAACTTATTTCCCCAATATTGTCCAACGTTGCTAAAGAAAATATGTTTCCAAAGTGGAAACCCGTCTAGATCGGAACTCTCCCCTTGATAAATTGTTACATTTTCTACTTGTCTAAAGCAGAAACGGAAAAGTAAAATCTGCTCCCTAACGGCAGTTTAATCTGGCTTATACTCCAATCCCACTCCGTTTCGAGGCAGGTTCGACGGTACATGGGTTGGAGCTCAAAATCAAGGGGAGGGGTTGGTGAAATGTCTTAGTAAAACTTAGACAGGAACATGACACAGAATTTACATTGAAGGAGAGAGAAGGAGAGAGAGAGAGAGAGAGAGAGAGAGAGAGAGAGAGAGAGAGAGAGAGAGAGAGAGAGAGAGAGAGAGAGAAGAGAGAGAGAGAAAGAGAGAGAGAGGCAAGTCAGAAGAGCCAGTAATTCATCTACTTGATATCAAAGGCCTTCATTTGAACCAAACGGGTCTTAACAGCCAAACCCATCAGCAAGAATGTGTCAGTCATGCAAATGTCAGCCTGACGTACAAAAATGACATCCTTTGGGATTGCAAAACTTACCTAAATAATAGAGCGGTGTAAAGTCAATATGGCTCATTAGGGACCAGAAGTAGAGGCCATATGAAGGAAGGACTATTTGTGTCAATAAATCATCCTATGGCATAAGAAGACATCTAAAAATAGCCAATCTTGTAATAATATGACCCAATTGGATAAAGTAGCCTGAATAAATTACTACATTTTCTACCTATCTAAAACGGACACCTGTCTTAACGCGGAAATGAAAAATAAAATCAGCCCCCTAACGACAGTTTAAAACTCCATTCTCATTCCATTTTAGAGAAGTTCCACTGCACATGACTTGGACTCAAAAAGTCGAATGAAGGGGTGGGTGAAATACCTCTAAAACTTTAAATAACTTAGACAAGCACATGACACCCTTTTTGTTGAGAATTAACATTGAACGAAGCCCTAGGTTGATGAAATGCTAAAAAATGTTTCAATTTTAAAAGACTTGGGGAGGGGAGTTCATATACAGACAAAGCTTTAGACTCATAAAACAGCACCAGTAGTACACATAAAACCATACTTAAAGGTCAGCCATGATGGCATTTGGAGGGAAATGCTTGCAAGTCACTAGGCCCAGGAATTCATCTACTTGTTATGAAAGGCCTGCATTTGAACCTAACAAGGTCTTAACAGTGAAATCCATCAGCAAGAATGTGTCAGTCACAGGTGTCAGCCTGACGTACAAAAATTACATCATTTGGGATTGCAAAACTGTTGCTTGAATATAAAGTGGTGTAACCTCAATATGACTTCATAAGGACCGAAAGTAGATATATGAAGAAAGGAACCTATTTGTGTCATGGCATCGAAAGATATCTTAAAGTAGTCAATCTTGTAATAAATATGACCCATTTGAATACACTAGCCCTCATCTCCCTTGATAAATTATTTCATTTTCCACCTGCCTAAACTGGAAACCGGTCCAACACGGAAATAGAAAAGTAAAATCTGCTCCCTAACGACAGTTTAACCTGTCTGAAACTGTACATGGAGTGGACTGAAAAAAAAATATCAAAGGGACGGGTGGGTGAAATGCCCCTAAAATTTTCAGTAAATCTTAGACACACACGACACGCTTGTTGAGTATTAACATTGAAGGAAGCCCTGGCTTGATGAAAAGTACAATTTTTGTTTCAATTTTAAAACACTTCTCACTTCATATTGAAGACAACCCTAAGAATTATAAATCCACAAACACCAGTAGTACATACACACCAAAATGATATATACAAGCCAGTCATGATGACAGAAAGAGAGAGAGAGAGTGTGGAGAGAGAGGGGAGAGAGAGAGAGAGTGTGGAGAGAGAGGGGGAGAGAGAGAGAGAGAGAGGGGAGAGAGAGAGGAGAGAGAGAGAGAGAGAGAGAGAGAGAGAGAGAGAGAGAGAGAGAGAGAGAGAGAGACAAGTCAGTAGGGCCAGCAATTCTTCCACATGATATGAAAGGCCTGCATTCGAACCAAACAAGGTCTAAACAGCGGAATCCATCAGCAAAAATGTGTCAGTCATACAGGTGTCAGCCTGACGTACAAAAATTACATCATTTGGGATTGCAAAACTGTTGCTTGAATATAAAGTGGTGTTACCTCAATATGGCATCATAAGGACCAAAAGGAGAGGTCATATGAAGAAAGGAACCTATTTGTGTCATGGCATCGAAAGGTATCTAAAAATAGTCAATCTTGTAATAAATATGACCCATTTGAATACCCTAGCCCTCATCTCCCCTTGATAAATTATTACATTTTCCACCTGCCAACACGGAAATAGAAAAGTAAAATCTGCTCCCTAACGACAGTTTAACCTGTCTGAAACTGTACATAGATTGGACTGAAAAAAAATCAAAGGGACGGGTGGGTGAAATGCCCCTAAAATTTTCAGTAAATTTAAGACACACACGGCACGCTTGTTGAGTATTAACATTGAAGGCAGCCCTGGCTTGGTGAAAAGTTCAATTTTTTTTTCCATTTTAAAACACTTTTCACTTCATATTGAAGACAACCCCTAAGATTTATATATCCCGAAACAACAACACCAGAAGTACATACACACCAAAACCATATATACAAGCCAGTCATGATGACAGAAAGAGAGAGAAAGGGGGGATGAGAGAGAGATAGACAACCAGAGACAGAGGCAAGTCAGTAGGCCCAGGAATTCATCTACTTGTTATGAAAGGCCTGCATTTGAACCTAACAAGGTCTAAACAGCGAAATCCATCAGCAAGAATGTGTCAGTCATACAGGTGTCAGCCTGACGTACAAAAATTACATCATTTGGGATTGCAAAACTGTTACTTAAATTTAAATATAAAGTGGTGTAATGTCAATGTGGCTACCTAAGGACCAAACATATATATATATATATATATATCTGATAGATTTGCCGTCTATAGATCTAGAATTTATATAAGAATTAAAAACCACCGTGCCACTTTTGTTTAGTTACATTTACATCTGTGTAAAATTCAAATGGGACATCAAATCTTAAGGGATGTCCCACTTTGAAGCGAAATAGAATTAATCAAGTTTGATAATTAACTCCATAAAGTGGTGTAATGTTTAAATGGCTATAACTTGGTATAACATCAGTATAACAGCTAGTCAGTTCTGTTTGATGTGTCAGTTCTCTTTATTTCAATAAAAAAAAAAAAATAAATGTTTATTCCATACAACAATTATCAAGCAATCTGTTGAGATCGTATATAATTTGGCCTCATAGTGGATGGTAAATGCCTGTTTGCCTGCTACAAACCTCTTAGTGCTGTGCGCGGCATTTGCCAGGTACGAAAGGGGCGGGTCAAGAGGCCTGAATATTCCTCCTTGTTACCCTCTTACTGTCTTTTAAACTCATCCTCTAAAAATAATGCTCTGATTGGTTAACCATTTAGTAACAGGAAAAAGAACGCGTTCAGGCACATAAGCGTACGTCCAAAAAGGCATTCGGTTGAGTCTATTATCTTTGCCTTGGACAACTGGTGGTAACGATGCTTACAGCTGTACTATGCATGAAATAGGCTTGATCTTTCATTTATTGTAAAATGGACTAATCCTACTGCACTACAGGTCCATCGCTAGAGGGGTGTAAATGTGAGATGGTCTGTTTCAAGAGTGTGTGATTGAGCTGATTATAAGAATGTGTGTTAACATAAATACGTAATTGGACTTGTCTCCTACTAAATTGAAAGAAAATGGAATCATCCTAGTTTGGTTTGGCTTTGATGAGACCGGATGATTGCCATGTGGCTGAATTCTATAGATTGGTGGTCTGGTCAGAAGTCACACAACCCTGTGAAATTGTAAAACTTTGTGGGCAACCTCGCTGCTGTGATGACTGCCAGCGAGCCAACTAGCGTGTGGCAGCCATTGCCCTGTCTGAGCGAGCCGCTTTTCCAGTGCTAAGGTAGATTTTAGATCTAGATCTAGCTACGCTAATGTTATAGTGACTGTTATGAGGGAAACTTGGGACATCCCTTCCAATTAAAAGGCAGTTTATACAAATGGGTCATATTTACTACCAGATGGACTATTTGAGTAATAATAGAGACGACTGACTTGGGAAGATGACTTGAAACACAAAAGTGACTTTTGTTTTCATGAAGAGGGGAAATCAGTATCACGATTGGCTAGCCTACATCGTTGTCAGTTGGCCTGAGTGGGCGGGAGCGAGATCAGTGTTTTTTTAGTGAGTCTGGTCAGCGATACACTGCGAACAGTATCGTTTATTAACTATTTTCAAGTTTGATGACAATACTGCCTGGCAGTGCTGCTAAAGTGCGGTTATGCCATGCCGACCACTCTAGGTCCTTTCAAATGTACAGCTCAAAGTGAGTGAGAACCCGCCAAATAATTTCCAAAGGATAGCAATAATGCATGTCCGACAATGGAAATCGAATTCTTTCAATACTTGGGCCTTTTCGGCCTTCTGATAATGGAACGAGAACTGTTCAAAACCGGTCTCTTAGCCGTACTGGTTTTTCAAAGCAGCCTCTAAGCCATAATTATATAAAGTAAAAACTGTAACACGCCAAAGGTAGCCTATACAGCAGACCAACCTCTTCCTAGTCTTAGGTAGACATCCACTGACTGTACAAGGTTCGGAGACCATATCGAGGATCTAGATCTAGATTTAGTCTAATCTAAATCTAGATCTAAAATGTAAAAGTAAGAGTACCCATTGGAACGACAATTTCTCACAACTTGTTTCCGATCTAAGAATTTCAACTTGGCCTATCATGCAACAGAGTTCTTAGATTTAGCAAATGCTTGTTTGTTAGAAGTGGACAAGCAGTAGATGACATGATGTGATGAGATATAAATCGAACATAAAAAGGCATTCGTAACATTCAGATCACAGTGGTGTTTACCTTACACTATCCAGCGGAAAAGGAAGTGCAATTTTTTCAATGTTAGATGATCCGAAAGTTCTTTTGCCACTTTCACAAAAGAGTTCCGACTTCGTCAGAGCATTTAGGCTACATGACGAATTATTGTTAAATAATGATTCTGTGAAAAGCATTAAAGATTAGAAGTAATCCATTAAAGGATGAATGGTCAAGCAAAAATATTAATAATAAGAGAGGGCCAGCATCAGTTAAAATAAATTCAAAAGTAGAATAAGGGGAATTTTGAGTTTTTTTTCTTGAAGAGAAAATACGTAGGGGGGGGACCAATAGTAGGCTGGTCCAAATGAAAATACACTGGCCATCAAGGTGACTTTACAATGATAAAAGGAACATTTAAAAAGGACTCTGAGACTGTGGTTATGTCGTGAATAAGATAGCAAAACGTCATTATAAGGTTCAATGTGGTAGGGGAAGGCTAAGTAACAGTTACATTGTCTTGCCCAACATGAGAGGGAATGAATATAAAATTACAAATTTATTATACGTTTTATTTTTGTGATATATTCTCACAATAATATCGTTGTGCGTGGTCCAGCTATAGTGAAGAGCGTTTGCCTTCTACGATAAGTGCATTGTTTACAATAAGCAATTAAATATACCCTTCTTTGCGTTTATTTCAAGTCGCACAAACAATTTTAAGTGCTTTTTAACGCATTTATTTATAAATTTACCATTAATTAGACGGGACACATTAAATAGGAGGGAAAATACGGGTTACATGTGACCGATAATCTTTATTCTGGCTCTCATAGCATAGCCTAAATGCTCTTTAACTGCAAGACGGGTGTGTGGGGGAAGGGGGTGCGGCGAGAGGGAAATATTATTAAACAGGAGTCGAGGCCATAGGTCTGCTGGTCACGAAATAGAGGGAAAATAAATCAATGACCAAGGCTCTAGCGCAGGGGATGTTATGGGAGGTTTAATGAATGAAGTTCACGGTAAATATAGGGAGGGGGAATCAAGATACATACATGTATCACTTCGCCATGAAAAGAAAGCGCTACCAACCGAGCGTAGTAAGCTTAGAAGAAGAAAAAGAAGAAGAAAAAGAGGAGGAGAAGAAGAAGAAGAAGAGGAAGACGAAGGAAGAAGAAGGGAGAAGAAGAAGTGACGTAAGTGACGTAGTGGTTTATTCAGACATAAAGGTCCACTGATTTTGTAAACAAACGGCTGTGTTGAACTTGAACTACGGATGCATGCTCCCCAATGACATCACTACAACTACAAGCGTCGATGACTGTATGAGACGAAGAAGAAAACAGAGATTGCTACAAAAATGTTACAAAAACTTCACTGGCTTTCTGAATCTTCAAGGATAACATAGAAACTTTGTCAAAATATCGTTAAATGTCTACATGGACTTGCTTCATCATAATACACAATATCTCAGTTCACACAAATTTACACTCCAAAAAGAATCCTGAGATCATCACATGACAATATAGTCTCTTGAAAATTCCAAAATATCGTCTAAAACAGTGGTTCATAACAGGGGTTTGATTGAATCACAGGCTTCGGTGAGTCAGTCTCAGAGGTTCGACTGAGGTCAAAACATTTTATATTTCCAATTAGGAAGGGTTCGGTAAATGCACTTATGCAACGTGTGGGGTTTAGTACCTCCAAAAAGGTTAAGAACGTATGGTCAGCGTTCCTTTTCAATGTAGAGTGCATATGACTGGAACCAGCTTCCAAATTATTTGAGAGAAATTCAAACGAAGAAAGATTTAAAAGTGAACTAAAAATTCGTCTGTTTAAATCCCATTTCAAATGTTCGATGATATCCAAGGATTTCTTTAAACGAATAATCTTATCATTACTAACAAAATAAAACAGTTTAAATTATCTCTTTTAACAACGATAATCAAGTTCAAAGTACATTGAATGTTTTTACTATTATAGTCAGGTGTATGTTTTGATTGCTTTGTTGTTACAACCTTATTGTTACCCAGTATCTTAATATCGACCGTATTTGCCTCATACTTTGGCATTTTAAAGCATTATATTTTCGAAAGCATTGTACAATGTTCTCTTGTTGTGCCTTACGATTTTTATACATTTGTACTACCGCACGTTAATCTGTGATCCTCCTCTGTACTTTTAAGCCATCTCATTAAACGTTCCTATATTATCTCACCTTGGGCACCTGTTGTTTATTCCTGCATGATCACCTGTGGTGTCTGCACTAATACTACTACATTTAACTGAAAAGAAACCAACCGGTAACACTATCGTGTGCTGCTATGTAATAACGAGATTGCTTTGATTAGCTCGATGTGTCGCCTGTGGTGTTCATATCTCCCCAAGCCATGTTAACCTGTTTCAGGTTTCATCTGGATGTATGTATACTAATTATCTTGAATATTCATTTCATCATTTTTGTGATTTAAAAACAAAAAATGAGTGAATGTTTGATGCCGGATCGAGACAAGAACGGACATAATATTTCATTGAACATTGAGTTTTGAAAATAAAAACAAAACAAAATATAAACAACAAAATGAATGATGAAACGTATGCTCCGTATTTTCTATCAGCGCCCCCGCCCCCCGCCTCTCTTAAAATTAGATTTAGAAAAAAGATAAAAAACAACAGAAAAATAACCCCAAACAAACCCCCCCCCCCCCCCCCCCCAAAAAAAAATAACAACAACAAAACAAAACGAAACAGAACAAAATTCAAAGAACACGTTCATTTGAAGCATCCAAGGCCAGGCTATTTTAATCCTACCACAATAGAATGGCAACATGATAAAAATACAGCATTTTTTCTTCATTATTCGTGATCTCTGCTTGACTTTCTGTGCAAAGGCCACACGCCTGCCTGTTTCCATAGTTCCGTGTTATCTGCTGCTGAATGAATGCATGGAGAGACGGAACACAAACGTCGTGTTCCAACTTCGATTACTGTTCGTGCTCTCGAGTAACACCAGCCAAAACAGTGTCGTTGGTATCAATGAATAACCCAAAATCGGCCCCCCCCCGCAAAAAAGGAAGAAGAAAGCGGCACACACTCTCTCACACAGACCCAATACAACAAAAAAAGACAACCCAATAAAATCTCCCCCCCCCCCCCGTCGCCCAAAAAAAGGAGGAATAAAAACCCCACACAATATAAAAACCAACCACTCTAAGCACGAATAACTCATTGACTGGCTAGGACATCGGACCACACCATTTGGAATATTCCCTAGATCAATAAACTTTAAACCTAAATCTAGTCTACGTGTAGATTGTGCTTTGGGGTGGCCGACAAAGAAAACAACAAATGGAGTCGGATTAGACGTTACTATCTTTCGTTTCGTTTGAATTTTTGCACCGACATTTGTACACTTTTTATTTTTTATAAAAATTTGCAGTTTCCGTTCCGACTACACAACTGTGTTTTGGATTCATGCTGTGTCACTGAAAGCCGAAGTAGGTTTGCGTATACTTCGATCTCATGTAGATTTTACCATTATTATTTTATGATATATATTATATTCATTCATTGATCCTTTAATTAGCATTACTGCAATGCACTTAATGTTCAAAGTAATGTGTTATGCTGTGCGTATTTGAAAGCTTTGTGTTATTGATGTAAGATTTAAGATGCTTAAAACAAATAATAATTAGATTCTAGAGATCTATATCTAGATTGATTGATAATATTGGTATTGTTATTAAGAGTTTGAGTCTGGATCTTTTTTACTAGATCTAGTGTTTACTAGAGGCTAGAAAAAAGAACTACATCTAGAATATAGACATAAATCTACATATTACACCGCAGGGGGTTTATATCCTGGGCTCTTCCCCGCTTCACTCACCATTAGCGAAGTGTTCAGGCCCTATATATAAGGCCAGACACCTAGGCTTCTTGAATGGGAATTTCCACTTTCTTTAAATGGTCAATGACGTAGTTTGACCTTTGAGTTCATAGTTAAACAACACTAACAGCCAAAATGAGATTACAATTTATTTTAAGCTCGTAGCTTTCCGGTAGCCTCACTATCATTCATCAAAGTGACGCTTTCCTATTCAACACACTTCGTGCACGGCTATCGCTGCTATTGTTTAGTCCTTAGTTTAAATTTCCTTTGTTGCAATAACATCTCAATATGAATTCCTTACTCTTTCAAATTTCAGAAAATACATGTTTTATAGATCTTTTATTTTTATCATCTGTCAACGTGAAATCAGTGTTCAAGCTAAGTCTAAATCCTAGCTTCACCCCTTGTGCACACTCTTTTTTTTTTATGCAAATGGCTGGGGCAACCCCTCATTGTAAGAAGGTCACTTTCGGTAACAGCGAGCTTTTCTTGGGTTAAACACAGTGTTCATAAGAGATCAAACCGATTTGGCACCAATAAAAATTGACTATGTGTCATTAGTTTGTCCGAGTGGGGATGAGTGAAATAGAGAAGTTAAAAATCATATTGGGGTGGAGACACCATTCACACAATACACTTACTTCCATCATTAAATAGATGAAAACAATGAGCTGGTAAACTGATCGAAAACAGTGCAATCTATGCTGTTTCTGACATTTAGATACCTTTTAGAACTAGTGGAAGTAGTTTTTTGAAAGTTTGCAAAGAAAATGGGTTAAGTTGAAGGCTTCAACTGCCAGTAGTAAAAAAAATCATAAAAAATGAAGTGATTTATATTTACCGTCCATTATACATCAGCACAGCACACAGTCCCAATGCAATGTCAAGACTTTTTGACACAGTGCAGTAACGTGCTCAGTATGAATGGCACTGTATCAAATTTATTTGTAGTTTTTATTTTGCTGTCTTGAGTGAATTACATTGTGAGTCGTGAATAATTATTTTTTCAAGGCAAGCTGTTCAAAGTTTTGTATGTAACTGCACTCAATGATTTGCATGTTGTTGAAATCAATCTTGTTTTGGGAATGTCTTTCGTCCCTTTCTACTTGTAAAAGTCCCATACTCAGGGTTGAGCTTTTGGTAACCAAGAGTAGAGTCCTGATTTTTCTAGATACTGCATAATATTTCGATAGTTTGCCATTGAATTCCACGCCACCTTTACTTTCACTGAGTCTGAACAGACCTAGCAACCCATTTTGCTGCTGGTTTGACAGGATGGGGAGAAAAGGTTTGGCCAGACCAGAGATTGAACTCTTGGTGGGGTCAGACATGCATGCTTTTAATTAACGTCTAGAAGTTTACAGAAATCTGGTATAATACAGAGGAGCCACAGCGGAGTGAAGACAACTTAGGTGAAATAAATGACAATAAGTGACAACTCCACTTATAAAAACAGAACAAACACGTGCCATTTCGGGTATTATTGTCATATTTCACCTTAGAAATCTTGTAGTAACACACTCTGATTTTTATTCCCATTAAATCAAAATGTACTAATAATTAATGCATTATATTCTTTTTGTTTGTGTTTTCAGCTCAAAACTTCACAATGTTTCTCACAAGATCAGAATATGATAGAGGGGTCAACACTTTCTCGCCAGAGGGTAGACTTTTCCAGGTAGAATATGCTATTGAAGCCATCAAGGTATGTAATATTGACATCTTAATAAAAACATAATGCAATATTTCCCCTGAATGTTACTACTATTCTATAATTTTATAAGTTGTAACTAACTCAGGTACATTTTTGGTATTTTGGAAAAAACATTTTTTTAAGCGAGTTAGTTTTAGGAAAGACCAAACACAAACCTCAACGTATTGAATTGAATTTTTAAAGCTCTTAAAAAAATTGATTCTCCTATGATTCCTTCTTTGCAGTTAACTGACTCACCGTCTGTTTTTTTTTTTTGGTTCAGAGGACTAAGAAATGGTGGCATCTGATACATAATTTATAATTGTACCATTTGAGACAGATATATGTAATTCACAGGTGACAGTGCCTTCTCTTCAAAGAAAGTATATTCCAGATTATGTTGCTAGTTTCTGATGTGAGGTTTCATTTATTCTGGAAAATATTTTAAAAAATGGAATAACAAAAACAGCTAAAAATTTTCAAGAGAACAACACATGTTCCATAAACTGTTTTGGTAGTAGAATTAGATTCAGACACCTAGTGTTTGGCTTCAACTTTTGATTCACCTTCATATATAGCATAGTATCCGATGATTCAAAATCAAATTTACTTTTATATTTAGAGCAATTTCTTGAGTTAAAAAGAAATTTTCATTTATGAGGGCAAAGTTATTAACATCTCTGCTCCGGCTGTGTCTGTTTACTTTAGACTTTTGGCAAAGGACGTACTACCCGTCATTTATTTTAGGCCATGACTCCATACAAATCATTCGACTAAACATTTGAGAAATGCCAATACTGAGAGGTATCGGAAACCAGTAGATAATTTTTTGTTAGGAAAATCGATACCGACGCATGTCAGGTTTGGCTTGACTCATACCCTTGTACCCTGGGTGGGGCATAGGTCGCCAATGAGGTTTCTCCACTTCACTCTGTCCTGCCTCACCATCACTGTCTCATTCCAGGAAGGGCCCAGCTGCCGAGCTTCCTGCAGGGTTGACCTCCATGTTGTCTTTGGTCTCCTCGACCTCTCTTCCCTTGTGAATTCCATTTCAAGGCCTGCCGCGTTATGTTCTCTGTGCATCTCCATTTCCTTCTCTTAATCTGTAGTTCTATCGGTTCTTGATGTGTCTTTTCCCAAAGTTTTTCGTTTGTGATTTATCAAACCATTTGATGTGTAGGATTTGTCTCAGGCATCTGTTAATAAATATTTGGAGTCTTCTTGTGGATGTTTTAGTGATGCGCTATGTTTCATGAACATACAGGACTGATTTTATATTTGTGTTGAAAATACAGATTTAGTTTTCCTTTTGTTTATATTCATTCCCAAGTTTGCTGCTTTCTTGGCCATTCTGATTGTTTTTTCCTCGATATTATGTCGATGAGAGAAAAGGGATTCATCATTGGCAAAATCAATATCTTCCAGTCGATGTCAGAGACCATTGAATTCCTGTTCTGTGTCCTCTTGTTTTTGACATGATCCAATCCATTGCAAAGGAACGGTGATAATAGACATCCTTGCTTTACTCCAGTTAGTATATTGAAGGGTTCTGTGGGGTTTTTTATTGTGATTGACTTGGCATCTTGAAGAATCATATGTTGACTGTAGTAAACTAACTATCTTGGATGGGATTCCATGATATTTGAGTAGTTTCCACATTGTTGTGCGGTCTACACTATCAAATGCTTTTTCCATGTCGATGAAGATAATATAAAGTGGGGAATTCCATTCGATTGATTGTTCGATTATAATATGTTGTAAGGTGCATATGTGATCTGTGCATAAACTGTCAAGTCTGAATCCTGCCTGTTCTTCTCTGAGACGCATATCAATCTCCTTTTTCATCCTTTCTAATAAAATTCTATTGAAGGCTTTTCCCGGTATGGATAATAGGGTAATACCTCGCCAGTTCTTGCAGTCTGTAAGGTTTCCTTTCTTTGGTATTTGTACAATATAGCCATGTTTCCAGTCTTTTGGGACCTGTTCTGTTTCCCGGAACTTGTGATAAAATTTATAGAGTATGTCTACTGTTGTTCCGCTTCAGGAGGTATACCATCTGGTCTCTGTGCTTTGTTATTATTGAGTTTTGCTACAGCATTTTGAAGCTCTCTTTTGATGGTGGATCTGTATTGATTTCCAACATTGTCTCTGGTAGTGGGATGTCTTGAGGATCGTTGGGTGCAGGACGTTTGATAAGCTCTTCAAAGTATTCTCTTCATCTGTGTAGTTGATCTTTTGCGTTAGTTAATATTTTCCCTTCTTTGTTTTGAACTGGTTGCTGAATAGTACGTCTTGTGCCAGCAAGTTTTCGTGTGATGTCGTACAGCTCTTTCATATTCTTTTGACCTGTTTCGAACATCTAGCATGGATCTTCTAAACTTACTGCCAATGCATATGTGATCAATTTGATTCTTGGTCTGATGATCTGGAGACACCTAGGTAACATTGTGTACAATTTTATGTGGGAAGATGCTTCCCCCACCCACAAGTCCATTGAACATGCAAAGGTCACTAAATAATTCTCCATTTTCATTTCTTACTCCCAGATCTTCTTTGCCTAAACAATGCTCTCTGTCAGTGTTGTCGTTTCCAATTTTAGCATTTCGGTCACCCATCAGGATCAAGAAATCTTTCTTTACTTTTTGATTTATCACATCTTGCAACTGCTTATAAAATTTCTTCTTTCTGTTTGTCCTCTGCTTCATTCGTTGGCAGCCACCAGTTTATTGACGGGACCTGAAAAATGTTGGTAATTGCAGTGAGTGAGTTAAATCAAAACATGTTCATTGTATGCATCAATTAGAGGAAGACAATACAGACAGATTTTGTGTAGTTAACAAAGTACTGATGGCCACAGATGTAAGTCCATTCATCTCCTGGGTGTGTTTTTGAGTTCGTGACTTCAGGTCGTACATGTTTAAGACATGATTTGGGAGTAGCTTAGTAGGTGGAAGAGGAAGAGTATTTTGAAATAGTTATAATGCCCTTCTTATTTATATCAGGCAAGACATGCATGCATCTTATATCAGATGTGTTCAAACATCCAGACAGAAACAAGACATGCAAGCATTTGTGAGTGTAAGATCTCATTTTTGTGAGATTTTTGGAGCATTTTAGAACAAAACACCTTACTGAAGGAATCATAGTGCATTAGGCTTACAACTAATGAAAAGGAACGTAAAATGGGGGTAGTAGGCCTAGTAGAAGACAGGACTGGGAAATACTCTTGTTGCTGATGAAGAGCGCAACACGTGACCATTTCTGTATATCCTGTCTCGTTTTCTATACATCAGGTCAGGCCTATTATTCCTATTTCACGTTCCTATTCACCTTGCAGAAAGGCATCTAAATTGCTGTCTCAAAATGCATTTAGCAATTTCATTGGTTTATTCCTTGAGTACGTTGTTCTAAACAACCAGAAATGAGAGTTGAATGTATGTTCAACTTTCACTTTACATAACATTACTGGTGTATGTTTATTTTATTTCACTGGCAGCTTGGATCAACAGCCATCGCTATTCAAACAAGTGAAGGCGTGGTTATGGCAGTGGAGAAAAGAGTTACATCCCCTCTCATCGAGGCCGCCAGCATTGAGAAAATCATGGAGGTGGATAAGCACATTGGTATGTGTGTACTAGTGTTGATAGTTTTGTCCCTGATGTCTAACACAGGCGAATAGAAAACGTGTATTCAAAGCAAATGCAAATGGTTGGCTAGAATTGTGTTCACGTAATTTTTCTTTTCAAGAGAAAACATTTCCCTAAAATATGTGTTTTTTTCTGTTGACCCTGGTTTGTGTCTTATGTGTACACAATTTCAAAAGAGTTCCAATGTTTTTGCCCACAGCATGTGCTATGAGTGGCCTCATTGCTGATTCCAAGACTTTGATTGACAAAGCAAGAGTAGAATCACAGGTAAAAGACATCTTGATTTTTAACAGAAAAACACAGTTTATAAAATAATAAGACAAATATTTTCTTTACAAAACTTTTGTGCGTATCATTGTATCTGTGCGTGAGCGGTTGGGCGCGTTGCTGGTAGGCCCTACTTCTTTTCTTTCTCTCTTTTACTTATCTTCCATCTTTGCTATTTCCTGTCAAGTCAAGTCACCTTAAGATCACAGCATATGGTGAATGAAATGAATTTCAATCTATGCAATTAAAGAAGCTTCAAAAGTATGAGGGCCCACCTGCAATTACAAGGAATGCCATGCTATATCTATATTTAATTTTGCATACACTGCTTCTCTTTGTCATGTCACACGTTCACATAATTTACAAGCCTCTCTCATGCTACATTCCCACACATACAGCTGTCCAATGATAGTGAGGAAGGCAGGTGACTTGTGCAGTTTGAGTTTTATTAATAATAATATATATTCAATTGTCCCACTGTCTCCCCTGGAAAATTCTCGAATACAAATCTCACAATTCTGAAATCGTTACTTGACCCGGTGGACCTGATGCACACAGCAAAAAGAGGATGGGCGGGCAAATAAACAGAATATATAGAGTAGATCAGAAGGACTCAAAAAGACATTATATTCTTCACTAGCAACAGTTTCATGGCAACGAAAGTGGGCATAAAGTTCAAACTGATTGGCTTAAAAAAGACATAACATTCTTAAGTAGCAACAGTTTCATGGCAACGAAAGTGGGCATAAAGTTCAAACTGATTGGCTTAAAAAAGACATAACATTTCAAACGTCGTGAGCAACAGTTTCATGGCAACAGTTTCATGGCAAAGTGGGCATAAAGTTCAAACTGATTCAAACATGATTGGCTTGAGCAACAGTTTCATGGCAAAAAAGACAAAGTTCAAACTGATTGGCTTAAAAAAGACATAACATTCGTCGTGAGCAACAGTTTCATGGCAACGAAAGTGGGCATAAAGTTCAAACTGATTGGCTTAAAAAAGACATAACATTAAATTAAATGAGCAACAGTTTCATGGCAACGAAAGTGGGCATAAAGTTCAAACTGATTGGCTTAAAAAAAGACATAACATTTCAAACATAAAACTGAAACTGATTTTAAAAAAGACATTTCGTCGAGCAACAGTTTCATGGCAACGAAAGTGGGCAGTTTCAAACTGATTGGCTTAAAAAAGACATAACATTCGTGAGCAACAGTTTCATGGCATAAAGTTCAAACTGATTGGCTTAAAAAAAGACATAACATTCGTCGTGAGCAACAGTTTCAAACTGATTGGCTTAGACATAACATTCGAGGAGGACTGGCAAGGTGGGTGATCAAAACATAAACAATAAAAGAGGTGGGGGGAGATGCAGACAGTGTAGGTGGATACATACAATCAAACGCACACTCAATACAAAAACTGGAAACTACTCACATCTCAGACATGACAGTGTCACACTTCTATCTGTGCACCATTGGCGCTGATCTCATGGTGAATTAAGAGGAGGCAGCTAGATGAAAGAAAGACATGTGAAAGAAAAGAAGTAGGACCTACCAGCAACGCCTTCCAACCACCCACTACATACACTGCAAGAATTGCTAAGAAAGACAGTTACAATGACTGATTAAGATTTAAATTATTTTACTTATTCCTTAGCTGTCAACCAGTATGATAAAAACATGTTAAGTATGTTGCTTTTGGCTCTTTATACTTACTCCTATCTTGAAAAGTATGTATATGATGGTTAAAACATTTTTTTATAACACCATAAGTTAACACATATAGGACATGGAAATTGGGGTGAAAAATCTGGAGAAAGGCCAGCGAATATACTATCTGAGTATCCATGTTGTCTGGAATATTACAGGAAATCTTGCAAGATAGAATTAGTTTGTGCAGTCAGAGTTTGATTTTCAATTTGAAAAGGTCGGTACCGATAGCTACGATTTTCTGTCCAGAATTATGCACTGTGATATAGACACTCTTGACAAATTTTTTTTGGGAAAGTTTGGATGTAAAATGATTTGCTGTCAAAGCACAGGGTAAAGGCAAACAGTGGAAGGAGGCTAGCTAGCTTGGTTAGTGCACTCGCTTTTCATTCATAGTGAGGCGATGGGTGCTAACGCGTAGGTCTTAGGTTTTTTCTCTCATTGATTAGATGGCCAAATTTGTTGTTGTTGTCTATTACTTTGTATTTGTCTCACTTTTGTTCCTACAGGATTTCAATATCATTTTATGCCCTTGTTGTTCATTACTTTCAACCTGTATCGTAAGCTTACAATTGTTTTTGGTCATTTTTGACAGAATCACTGGTTTACTTACAATGAAAGCATGAGTATTGAGAGTGTCACACAGGCTGTGTCTAACCTGGCCCTACAATTTGGTGACGATGACCCAGATCCAGGTGCTATGGTAAGAAATGATAATTCCCAGTGCGTAATGCTGTTAAATGTTACGCAACAAACCTCCCTTCATTTCCAGTTCTCAAAAAAATTAAAGATTAAAAATTCATCAAAAGGATGAGGAAGGTTTGATGGTCTACCAGCCATATATTCATGAAATTTCAATATAGAACCAATACGTGTGCGATCATAATGTTCCCGGGCCATAACTATACAAAGATCTCGTAGATGCGATTGTGGTATGGAGCATCTACTAGGCTTACTATTCTACTTACCTTTCCTACCGGAATGAGCTCTCTTGCATGAAGGTTGATTTTTTATAAAAACAATTTACCGCTGGTAGTGTTAGCCTTCGACTTAACCCGTTTTCTGGCGTTTGTTTACAAAACAACTACTACCACTAGTACTACAAGTCAGAAACAGCATAGACTGTACTGTTTTCCCATCAGTTTACTGACTCATTGTGTTCATCTACTTACTGATGGAAGAAGTGCATTGTGTGAATGGTGTCTCCACCACAAAAAGATTTTTAGCTCCTCAATTTCACCTTTCACTCATCCCCACTCAGACAAACTAATGACACCTAACTGATTTCTATTGGTGCCAATATAAAGTTTGATCTCTTATGAACACTGCATTTAAAAAATGGAGAGAAAATAATAACAAATAAAAGTTATGAATTGTTTAAACCACCCTACTTTTGCAGGTATCCACGCCATAATCTTGTGTCGGACCTTGGGTAGGCTATGAGTTAAGACTTTTGGGTTTTGGTCTGCATGTACGGCCTTATCACAACTTGAAATGAGTTGTGGGGCTAGACTACTGCTTTTGGTGCCGTCAGTCTATGAGTTAGAACTTTTTGGTTTTGGTCTGCATGCCATCACAGCTTGAAATGAGTTGTGGGGCTATCAGTCTAAGAATAAAGAGCCAATATTTCATGGGCTCAGCAACAGCACAGGTTTTAGCTCAGCTTAGCTCAAGTTTTTTTGTCTGCACATACCTTTAGAAAGACGAGATAATTTACTTTCTTATGATACTGATAAACATTATGTTGCAAACAAACACAACATCGATGCACATCGATTGTTTGAAAAGGTCAATATTTTACTCAGCGGGTCAAGCAAGTTTTCAAAACTTGTGGGAAGTTTTAGAGTAGCTATTTTACCTTTTATATACACAAATTGTCATTTTAATCTATGGAAGCTTAATATTGAAAGATGACAATTTTTGTATACTTTCTGTTTTCATTTCAGAGCCGACCATTTGGAGTAGCGTTGCTTTTTGCAGGTGTTGATGAGCATGGCCCTAGATTGTAAGTTCTGTTTGACAATACATCGTAGAGACAAATTAATATGATACTGTTTGACTGTATACATCGTAGAGACAAATTAATATGATACTGTTTGACAATACATCGTAGAGACAAATTAATATGATATTATTTAATTGAATACATCGTAGAGACAAATTAATATAATACTGTTAGACTGAATACATTGTAGAGACAAATTAATATAATACTGTTAGACTGAATACATTGTAGAGACAAATTAATATGATACTGTTTGACTGTATACATTGTAGAGACAAATTAATATGATACTGTTTGACTGAATACATCGTTAGTATGATATTGTTTGACAAATTAATATGATACTGTTTGATTGAATACATCATAGAGATAAAATTAATACTGTTAGACTGAATACATTGTAGAGACAAATTAATATGATACTGTTTGATTGAATACATCATAGAGACAAATTATTATGATACTGTTGGATTGAATACATCATAGAGACAAATTATTATGATACTGTTTAATTGAATACATCATAGAGACAAATTATTATGATACTGTTTGATTGAATACATCATAGAGACAAATTATTATGATACTGTTTGATTGAATACATCAAAGAGACAAATTATTATGATACTGTTTGATTGAATACATCAAAGAGACAAATTATTATGATACTGTTTGATTGAATACATCATAGAGACAAATTATTATGATACTGTTTGATTGAATACATCATAGAGACAAATTATTATGATACTGTTTGATTGAATACATCATAGAGACAAATTATTATGATACTGTTTGATTGAATACATCAAAGAGACAAATTATAATGATACTGTTTGATTGAATACATCAAAGAGACAAATTATTATGATACTGTTTGATTGAATACATCAAAGAGACAAATTATTATGATACTGTTTGATTGAATACATCATAGAGACAAATTATTATGATACTGTTTGATTGAATACATCATAGAGACAAATTAATATGAGACTGTTTGATTGAATACATCATAGAGACAAATTTATATGAGACTGTTTGACAATACATCAAGAAGACAAATTAATTGAGACTATTTGACTGAACACATCATAGAGACAAGTTTTTATGAGACTAACTGATTACATCATAGAGACAATTTTTTATGAGACTGACTGATTACATCATAGAGACAAGTTTTTATGAGACTGACTGATTACATCATAGAGACAAATTTTTATGAGACTGACTGATTACATCATAGAGACAAATTTTTATGAGACTGTTTGACTGATTACATGATAGAGACAAATTACAGCCAGCATGGTTATCTAAGAATTTTCCAGGTTGAGTCAATGAGTTCGAGATAACCATGAGCTTTAGCTGTCCCTGTCACAACACCCATCACTATCATGATACTTACACGTGTTACCCATCCTTGCCCCATATCACCCATCACATCCCTGTGTCAGTCGTGTAGATTTAGAGATTATTCACCCAGCGCTTGTCTGTTCAGTCACACGGCCCGAGCCAAAGCGAAGTGTTGCATTCAATACTTCAAACCAAACTCAACCGGTACCATGTGCCATGCAACAGGCTATTATGATTATTATGAACACACACATATAGGCCTACCATGGACGGACACCATATCAAGTCAGTGTTTGAACAGCCAACTGCCTTTTTGACAGGATATGCCTTTGAAAAGGGAAAAAATCACAATGTAGTACACAGGCAAAATATGACAATAAGTGACAACTCCACTAATAAAGACAGAACAAACACAGGACGTTTCGATTATAACCCTTCGTCAGACGACAAACGAGAAATATCTAGAATATAGATCTAGATCTAAGCACTACCTCAGGCATCACACAATTTTTTTCTGTCTATTCCTTTATCTTAAATATTATTTCTTGTCTTTGTTCTTATGGGCTTAAATATTATTTCTTGTCTTTGTTCTTATGGGCTTAAATATTATTTCTTGTCTTTGTTCTTATGGGCTTAAATATTATTTCTTGTCTTTGTTCTTATGGGCTTAAATATTATTTCTTGTCTTTGTTCTTATGGGCTTAAATATTATTTCTTGTCTTTGTTCTTATGGGCTTAAATATTATTTCTTGTCTTTGTTCTTATGGGCTTAAATATTATTTCTTGTCTTTGTTCTTATGGGCTTAAATATTATTTCTTGTCTTTGTTCTTATGGGCTTAAATATTATTTCTTGTCTTTGTTCTTATGGGCTTAAATATTATTTCTTGTCTTTGTTCTTATGGGCTTAAATATTATTTCTTGTCTTTGTTCTTATGGGCTTAAATATTATTTCTTGTCTTTGTTCTTATGGGCTTAAATATTATTTCTTGTCTTTGTTCTTATGGGCTTAAGTATTATTTCTTGTCTTTGTTCTTATGGGCTTAAATATTATTTCTTGTCTTTGTTCTTATGGGCTTAAATATTATTTCTTGTCTTTGTTCTTATGGGCTTAAATATTATTTCTTGTCTTTGTTCTTATGGGCTTAAATATTATTTCTTGTCTTTGTTCTTATGGGCTTAAATATTATTTCTTGTCTTTGTTCTTATGGGCTTAAATATTATTTCTTGTCTTTGTTCTTATGGGCTTAAATATTATTTCTTGTCTTTGTTCTTATGGGCTTAAATATTATTTCTTGTCTTTGTTCTTATGGGCTTTAAATATTATTTCTTGTCTTTGTTCTTATGGGCTTAAATATTATTTCTTGTCTTTGTTCTTATGGGCTTAAATATTATTTCTTGTCTTTGTTCTTATGGGCTTAAATATTATTTCTTGTCTTTGTTCTTATGGGCTTAAATATTATTTCTTGTCTTTGTTCTTATGGGCTTAAATATTATTTCTTGTCTTTGTTCTTATGGGCTTAAATATTATTTCTTGTCTTTGTTCTTATGGGCTTAAATATTATTTCTTGTCTTTGTTCTTATGGGCTTAAATATTATTTCTTGTCTTTGTTCTTATGGGCTTAAATATTATTTCTTGTCTTTGTTCTTATGGGCTTAAATATTATTTCTTGTCTTTGTTCTTATGGGCTTAAATATTATTTCTTGTCTTTGTTCTTATGGGCTTAAATATTATTTCTTGTCTTTGTTCTTATGGGCTTAAATATTATTTCTTGTCTTTGTTCTTATGGGCTTAAATATTATTTCTTGTCTTTGTTCTTATGGGCTTAAATATTATTTCTTGTCTTTGTTCTTATGGGCTTAAATATTATTTCTTGTCTTTGTTCTTATGGGCTTAAATATTATTTCTTGTCTTTGTTCTTATGGGCTTAAATATTATTTCTTGTCTTTGTTCTTATTGTCTTTGTTCTTATGGGCTTAAATATTATTTCTTGTCTTTGTTCTTATGGGCTTAAATATTATTTCTTGTCTTTGTTCTTATGGGCTTAAATATTATTTCTTGTCTTTGTTCTTATCTTAAATATTATTTCTTGTCTTTGTTCTTATGGGCTTAAATATTATTTCTTGTCTTTGTTCTTATGGGCTTAAATATTATTTCTTGTCTTTGTTCTTATGGGCTTAAATATTATTTCTTGTCTTTGTTCTTATGGGCTTAAATATTATTTCTTGTCTTTGTTCTTATGGGCTTAAATATTATTTCTTGTCTTTGTTCTTATGGGCTTAAATATTATTTCTTGTCTTTGTTCTTATGGGCTTAAATATTATTTCTTGTCTTTGTTCTTATGGGCTTAAATATTATTTCTTGTCTTTGTTCTTATGGGCTTAAATATTATTTCTTGTCTTTGTTCTTATGGGCTTAAATATTATTTCTTGTCTTTGTTCTTATGGGCTTAAATATTATTTCTTGTCCATAATTATTATTTTTGACATGCCTGTTGCCGCACTATTTATCTTTACAGAACCTGGTGAGCTGTGCTTATGTTTTGACAATATGGCTCAGCACATTTAATTCTCTGTCTTTAGGTTCCACATGGACCCTTCAGGTACATTTATCCAGTATGAAGGCAAAGCCATTGGCTCTGGCTCAGAGGGTGCCCAACAAGCATTGCAAGAAGAATATCACAAGGTAAGGGGAGAGAATATCCTATTGTAAGGGTAGATAAGAATACCATAAGGTAAGGGGAGATAGTATCCTATTGTAAAGGTAGATAAGAATACCATAAGGTGAGGGGAGATAGTATCCTATTGTAAAGGTAGATAAGAATATCATAAGGTGAGGGGAGAGAATATCCTATTGTAAAGGTAGATAAGAATATCATAAGGTGAGGGAGAGAATATCCTATTGTAAGGGGAGACAAGAATACCATAAGGTGAGGGGAGAGAATATCCTATTGTAAGGGGACATAAGAATATCATAAGGTGAGGGGAGAGAATATCCTATTGTAAGGGGAGACAAGAATACCATAAGGTGAGGGGAGAGAATATCCGATTGTAAAGGTAGATAAGAATATCATAAGGTGAGGGGAGAGAATATCCTATTGTAAGGGGAGACAAGAATACCATAAGGTGAGGGGAGAGAATATCCTATTGTAAAGGTAGATAAGAATATCATAAGGTGAGGGGAGGGAATATCCTATTGTAAGGGGAGACAAGAATACCATAAGGTGAGGGGAGGGAATATCCTATTGTAAGGGGAGACAAGAATATCAGAAGGAGAGGAGAGAGAACATCATATTGTAAGGGGACATAAGAATATCACAATGTCAAAGGAGACAAGAATGTCAGGATGTAAGAGGACATAAACCAGAAAGGTATCACAAAGTAAGGAAGGTAAGAATACCACAAAGCGACAATTGCCCGAATTCTCCTCTCCTCACTCGTAGACAGAAACGCATGAGTGTGCATGCACAAAAAAACCCCCACACACCAAAGGGTTGCTTGTTGATTCAAGTGAAAGACGAACGAGATCAGGGTCAATGTAAACAATGCCACAGTAAAACCACAGGTGACAAAAACAAAGACTGGTAGACCAAGTCAGAGAGAGTGGGAGGCTGATGATGGAATAGGCTCTCCAGCTATTTCCGTACAAGTTGCATGCCCGTCTTTCAACACACCACCTGTTATTTCCGTACAAGTTGCATGCCCGTCTTTCAACACACCACCTGTTATTTCCGTACAAGTGACATGTCTGTCTTTCAGCACACCACCTGTTATTTCCGAACAAGTGACATGCCTGTCTTTCAGCACACCACCTGTTATTTCCGTACAAGTGACATGCCTGTCTTTCAGCACACCACCTGTTATTTCCGTACAAATGGCATGCCCGTCTTTCAGCACACTACCACCTGTCATTCTTTTAGTCAGAGGTCAACTAACTATATGCAGGTCTACAGCTAGCTCTGTCTATGCTTATAATGAAAAAAAGGGATGATAGGGACCAGCTAATCCCTTCACTATAGGCATTTATTTTGCTATAAGCCATTGAACTATTTCGTTATAACAACCCAAAATTATATAGCAAAATAGTTTTTATTTAATTTTTTATTGACTTTGAATGTAGGTTCTACAACCAAGTAAGACAACCAAATAAAAAAACCCAAACAAAAAATCACTTAGAAAGAAAAATGACGGGGAAATGCAAATCGGTTCCTGCTGTTGGTTCATTATCAACCTTTTGTTTTTATGACATTCACAAACCGACTGTGTGACATTTTCTTTGGAATGATGATGCTGTGATATCTCAGTTATGTTTTCATATTTTGCTATATTTTTAGTCCATGACATTGAAAGAGGCGTGCAAAGCTATTCTGAAGATTTTGAAGCAAGTCATGGAAGAAAAGCTCAACTCTAACAATGTTGAGGTAAGTGACAATGACAATCTGTTTTAACTCATAGACTACCATTGTCGCACGGATGCCATCACGCTACACTTATGCCATAGCACATGTGCGATCATAACGTTGCTGGGCTGTATGGAACATCTTCTAGCCTTATTATTCTACTTCCGTTTCCTACCGAACGAGCTCTCTAACGTGAACGGTTGATTTTTTATGATTTTTTTTACATATGATAGTTCAAGCCAATCAAAACAACTACTACCACTAGTACTACAAGTCAGAAACAGCATAGACTGCACTGTTTTCTATCAGTCCTAACTCACATTAATTACATTGTATTGATTTTTTAATATATTGGTTTTTTTTAAATTGGATTTGGCATAGGTTTAGTGTAGACTAACAGCATAGTACTAGTACTAACTTGATAGTGACCTCCTTTTTGACTACCAGAGAAAAGTGGGGGGACACTGCGCTTGTATTCCCGTCTCGCCTTTCACTTTTCACTTAGAATCTCCCGATTGATGAGAGACAAGCCCTTTTTCCATAAGTTGACAGCGTGAAAGAAGTCATGGCTGTTGAAAGTTTAATACAGTACATTCATTTCTCATTATACACTTAAAGAGGAGGCACATCGTTGCCTGTAAATAGATCAATAAGTGATGAGATGATATGAAATGGGTAAAGCAGAAATAAGGTGAGGACAAGCGTTACTAAGAGAAGTCATCCAAAAATAAAACCGTTTTAAGCCTCCCAGCTCAAATTTGAGTATTATTACTGACACAGGTCAAGGTCGCAGGACACACTGGATGAAGGTAAAATGATACGATTGACCTTTAGCCGTCCCTTCTTCTCCTACACCCCTTGACCCTTAGTCTTTACTCGTGACATTGATCTAGACCCCGACTCTTCTTGGGACTGGCAGACGTCGCTGTGTGCGAAAACAAGAGTGGGTGCTATTGTGACACGCTCACCTCTGACCTCTCCTCCTATGCCGCACACTTTGTTATTACTGCACGGTAGGACTAGGATGGCACTGTGTTACCATACGCCAGTCGGCACTCAGTAAGAAGATGTGTTGAGGAAGATTGGAGTTGAAGTCGTAGTCAACTCGATTTACAGGTTCGAATCTAGCAAAATTTCAGAAGGAGAAAACCCTCACATTTCAATTTCTTCGATTCACGGAAGCTAGAATTATCGGACTTCAGTTTTTGAGGTTTCCACTGTATTTCTTTTATTGTCCAAATTTGCCAAACAAATGGTTATCTTTTCTTTCCTCAATAATACTTGTTTTCAAATTTCTTTTATTATAGATTTTGATGAAAGTTTGGATAAAATCATAATTCTACTTCTAGCATTATAATTTCGTCTCTATTCATTATCTCTGATTAATTGTAATTTGTTGTTTTTTCCCTTTGTTTTCTTTCTTGTCAACAGATGTGTACAGTGACAACAAAAGATTTATTCCGCATGATGAGTAAAGAAGAGCTAGAGACCATGATTAAGGATATTTAGGATCCGTTTGCCTAATTGGGGTGTTGTGTTTACTTTCCTTTTTTAAAATTTATTTTGTGTACTTTGTGAATACTTCAAGAAGAAAGCAAATAAAATGATTGTTTCTCTTCATATCATCATAAAACTGCCCTCTTTCAAAGCGATTTTGATTGTTATGATTATTGTCTTGTGTGTATAGAAATGTCACAACTTGGTTTGATAGTTTCATTGTGTGTGGAGAAATGTCACAACTTGGTTTGATAGTTTCATTGTGTGTGCAGAAATGTCACAACTTGGTTTGATAGTATCATTGTGTGTGCAGAAATGTCACAACTTGGTTTGATAGTTTCATTGTGTGTGCAGAAATGTCACAACTTGGTTTGATAGTTTCATTGTGTGTGCAGAAATGTCACAACTTGGTTTGATAGTTTCATTGTGTGTGTGAATATTGCAAACATACTTTGGATTAGTGGACTTTGTTTTCTTTCCTGATATCCAGAAATGAATCGGGAAAAGAAGACATGAAAAATAGGAACAGGGAAGTGAGATTTTTGTTATTAAAGATGGAAAAGCTACTGTTCTGTTTAGTCCATTTTTTTATACCATTTTTTTTTCTGTCATTATAATTATTTTTATTATTATTATTATTAGTTTTCTTCTTGTCTGAAGCCTGTTGGCAATAGTTCCAGTATTGTGAACATATATACACACCTTCTCTCTAATCCTAGTCGTGTTCTCTTTTTCCCTTCCTGTTTCCCATACTCAGTCACACCTCTCTCGTGGGCGCTTGGCAGTTCCTGCTGGTAGGTCTTACTTCTTTCCTTTCATTCTTTTCAGGATGTAAATCTTTCAGATTTCCTTTGATTTCAGATTATTTGAGGTTTTCTAGTTTTAACTTATTTATCTTATCTCTTAAGTTTCCTTTTTCCTTCCCTTTTACTAAAATACTTGTATGTTCGCTGTTATGAATAGGTGAGATGGTTTAGCACAACAGGATAAAATTCCCGACTCCAAGCCCATCGCCTATTTGTATACTAATCATCAGCGGTTCCAAGTCTAATTGTTACCTAGAGGCCTAGAAACTATGAGAGTAGATTTAGATTACTAGGTCTATAACTATAATTTGTCGCACCCATTTTCTTTAATGGCTTTAGTAGAGCTAGAGTTAGATTTCTAGAGATCTACTTGGTAGCCTAGTTAATAGAATCAGAATTGTTTTAGAATTTTGCTATAACTTTAATAATAATGAGCAAATCTTCAACTAACTCTAGATCTAGCTTAAAGATAAGCTAGCTTTAGAATGTAAATCTAGACAATTTAACAAATTGGGGATGACCTGTCAAAAGTTTAGGTTTAATGATCGTGATTCGCCAGTAGATGTGGTTGATCTAGATCTAAGTTTTATGTCTAAGAACAATTTCTGGCTGTCAACTTAAGATTGTAATTGTGAATAATGTGAATTCCTTTCTAGTTATATCAGGAAGGTTGAGAAAGATGGCGTTGCATGGTGCTGTTATTGAAAGTGTAAGATTAAATACGATACAGGAGGTGTTCAGTGTCTGAAAGTTTCACATTTCAGAAACTTTCAGATTTTTTATTTACTTGCCATTTACATCCCTGTCTTTTACTTATCCTTTCATCTTGCTGTTTCCTCCTAATTCACCCTGAGATCACCGCAAATGATGAACAGGGTAAATTTCAATTTAAGAAAATCATACCTCCCTCTCTCTCTCTCTCTCTCTCTCTCTCTCTCTCTCTCTCTCTCTCTCTCTCTCTCTCTCTCTCCTCTCTCCTCTCTCCTGCTCTCCCGCTCTCTCTCTCTCTCTCTCTCTCTCTCTCTCTCTCTCTCTCTCTCTCTCTCTCTCTCTCTCTCTCTCTCTCTCTCTCTCTCTCTCTCTCTCTCTCTCTCTCTCTCTCTCTTCTCTTCCTTCTTTCTTTCTTATTTTTATATTTTTCTTTCATTCTATTTGTTCTAGATCTGAACCGTCCATTCTCGGTTCTTCCCCTTCATATTATTCACTTTCCCTCTGCTCTTTCACATTATCATCGTGTTTTTCTTTCTTTTTTTTCCTCCTTTCTGTTGTTCTTTTGACGTCACACTGTGATTTTTAAATCGACATTCTAGATATTTCTTGTTTCTTGACTGACAAAGGGTTATTCCCGAAACGTCACAGTCCCATGTTTGTTCTATCTTCCTTGATGGAGTTGTCGTTTATAGTCGTTTTTAACCTTTGACTTCAGTCAACTGTGGCTCCTTTTCTATTACTACTATTACTACTACTACTAGTACTAGTACTACTACTATTACTTCTGCTACTACTGCTACTACTACTACTACTACTACTACTACTACTACTACTACTACTACTGCTACTACTACTCTACTACTACTACTACTACTTTTGCAACTACTGCTTCTGCTACTACTCTACTACTACTACTACTACTACTGCTACTACTACTCTACTACTACTACTACTACTACTACTACTCTACTACTACTACTACTACTACTTTTGCAACTACTGCTTCTGCTACTACTCTACTACTACTACTACTACTACTTCTGCACCTATTTAAGGGGGGGGGGGGCGCCACCTGGATTGGCGAGTTTGGGACCAAACGGTTGATTTTCTGTTTGCATATTCAGGTAGAACGATCATTTATCTACACATTTATTGCAGAAAAATGTCCATGACGTATGATTTTTTTTTTTACAAAATATTTTATAAGCGAGGGTAGGTAAAAACAGTCAAATTTTTTATATAAATGACCCTAACACTGACTGAAAAGATGGCAGTAAAAACCCGTATATTGGCAGTTAATCGCCAAATGTGGCAACACCAAGGTAGGTTACACTTTTGCCAACGCCACTGTCGCTTCGGCCCATTGGTGTGTGATGTAAGATGAGTCTGAAGCGTTTGTCTTGTGTTATTTTCTGTTGATTTTTTTACTTGCATTTTTCTCGAAATGTAGTTTTTCCACACTAAAATTCTATCTCCTCCGCCATTTACCAAACGATTTGTAGGATTATATTAGGCACACAGGTTCCTCTTGTCAATATTAATAGAATGACGTCGTTTTTTAAAGTGTATTGTAAACTTTGAGAATTTTTTTGTATTGTAATAAAAATGTCGTTTTTGTACATTGTAGATCTATAGAAGTATTTTCAAAAATTCTTTAAAAAAAACCTATCCAAAATTTTAAAAAACTCTGACGTCACTCTTTAGCTATTGAATGGAAAAGACGATCTGCACAGGTTTTGAGTGATTTTATTCATAACGAAGGGAGAAGAGAGATTTTGAAAATTGGGTAAAAATCCAAGATGGTGGCCGTTTCTATAGCTGTTTCCTCTAATTCACCCTGAGATCACTGCAATGGTGGACAGGGTAAATTTCATTGAAACAAACAAAAACTTTAGAACTCAATTCTCAACTTTTACAATATTTTCTGTTCTTATTACTACACTTTTGGCCGTTTGGATGTTTTTGCCATGTCCTGTCTTTGGCAATGATTTGTGTAACGTCATGTTCAGCATAGTTTTGTCTGGAGGTACATTTGTAATTTTTTTGTTTTTAACACTAAAAATAATACAATACAGAATATTTCAACTTAACTGAAACTGAATGCATAATACCTACCTAGTGTAAGAAATGTATGTCCTTCTACTTCTACATTCTATTGGTCTATTTCTGTCATCTCCTGTCAAGTGTTTTTAATCTTTGTGCAATGTTACATTTAACATAATTTTATTTTTAAGTAATTTGTAACACTTTTATCGTACAAAGATGATAAAAAGAACGTTTTAACGAAAGAGAAGAGATATTAATAATATTATATATGCCTGCAGGAAATTTATGTCCTTTTACACTTTACAGTCTATTGAATTAAAACTATTAGCAAAGAAACTAAGATGAGCCTTAATGTTGAACGTGACATTTTTCTCTATTACACTAAAGGCAATGTAACATTTCATCTGTACTGCCACACAATTTCAATTCAAATTCAAATTCAAAAATTCAAATTCAAAAATTCCTTTATTGTCGGTAACATTATACATTATCATTACAAAAAGAGACATGCAGATATTACAAAGGGAAATAACTTAATAAACCCTTATGGGCTTTTCACCGACTTTGCAAAAGAAAATATTACCAAAATGCTATCTAAGATGGGATTAAGAATCTAGTCTTTAAAAATCTACAGTTAACAAATAAATATGACACACAATTATATAGAACAAATGACACACTGACATTACTGACAATCTCTACCATTCCACATCGAAATAAGATTTTTAAATTGATTGAAATTTGTTTCAGATCTTAAATCTTCAAGTAATTTGTTCTACAGAACTGCAGCAGCATATTTAAATGATTTTTTTCCGAAAGCAGTGGTTCTAGGTTTAGGGATATTGACTACATTTGTGTACATGAAATTATACCTTCTATCTTTAAATGACAAGATGGCGATAATTTATGCAAAATTTTGAACGTTTCAATGGCCACAGCTCGCATTCGTTTCACTTCCACTCCAGGGTTGGAATTTGTGCCACCCCAAGAGACCTTCATATGTATTACTATAGTCATTGTATATAAATCTAAGAGCTCAGTCTTGAATTTTTTCTTATTTCCTTATATTTGATTTCAAACAGAAGTGCCATGCTAAAGGACAAAAGTTAAAATTAAAAAGAATAAACGTATGAATTATAGCTAGATCTAGCTCGTTAAATTTTGAGAGATATCTACCGATTCTCTTCAACACATTGAGTTGTTAAGAGGCCTTGCGGCAAATTATTTTTATGTGGACATCAAACTTTAATAAGTAATTTATCTCTATTCCTAACAGTTTGATAGTTTCTTCACAAGATATAGACTGAGTCAATTTGAAAAAGGGGTTTCTTGGAAAATGTTCGTTTGCCTAGTGCAAGGGCTTGGAATTTTTCGGGATTTGCTTGCATACAGTTCATGTGGAACCAGTTTATTATTAGTACACTGCTTTCCTGTTCCAAAGTATCCACAAGCTTACGAAAATCAGGATGATTGTAAGACATTGTGTTGTCATCTGCATAATTATACTTATAGAGAATTCCCTCTTTGATGAATAGAAATATATCATTAATAAAAACATTAAATAGTAACGGACCTAGAATAGATCTTTGGGGCACACCCTTTTCAATAAATTCCCAACCACTGACAGTCCTCCCAAGCTTTACTTGCTGCTTTCTATCTGAAAGTTAACTTTGGAGCAGAGAAACATACGCCGATAATTTGTGTAAAAGAATGTCGTTAGGCAAGCAATCAAAGGCTTTGGATAGGTCCATAAATATGGCAGCGACATAGTGATTTCTATCCAAGGATAGCTTTCAGTCTTCTATAAGTCTAAGTATAATCAATTGACACCCATGGCTTTTTCTAAAAGCACAAAGAAAGTCATGAAAAATATTATTAAAATATTCGGATAGCTGAAGTGCCATGACTTTTTCAAAGATCTTCGAAATTATAGGTAGGATTCTTACTGGTCTATAATTCTTCATATCTAATGGGACATTTAAAAAATATAATATTACTTGTGCCATCTTTAATTTATCTGGAAATGTACTTGTTCTAATAGGCTTGTTTATGATATTGCATATATGTTCATTCAATATTGGGGCACTGGCTTTATGGAGTTTGGCAGATATTGTGTGCTCACCAGTCGACTTTCTGACATTTAAATTATTGATAATTTTCCCAATTGTTTCAGGGTTAGTTTCTTTTGAATTCAAAGTTTGGAACTTTTGGTGTGTATTCTTTTATGGCCTTAATGCTAGGTGTAATTCTGAGTCTAATGATATGCTGTTACCAATGTCTTTCACAATATTGACAAAGAAATTGTTGAAAGTTTTGTACACTTCTTGTGTATTATTTACAACTTTGTCCTCCTTTCTCAGAATTATTTTTGCTCACTCGATTTGATTTTGTTGGAAAGAAAGGGCCAGCAATCCTTACTTTTTGGCCACCGTTGCAGCGGTTACATTCTTTAAAAGTTGCCCAGCTTTCTTTGTTCTTATCCTTTTGGTATTTGTTGTATGACATTCTTTTACGATATATGGCCTTCCTGAGTGTGCTATTCATATAAGGCACAGCAGCATTTTTATGCGGGTACCTATGTTTGATTGCCGCATGTTTATTTGCTACCGAAAATACATTTTGTATGAGGTCTTCGTATTGAGTATTAACATCTTTATCGTTTTGAAATCCATCAGTCTGACTGGTCATAGTAAATGCTAAATCTAATCTTCTTGGCATTTTTCTGAGTCGAATGTTTTAAAACTTCTAAAGCATTTCTTTATTGGTTTTACGTTCCAAATTTTTCGTTTGATACATGTTGAGATAAGATTATTAAGATTGTGATAGTCGCTCACTCCTGTGTTGAAATTTACCTGTTAATCACACAATTCTATTTTGTTAGTGAGAATTACATCAATAAGGGATGGGTTGTGTATATTTTTGAAACATGTTCTTTGGGTTATCACATTATTTATATCGTAATTGTCACAAAGATCTTCAAGTTCTTTTGACTTCTCAACACATTTTATGCTAAAATTGATGTCTCCTATGACAATAATACTGTCGTATGATTCCGTTGCTGTCTCCATCATTCTAGTAAAATGTTTGGTGAAGTAAGCCGGGTCACTGCTGGCGGTCTGTATACAGCGAGAATCAGCCATTTTGAGTCGTCAAGCATTATTTCGTAAGCAATTGTTTCAAGCTGTTCATGTTCAGTTCTTTACGTCGACAAGCCACGAGGTCAGATCTCATCCACGTGGCTTTTCCTCCTCCGTGGGCATCACGGTCCCGTCTCTGTAGTTTATATCCCTCTACTTCGAAAAGAGCGTCACGGAAAGATTCAGCGATTTTTGTTTCAGAAATAGTGAGAAAGTCAGTTAAAGTATCCACTAAAACAAAACAGTTTTAATTTCTTCAAACTTATTTCTTAAGCTGTTAATGTTTAAATGGCACAGTCTTAAGTTCGTTGGTGTTGAATTTCTGGCCACTCTCAGTTCATGGAGAATCCACATAACCCTTGGGATGTGCTCAGGGAATGCGATGTTTTCATTGGTGTGTCTTCTTGCCCAGTTGTTGTTATTTTCGCCGTTGTGGTTGTTATCAAAACAAGGAACCGTCGTGAGCGTTTAAGGGTGGGGGGAGGGCTCACGACTGCAACGTTGGGGCCTCCGACCATACTAATATATTGTTTGAATAAGTCGTCGCTTTCGTTGGCGACCACGACATTGTCTCTAGCCGTTGGTAAAAAAGTCGCTCTCGTTGGCGACCACGACATTGTCTCTGGCCGTTGGTAAAAAAATCGCTCTCGTTGGCGACCACGACATTGTCTCTGGCCGTTGGTAAAAAAGTCGCCTTTAATGTTATTGTTTATGAGCGTGAATGGTTTGTAGCACATGATGAGTAAAAATCGGATAATGGAAAGGAGTAAAAATGTCACCAAACCTGAACGTAAAATCCATCTTCAAATTTAGAAATAAACGAAAACGACTTATTTGAAATAGAAAATTCAAACACAGTCCAGAAGACTAGGATGTGATGAATGTGTAGATATAAGAACCCAGGATGTTAAAAAAATGAAATAGACACATAAAAATCCAGGTTAGAGTGAAGCACAATGTTCATATTGACCAAGGAATGCATGATTTAGATCAAAAAGTGAAGTTAAATAACTTCAAATGATATTTTACCTACATTGTTTACCTGCCATTAGGTAATGTTCGATATAGTGTAACATTCGCCCTATCAATGGTCACCATATTTCAAAGTAGAAAATCTCACTAACACTAAACTAACAACAGGACAATTTGTTGTAGTTGTAGCCTCCACAGCCTTGTGTCTGTCAGTGTCAGGCCCGTCATGGCTAAAATCACCCAAAGAAGCTAAACACAAGTACATTTAAACGACTTCATTTGTTACCTCTAATGTCCCCCTTTTTGCCCCACCGTTTGGCTATGAGTCACACACACACACACACACACACACACACACACACACACACACATATATATACATATATATATATATATATATATATATATATATATATATATATATATATATATATATATATATATAATAATACAGTCGGAGCCGGTAATTGAAGGGGTCATTTCAATAATGTGCATATGTTCACTTTTGTGTAAAATAAGACAGACAGAAAATCCTAAGGAATAAAAGGAAATCATGCTTCCAGAAAAGTATGAAAATGATATGATGAAAACATATAACATGTAGATCTATAGCCGCTTGAAACTTTGAATTCCCAAAGCCATCTGTGCCTAAATCCATTGTTCTTTTGGCATTTTCCTCTAATTGATGTAATTGTGACAGGCACACTATTGAAATGACCCTTTAAATTGGGACACTCACCGTTCATTTGGAACAGCCTCTGGAACAATTCTTTCAATGAAAATTGTATTGTTTAATTGGAACACTCGCGGTTTGTTTGGAACAGCCTCTGGGACAATTCTTTCAATGACAATTGTATTGTTTAATTGGAACACTCGCGGTTTGTTTGGAACAGCCTCTGGGACAATTCTTTCAATGACAATTGTATTGTTTAATTGGAACACTCGCCGCTTATTTGGAACAGCTTCTGGGACAATTCTTTCAATGACAATTGTATTGTTTAATTGGAACACTCGCCGCTTATTTGGAACAGCTTCTGGGACAATTCTTTCAATGACAATTGTATTGTTTAATTGGAACACTCGCCGCCTATTTGGAACAGTCTCTGGGACAATTCTTTCAATGACAATTGTATTGTTTAATTGGAACACTCGCCGCCTATTTGGAACAGGAAAATAAGGTCATGGACTCAAATTGAAACAAAAGTTATAATGTTTGGGTCGCTGGAATGTAAAAAACTCAACATTTATCACTTGTTACATTTAGTTTAGTTTAGATGGAGTGCACGATCATTATATAGTATACTACTAAGTACTATGTCCACACCTGGTATGTTTGGGCGGCATGTGTAGCTATATTGCATAGACGTGTGAATGAGACAACGCAGGTAAGTCTATCACATGAGATGATCAATAACGATGTGAATGGCTGGCCAGCTGTTGGATTTAGTTTAGCTCGATGAACTTGATCACCCGGCTAGACCAATGACAAGATGACGCTGGTGGTAACTGGTAGTGGTAGTGGTGGTAGCGTATTGCCTAGGTGTGTGAATGAGGCGGCGCTGGTTTGTAAAGTTCATCACTCAAGCTCCACCCCTTTCCCCCAGGCCAGTCAGTCAGTCTTCACTTTTACTCTCACCAATCTGACACGCATTGGGTGACAAGGTGTGAGAATATTGGTAACAACACACAATTTGATTGGTCATTTTGCCTACGACTTGTAGACCCATCTAATGCCATTGTCCAGCAACAGTGATGTGATGTGATGAGCGACCGGCAGTTACATATGCTGCTAGATTTTACTCTTAGCACAATTATGACATTAGTATGTAACTTTTCTCGTGTCAAACATTTTAATTTTGTTTCTGGGGTTGAACACAGCAATGGTAAAATGGATATGTGCAAGTACCGTACTGAAAATGTATGTACATGTAAAATGACATGAAGAACACTACATATAGAAGAAATAAACATTCATGTACCAATTATCGTAATCATGTACATGTATAATACACTATAAGGTTATTCCATACACGAATACGAATACCGCCTAATGGGAATGCTGCTAATTGGAACGATTTCCGTGGAACGGAACTGTTCCAAGCATGCAGCCTCGACTGTATATACATGTCCATGTATACATATTGCTCAATAGACACTTTTTGAGTAAATACAATATAACATATATATATATATATATATATATATATATATATATATATATATATATATATATATATATATATATATATATATATATATATATTATATAAATAGATTGTACATTCAAAAATGAAGTTGGCCTACATAATATAGATCTATAATATAACATCAAAGCCAAGCAAGTACGTGTCATACAATGTGACAACATTTTGTGTCCTTTTTCTCCACCTGCAACGCCACCATCTTGTTAGTCGCCTCTGTTTCCTCAATCATAATTTGAACGAAAATATTCATGAAGCGAGTCCACAGCTCGATCTCTTCACTCTGGGAATCAATGGCCATAACATCCGTCAGGAATAAGTAATACTTGTCCCTCAGAGGCTTGTGCAGGGTACGACACAATACGAGATGGGGTGTGGGGGGGGGGGTGGTTGAAGAGAACAAAGGGAGGGAAATCAATTGTACGATTATGAAGATGGTGATTAGGCTACTGATAGTAGACTACAAATGCATGTTGTTGTTAGCGTTAGTATGTTACAAACATTGACGCTATATTGACATATTTCTTCAACGCAGCCGGTTGGATTCATAGAATGGAGGAGGAAAACTCATCACATAATCTTTACCCCCCTTGCTTACACTTACTACAGTTACAGCTGATGTCTTCACAAATTGTTGCAACTGAGGAAGACATTTTTACCAAAATTTGGACAAATCTGGAGGCAGCAGTTACTTCCTTCACATTGATATCATAACAAAGGTTCAGTATCGATTTTTTTAGAAACGATACCGGCCTAACCTTCAACCCATCGGTTGTACCATAAAAGCCGGACATTTTGTCTAAAGTATAACAAGCTGGTACTCATTCTAATCGCCACAAAGTACTTTATCCGAACATGTGTGTTTGAGGAACCTGGAGCAGTTGAAATATGTCGACATGAAGTATTTGATAGCCTCTCAAGATAGTATGATGTTTCAAAGTATTATATTATCCTTTTATATGTTTATATGCGAAAACGCATTCAAATAATGGAAGAAATTGTTAAAAAAGGCGATTTTCTCAAAATTTTACTTTTTGACAGTGACATTCATTGTCCGATTGCGTCCAAATTTGGTATATAACATCCATAACGCAATTTGTTTTCACCCTGTGGCGATTTTTGATATCTTCTCAAATTTTTGCAAAAAGGAATTTTGTGTGTGTGATTAAATTTGCCAAAAATTGGAAAGGTTGCTATGTGCATTTTCAAAAAGTTTCTAAAATCAAAACAATTGATCCAAAAAAAGCTACTGGTTACGGATAGATAATAAACCGAATAACGTGTGTGCCAAGTCATAGCCAAGTTTCTTCATAACTATAACATTTTATTTGAAATGAAGTTGTACGTGTATTTTCGCAATGCAAATCTAACATGGCGGCGTTCTCATGGCAACCATATGATAACAACAACAAAATAATATTTTTTTCGGCTAATTTAGACATGCTGAGTACAACGGTAGTGGTTAAAATTGTTAATGTTTGTATCAAATAAAAACCTCCGAACATGTTCAGGAATCCCCCCTTTCCCTGCTTATCTCGGTGGTCCAGAGGCTAGATGTTGAGCTCTCAACAAGAAGATCGTGAGTTTGTGTCCTGACAGGATGAAATTGAAACATTTTCTCAACTTTTTTCGAGGAAAACCCAGCCCTAGTCCAGACTGGGGGACGACACCTAGTCCTACCGGAGACGGATGATAGGAAGGAGGTTCCATGGGCAAATCACAGTACTCTGTGCACAGTAGAGATCCCTTGACCGTTTACAGGGCAGTCTAGGCATAATTTTAAAAATCCTACCAATTTCAAGATCACCTTAGTTGTGGAATATGTCAAAGTCACATGTATAAAAAAAACACATGACACGATTGAGACCAGCAGTGATCTCAAGAGCTTGAATTGCGACAACAGTGACCTGAAGAGCTTGAATTGAGACAACAGTGACCTGAAGAGCTTGAATTGAGACAACAGTGACCTGAAAATCTTGAGTTGAGACAACAGTAATCTGAAGAGCTTGAATTGAGACAACAGTGACCTGAAAAGCTTGACTTGAGACAGCAGGAACTCGAAGAGCTTGAATTGAGACAACAGTGACCTGAAAAGCTTGACTTGAGACAGCAGGAACTCGAAGAGCTTGAATTGAGACAACAGTGACCTGAACAGCTTGAATTGAGACAACAGTGACCTGAAGAGCTTGAATTGAGACAGCAGTGACCTGAAGAGCTTGACTTGAGACAGCAGGAACCTGAAGAGCTTGAATTGAGACAACAGTGACCTGAACAGCTTGAATTGAGACAACAGTGACCTGAAGAGCTTGAATTGAGACATCAGTGACCTGAAGAGCTTGAATTGAGACAACAATGACCTGAACAGCTTGAATTGAGACAACAGGGACCTGAAGAGCTTGAATTGAGACAGCATTGACCTGAAAAGAAGGATCCAGACATTCGAGAGCAAACGTCAGAGGAAATTGATCCTCAACCTATGCAACAGTGTGTGGCGTCAGTGATCGAGTGATTAGACTGTCGGACTTGGGATAATGAGGTCCCAGGTTCGAATCCTATCAAAGCTAGGCCCGCCGTTGCGTTCTTTGTGAGAGACGCTTAACACGCAACCCCTCCCCCTCTCGACCCAGGTGCAATTGGGTACAAGCACTAGCTTGGGAGTAAAAACCTGTGTCAGACTAGCGTTTATGTCCAGGAGGTGATTATTGTCACCTGTTCCACTTCACGCAACAGAAAATCGGAATTAGCTTCGACTCTGTGGGCCATGATGCCCCTGAGGGAACTTTGCAACAGCCATGCAAACAAAGCTGTCGTGGTTTAGCCACACAGTGAGTGAGTTCAGTGAGGCGCGACACGTTCACCAAGACAAGTCTTCCGTGACTTCCTCCACTGCTTCCAGGAAATGTTGAGGTGACCCACTGAGGCACGCATGTGCAAAACAACGTGAAAGCTGGTCTGGTAGTTGAGGACATTCTTATAATATCAAAACAACGTGAAAGCTGGTCTGGTAGTTGAGGACATTCCTATAATATCAAAACAACGTGAAAGCTGGTCTGGTAGTTGAGGACATTCCTATAATATCAAAACAACGTGAAAGCTGGTCTGGTAGTTGAGGACATTCCTATCATATCAAACAACGTGAAAGCTGGTCTGGTAG
>JAXRKP010000050.1:133894-141394 GCA_037039925.1 Doris montereyensis
GTTTTTGTTGAAAACTCTTGCTTACCTACAAATGCATTTCCTAGATGGTTATATACTGCACTCGCCTTTTGATTCTCTGGCTGTTTCGTGTCTCAGTTTTCCCTCTGAGTTAACCATTACTCCTAGGTAATTGTAGCTTTGAACTTGTTCTAAATTCTCCCTGCCCAATTTAAGATTTTGTTTTAGCTTCCTAGTTACTAGCATTGTTTTGGTTTTCTTTGCATTTACTCTCATTCCTCTTTTATTTAGTTCATTGTTCATAATGCTGATATTCGACTGAAGGTCACTTTCTGACTTTCCAAACAGAACTAAATCATCGGCATATGAAAGCATTGATACATTCACTGGTTTGAGCTTCCACATACCTACATTCATTTTCTTCCTTTTGAGGATGCCTTTGCGACTGAATCCATAAATGTGATAAACAAAAGAGGACTTAGGACACAACCCTGTCTTACTCCTATATCTACATCAAATTCTGCAGATATGTTTCCAGCTACTCTCACTGCACATATTGATTTAATGTAAAAACTTTTAATGGCTTCTATTAAATTTTGCTCTACAATGTGTCCTTTTAAGGAAAGCCATAGTTCGTCCCTCCTCACAGTCTCAAATGCCTTTTCTAAGTCAATAAAACACAGGTGCAAGTCAATGCTTCTCTCAAGGAATTTTCTATTATTTGTCTAATTGTAAATATGTGGTCTTGTACACTTCTTTCTGGTCTAAATCCACTCTGATGCTCTTCAATCTGATCATCTACTCTTTTCCTTAGTCTCATTTCTAGTATCCTGGCATATACTTTTTTTTGGAACGCTAAGTAGTGATATCCCTCTATAGTTTAAGCATTCCATAGTTGGTCCTTTCTTATGTATTGGTACTACTATTCCCTTTTCGCACCTTTTTGGACTTCCATTCTTGTTGGCATATTGCATGTAGTAGTTTGTCTGCCTCTCCTTGGTTTGCTCCTGGGGCTCTTCCTAATTTCCTTTTTTCTATAGCTGTTTGGATATCTTCCATTACTATGTCTACATCTTTAGCTGTCTCCTCTGGATTACTTGTTACTCTTACTAATTGATCTTTACTCCTTGATTCATACGTTCTGGAGGGATTATGTAATTGGTGAAAATGCTTTCTCCGTGTTTCCATGATTTCGCTGTCTTCTTTCATTATTTCTCCTTTGGCATTCTTACTTTGTCGTGTTGATATGCTTTGGTCTTTCTCCTGCTCTTCATCCCCCCCCCCCCCCCCACCCGAACAGATTTTGATTTCCTTGATAGCTTTCTTGAAGTCATTGTCCAAACTCTTCCCATTGTACTTGTTTCGCTTTCCTAACTTCCTCATTTCTTTGATTTTAGTCTTGACATTCTCATTCGACCATGTCTTTCCTTATCTCCTTTAATTTGTTTCGTACCAGACCTCTTCAGTACAACTGAGGAGTGTTTCTTTATGCATCTGCCACTTTTCTTCTATTGTGCTATCATTCAGATCCGTCTGCCTTTCACTGATAAATCTTTTTATCCTAGATTGGTATACCTGTTTTACCACTGGTTTATTCAGTTTCTCTATTTTGAGTTTAGTAGCTTTCTTCTCTTTTCTTTTCTGTTTGTTTTCTCCAGTCAGTAATCTCGTTTTGGCAATCACTAGGTGATGATCACTTCATATTCCTGCTCCTCTGTTTACTCTTGCATCCAATGTACTGTAAAAAAGGAGCTGCTAACTATTATGTAGTCTATCATTGACATTTCACGTCTGTTTTCATTTACGCTTGTATATTTGTGGATATCTTTATGAGGAAAAAAGGTGTTGGCTATTTTCATGTCATTCTTTAGGCAAAAATCTATTAGTTTCTCTCCATTTGGAGAAGTTGTTGTCTCTCCTCCTTTACCTATTACTCCTCCTGATGTTTCTACAATGATGCCTACTCTAGCGTTTAAATCTCCTGAAAGGATTAGTTCCTGTTTGGGTTTAAGATTCTCTGCAGCTACTTATAAATCATTTTCGAAAATATCTTTTTCTTGTTTAGTTACGTCTTCGTTTGGTCCATAAGCTATTAATAATTTGATTTCTCTTCCTTTTGGTTTAATATTTACCTCTAATAGCCGTGGGCTTATAAATTTCCAACTTTCTAGTAGCTTTTCATGCCTTTTATGCACTAGGGGCATACTCTTGCTCTAGCTCTATCTTTGACATCTACTCCTGAGAAGATTAAAATATGATTCGTTCCTACATTTTCTTTTCCTTGTCCTTTTTTTCTTTGTTTCCTGTAATGTCCAAAATATCTACTTTGAATTTTTCCATTTCTTCAACTAATTCTAACTCTTTTCCATTTATTGCCCTAACATTCCCTTGTTCCAAAAATCACAGTCCGTATTCGTTTCCAAGTTCGTCTTCGAAAGATCCAGCCAGTTATATTATATTTATTTCTCTGAATCAGTTTTTTTTTTTGGATAAGCAGGATTAGCCCACTGTACCCTAGATAGATGGTGGGGCTGCCAGGCCTTGTTATTTTCTGTCAGGGGTAACTCCTTAGTCCTTAGTCATTCAAGACCAGCCTGCAATGCAGCAGGTTGTTATTTTCTGTCGGGGTTAACTGCTTTAGTGTTTAGCAAAACAAGGCCGGCCTGCAAGGCATCAGGTTGTTTTATATGAGGGTTAACTCCCTTAGCCTGTCGCTGGCCACGACCCGCATGCAAGGCAGCAGGAGACTTGTGGAGAGCGGATGATGTATTCCCCGTACAGGTGCTTACCTGTCGACAGCCTGGAAATCAAAAGATGTCACAGTCACACGGTAAGAAGTGGAAATCAAAAGATGTCACAGTCACACAGTAAGAAGTGGAAATCAAAATATGTCACAGTCACACGGTAAGAAGTTCGAAATCAAAATATGTCACAGACACGGTAAGAGTTCAAGTTTGTCAGAAACAAGTTTAAAACAAGAGACGTCACACGGTAAGAGGTTGAACACACGAGATGTCACAGTTACACACGCTAAGAAGTTGAAAACAAAAGATGTCACGTGGGAAGAAGTTGAAAACAAAAAATGTCACATGGGAAGAGGTTGAAAACAAAAGATGTCACAAGAGAAGAAGTTGAAAACAAGAAATGTCACAGGAAGAAATTGAAAACAAAAGATGTCACACGGTAAGAAGTTGAAAACAAGAGATGTCACACGGTAAGAGGTTGAAAATTAGAGATGTCACACAGTAAGAGATTGATAACATTGATGTCACACGGTAAGAGATTGATAACAAATATATCACACGGTAAGAGGTTAGAAACAAAGATATCACACGGTAAGAGGTTGATAAGAAATATATCACACAGTAAGAGATTGATAACAAAAATGTCACACGGTAAGAGGTTGATAACAAATATATCACACGGTAAGAGATTGATAACAAAGATGTCACACGGTAAGAGATTGATGACAAAGATGTCACATGGTAAGAGGTTAAAAACAAAGATGTCACACGGTAAGAGATTGATGACAAAGATGTCACACGGTAAGAGATTGATGACAAAGATGTCACACGGTAAGAGATTGATAACAAAGATGTCATACGGTATGAGATTGATAACAAAGATGTCATACGGTATGAGATTGATAACAAAGATGTCACACGGTATGAGATTGATAACAAAGATGTCACACGGTAAGAGATTGATAACAAAGATGTCATACGGTATGAGCTTGATGACAAAGATGTCAAGAGCACAAAGATGTAAGACGTTAAAACAAAGATGTCACACGGTAAGAGATTGATGACAAAGATGTCACACGGTAAGAGATTGATAACAAAGATGTCATACGGTATGAGATTGATAACAAAGATGTCATACGGTATGAGATTGATAACAAAGATGTCACACGGTAAGAGATTGATAACAAAGATGTCACATGGTAAGAGATTGATGACAAAGATGTCACACAGTAAGAGATTGATGACAAAGATGTCACACGGTAAGAGATTGATAACAAAGATATCACACGGTAAGAGATTGATAACAAAGATGTCATACGGTATGAGATTGATAACAAAGATGTCAAAGATGTCACGGTATGAGATTGATAACAAAGATGTCACACAGTAAGAGATTGATAACAAAGATGTCACACAGTAAGAAGTTGATAACAAAGATATCACAATAACAGGTTGAAAACAAAAGATATCAGACGATAAGAGGTTGAAAACAAGAGATGTCAGATTAAGAGGTTGAAAACAAGAGATGTCACACGGTAAGATATTAAAAACAAAGATGTCATACGGCGAGAGCTTGATAACAAAGATGTCACACGGTAAGAGATTAAAAACAAAAATGTCACACGCTAAGAGGTTGATAACAAAGATGTCACACGGTAAGAGGTTGATAACAAAGATGTCACACGGTAAGAGGTTGATAACAAAAATGTCACACGCTAAGAGGTTGATAACAAAGATGTCACACGCTAAGAAGTTGATAACAAAGATGTCCCACGGTAAGAGATTGATAACAAAGATGTCACACTGTAAGAAGTTGAAAACAAAAGATGTCACACGAGACGAAGCTGAAAACAAGAAATGTCACACGGTAAGAGATTAAAAACAAAGATGTCACACAGTAAGAAGTTGAATACAAGAGATGTCAGATGGTAAGAGGTTGAAAATTAGAGATGTCACACGGTAAGAGATTGATAACAATGATGTGACACGATATGAGATTGATAACAACGATAGCACACGGTAAGAAGTTGAAGACAGATGTCACACAGTAAGACATTTATGACAAAGATGTCACACGGTAAGAGATTGATAACAATGATGTCACACGATAAGAGATTGATAACAATGATGTCACACGGTAAGAGATTGATTACCAAGAGATCACACGGTAAGAGGTTGAAAACTACAGATGCATATGCTAAGAGGTTGAAAACTACAGATGTCACATGTTAAGAGGTTGAAAACTAGAGATGCACATGCTAAGAGGTTGAAAACTACAGATGTCACATGTTAAGACGTTGAAAACTACAGATGTCACATGTTAAGAGGTTGAAAACTACAGATGTCACATGTTAAGAGGTTGAAAACTAAGATGCACATGTTTGAAAACTACAGATGCACATGCTAAGAGGTTGAAAACTACAGATGTCACATGTTAAGAGGTTGAAAACTAGAGATGCACATGCTAAGAGGTTGAAAACTACAGATGCACATGCTAAGAGGTTGAAAACTACAGATGTCACATGTTAAGAGGTTGAAAAACTACAGATGTCACATGTTAAGAGGTTGAAAACTAGAGATGCACATGCTAAGAGGTTGAAAACTACAGATGTCAGATGTCAAGACGTTGAAAACTTGAGATGTCACATGTTAAGAGGTTGAACACTGGGGTTGTCATATGTTGAGAGGTTGAAAACTAGCCATGCACATGTTAAGAGGTTGAAAACTAGCCATGCACATGTTAAGAGGTTGAAAACTAGCCATGCACATGTTAAGAGGTTGAAAACTAGAGATGCTCATGTTAAGAGGACACATATTATAAACTTATCTCAAGGACACATATTATAAACCTATCTCAAGGACATATATTATAAATCTATCTCAAGGACACATATTATAAACCTATCTCGAGGACATATTTTATAAACCTATCTTAAGGATACATATCATAAATCTATCTCAAGGACATGTTAAGAGGTTGAAAACTACAGATGTCACATGTTAAGAGGTTGAAAACTAGAGATGCACATGCTAAGAGGTTGAAAACTACAGATGTCAGATGTCAAGAGGTTGAAAACTTGAGATGTCACATGTTAAGAGGTTGAACACTGGGGTTGTCATATGTTAAGAGGTTGAAAACTAGCCATGCACATGTTAAGAGGTTGAAAACTAGCCATGCACATGTTAAGAGGTTGAAAACTAGCCATGCACATGTTAAGAGGTTGAAAACTAGAGATGCTCATGTTAAGAGGACACATATTATAAACTTATCTCAAGGACACATATTATAAACCTATCTCAAGGACATATATTATAAATCTATCTCAAGGACACATATTATAAACCTATCTCGAGGACATATATTATAAACCTATCTTAAGGATACATATCATAAATCTATCTCAAGGACACATATTATAAACCTATCTCGAGAACATATATTATAAACCTATCTTAAGGATACATATCATAAATTTATCTCAAGGACATATATTATAAACCTATCTCGAGGACATATATTATAAACCTATCTTAAGGATACATATCATAAATCTATCTCAAGGACACATATTATAAACCTATCTCAAGGATACATATTATAAACCTATCTCAAGGACATATATTATAAACCTATCTCAAGGACACATATGATAAAAACCTATCTCAAGGACACATATGATAAACCTATCTCAAGGATTCAGATTATAAACCTATCTCTCAAAGGTTTATAAACCTATCTCAAGATTTATAAACCTATCTCAAGGATTCAGATTATAAACCTCAAGGACATATATTATAAACTCAAGGTTTCCTAGGATTATAAACCTATCTCAAGGATTCAGATTATAAACCTATCTCAAGGATTCAAATTATAAACCTATCTCAAGGATTCAGATTATAAACCTATCTCAAAGATATATCTAAACCTATCTCAGATTATAAAACCAATCTCAAACATACATATTATAAACCTATCTCAAGGATACAATTTATAAACCAATCTCAAAGATACACATTATAAACCTACCTGAAGGATACAATTTATAAACCAATCTCAAAGATACAGATTATAAACCTATCTCAAGGATTCATATTAAAAACCTATCTCAGGGATCTCAAGGACACATCCTATCTCAAGGACACATTTATAAACCTATCTCAAGGACATATATTATAAACATATCTCAAGACATATATAAAACATATCTCAAGGACATATATTATAAACTTATCTCAAGGATTCAGATTATAAACCTATCTCAAGGATTCAGATTATAAACCTATCTCAAGGATTCAGATAAAACGTATCTCAGGGATTCAGATTATAAACCTATCTCAAGGACACATATCATAAACTTATCTCAAGGATTCAGATTATAAACCTATCTCAAGGACACATATTATAAACCTATCTCAAAGATTATAAACCTATCTCAAGTTCAGATTAAAACTATCTCAGGGATTCAATTATAAACCTAAACCACATATCAAAGATACATATTATAAACCTATCTCGAAGGATACAATTTATAAACCAATCTCAAAGATACACATTATAAACCTACCTGAAGGATACAATTTATAAACAAATTATAAACAAAGATACAGATTATAAACCTATCTCAAGGATTCATATTAAAAACCTATCTCAAGGATTCAAATTATAAACATATCTCCAGGGATACATATTATAAACCTATCTCAAGGATTCAGATTATAAACCTATCTCAAGGATTCAGATTATAAACCTATCTGAAGGATTCAGATTATAAACCTATCTCAAGGACATATATTAAAA
>JAXRKP010000050.1:146394-266394 GCA_037039925.1 Doris montereyensis
TTCTTGCTTACCTACATAAGGCCTTTCATAGATGGTTATATTTTGAACTTGCCTTTTGGATTCTCTGGCTGATTTCTTCTCTTAGTTTTCTCTCAGAGTTAATCATTACTCCTAGGTAATTGTAGCTGTGAACTCCCTGCCCAATTTAAGATTTTGTGTTTTAGCTTCCGTAGTTACTAGCATTGTTTTGGTTTTCTTTGTATTTACTCTCATTCCTCTTTTATTTAGTTCATTGTTCATAATGTTGATATTCAACTGAAGGTCACTTTCTGATTTTCCAAACAGAACTAAATCACCGGCAAATGAAAACATTGATACATTTACTGGTTTGAGCTTCCACATTCTTACATTCCTTTCTTCATTTTTGAGGATGCCTTTGCAACTGAAACCATAAATGTGATAAACAAAAGAGGACTTACTCCTATATTTACATCAAATCTTCCGATACGTTTCCAGCTACTCTCACTGCACATGTTGGTTTAATGTAAAAACTTTTAATGGCTTCTATTAAATTCTTCTCTACATTGTGTTCCTTTAACCCTATTTCATACCCTACGTAAATATTCCTATTTCAGCTTTTAGGGATCTGATAGACCCCGCTACCTTTAATAGCAGTATAGTGGTAACATCTATTTATATCACATGGGGTCCAAGCGGACCCTCTGACATGAATGAAGCAATTAATAGAAACCCCTATTTCTACCTTTGGGGTCCAATGGACCCCATATATTTTCTTAGTAATTTCTTATAATATACATCAATTTATCAAGTGGGAAGTATCTTTGCATTTGTTTCAAAAACAATCTGACAATCAAAGGTGTTTTTGTTTTTGTCATTTCCTGTTCCTGTTGTGGTTTTCTTTCCATGAGGCATGAGGAGAGATGACCAAATAGAGATTTGAATCTGTTCACAATCCAACAACATTGCATTGAGGTAAGTTCATTTTACCTTTGTTCCATCTTAGTAAAGGATCATTTTGTGAAGCCATAACATATTTCTGCTAAAACTACAAAATAAGGTGGTATTATTGGTTGATATTGATATGTTTACACTAACAGTTTTATCCATTTTCATGACTGACTGCAACACACACCTTAGTGATACTTGCATCCTGTTTACTTGGTGAACACACATCTTTTTGAAAACTGTCACAAGGATGTATTGATACAGCCTGTTCATGAATTGATTGTTTTTCCTATTAGGATCATTTCTCCTGCATTCAAGCCCAATCATGGATAGGACAAGGTGCAACATTTTTGACTACTTCAACAATGAAGCTGTGACCTATACTGAACTGCAACCCCTACATGAAGATTTATTTGCGGAAGGTAAGTTTGATATTATATAACATACATAGGTACTATCTATTGTCTGCCTTTACAAACGTTGTTCCAAAATCTTATAATTTTTTCTTGAAATATGATACCATAATGTAGCATCATGTATACAATTTCAGTATCAATACTGCTTATCTCCAAATTGTGTTGTATTATATTTTGAAATATTAAATCTAACGTTCCGATTCACCAATTCACAGGAACTGAACAACAACAAACACGATACGACTTGCATGCTCGTCACAGATTACAGTTTCAAGTACCTGACGATCAGTAGTTGGACCCTGTTGATGATACAGTTGATGATGAACCTGTTGATGACAACTCAGATGATGTTATGTTTTCATTCTTCATATACAGCTTAAATTGAACTTCATTTTAAAAAGTGGAACTAAAATGGAACACTACCTTTTGAGAATGATGCAAAAGTGCTAGAAGCTATCCATTTACTCTAAGTAAATAACCATATGAATTAAAATACAGTAACATGTGTTACAAATGAAATCTGCTGTACAGGGATTAAGACATTTCAACAGAGTGGGGTATTTTTGGTATACTGCTGCACAGAAACCAGTTTATAATAATATATATGTAGCATGGACATCTTACTCTTATCCTGGCTAGGGTCAATCAGTCTTAGAATTTTTTTCATAATGAAGATCAACAATCAAACCACTTTTAATTCTCAAATCCTAAGATCAAGACCCATGACCAGTTTCAATATTGTTCTCCTTACAGGTTTCAATTATGAACAAATGCTCCCGTGGATTCCAGATGATCATGCTGATGATATAGTGAATGAGGAAAGGGATGTAGATTCTTCTGATGAAAGCAGCGATGTAGATGAATGTCCGGAATTGTTGGCAGAATCAGACCGAGAACCAGAAATGGAAGATAACCAAGAAGACAATGATGATGTTCATGAATCGCTACTCATACCGCCATCAAGCAACATAACCATGAGCAAGAATGGAATGATAGTTTGGAGCAAAGTGCCCATTCCTCAGATTGGATGAACACCAACAAAAAATGTTTTTCAGACCCCCTAAATCCCACGTCAATAATCCGAAAGACATCGACTCAGCTGCGTCGACATTTCATCGAATATTTACAGACAGAGTCATCAATATTATTGTCAAAATGACGAACAAAGAGGGTGTTAGTCGCACAGAATCAAGATGGCAACCAACAGATTTTACTGAAATGAAAGCATTATTCGGCCTATATATCCAACTCGGAGCACGGAAAGTCAGTCTGATCAAAGTGTCAAAGATATGGTATGGAGCTTCAGCTGATAGCGTGGTCATGTGTGTTATGAGCTTGAAGCGCTTCATTGAACTCTCCGCTGCTCTTCGCTTTGATGACAAGGCAACAAGGTCCAGCAGACGTGACAGAGATATATTTTCCCCTCTGAGAGATCTGTTTGATGAGGTGAACAAGAATCTACAGAGAAATTACACCCCATCACCATTCGACTACATGTGTCACAGTTGTTACTGCAAGAGAAAAACCAGAAGGTGGCCGATGGTTATATTTTACAACCTGTTGGACACAGCAGCCGTGGCAGCGCATGTCATGTACAAGAAAGTCTTCCCGGCAGACAAAAAGTCTTACAAAGACCGATGATCCTTCAACGAGATTCTGGCTAAAGAGTTGGTGTTAGAGCATCTACAAAGAAGAATGGAGCTGGCGAAAACAAATAGAAGGGTGAAGTTGGCATATGAAATTTTGAAACTGAAATGGAATCTTGGAAATGAGGCAACCACGAGGGGAGAAGGTCGAAAGAGAGAAGGGGAAAGGAAGATGTAGTCGGTGCCCAAGAAAGGAAGACAGGAAAGTGAAACAAATCTGCTCAAAATGTCATGGCTATGTTTGCAACGAGCACTGCGTAATCAAAAAAAAGTCTGTTTCATTTGTGAATCCACCTAGATTCGCTTAAGAATATGGATCAACACTTAACAAAAATCCATACTGCCCAAGCATTTTTTTTTCATTTGTTTTTTTCATTTTCAATGTTAATGTTATCTAATAAAAATCTCTAGTCACCAAAAAAACTAAATATTTGTTTTCATTGATGTTTAAATGTACATTGCATTTGCAGTGTTATCTAGTGGTTTTAACGCTCAGCTTTAGGAATGATGTTCCTAGTTCAAACCGGCTTTCGCCATCAGTGTGCCGTTTAGTTCTTGGGAGAGGCTATAGTATTATGTATTAATATGAACTATATTATATGCACACATTTCCTCACGCAATGTGCTAACTACTATCCAGCAATAAGACATATATATCAAGATAAGGCTACAATTACAATGGGAACTTGTCTAATCCATCAAGGAGTATGGCCTGCTCAGGAAAGTACATAATTGTTGTACAAAGCGCTTTGTGGATTCGACTAAAACTAAAAGCGCTATACGAAATGATCTTGTTGTATTGCAGTTGCAGGTACACTGTGTTGGGTTCTAAAACTCATTTTCTTGCAAGTTACACCACTACTTTTGATTTGACATTCATTTATTCGGAACAGACCCATAAAATTGGAAAATTGGAAAAAAAGCTACTAAAATGCCATGGGGTCTATTTGGAACAGACCCATAAAATTGGAACTATAGCACTAAAATGCCATGGGGTCTATTTGGAACAGACCCATAAAGGAACTATGAAAAATGCTAAAGGAGGTTTCTCCATATTTTCTATTTATTTGTGAGGGGGTTCCAGTGGACCCCAATAGAAGCAAATCTCAAAATCCAGCGAGGCCTTTTGGGGTGAGCAAACCATGCACGTGAGACAAACCAAATTTGGGTTGGTCATTTAGGGGTCCAATTAGGAAAAGTCACGAAATTTCAGATTCGTAGGTCAAAAATTGACGATTTTAAAGCCAAAAAACAGGGCCTTGGGGTCCAAATGGACCCCAAAGATAGAAATGGAATGCCATAGTTCGTCCCTCCTCGCAGTGTCAAATGCCTTTTCTAAGTCAATAAAACACAAATGCAAGTCAATGTTTCTCTGAAGAAATGTTTCTATTATTTGTCTAATTGTAAATATGTGGTCTTGTATACTTCTTCCTGGTTTAAATCCACTCTGATGTTCTTCAATCTCATCCCCTACTCTTTTCATTAGTCTCATTTCCAGTATCCTGGCATACACTTTTTCTGGTACGCTAAGTAGTGATATCCCTCTATAGTTTGAGCATTCCATAGTTGATTCTTTCTTATGTATTGGTACCATCGTTCCCTTTTTCCAGTCGTCTGGTACCTGTTTGGACTTCCATGCTTGTTGGCATATTGCATGTAATAGTTTGTCTGTCTCTCTCCCTTAGTTTTTAATCATTTCTGGATAAACTTGATCTGCTCCTGTGGCTTTTCCTAATTTTACCTTTCTTATAGCTGTTTGGAGTTCTTCCATTGATATATCTACATCTTCAGCTGTCTCCTTTGGATTACTTGTTACTCTTACTAATTGATCTTTACTCCTTTTTTCATATGTTCTGGAGGGATTATATAATTGTTGAAAATACGTTCTCCATGTTTCCATGATTTCGCAGTCTTCTTTTATTATTCATCCTTTGGCATTCTTAATTTATCGTATTGGGCATGCTTAGGTCTTGCTCATGCTCTTCATTGCCCGCCCCCTCCCACCACCAGAACAGCTTTTGATTTCCTTGATAGCTTTCTTGGAGTCTTTGTCCAAACTCTTCTCAATGTTCCTGTTTGGCTTTTGTCACTTCCTCTTTGTTGATAGTTCTTTTATTCACGTAATCTATCCTTTCCTCTGGACTCTTTGTTTGCAAGTATTTCTTCCAGGCATCCTTCTTTTCTTTGACCTTAGTCTTGACATTCTCATTCCATCATGCTGTTCTTTTCCCTTCTTCTTTAATTTGTTTCCTACCACATACCTCATCAGTACAACTGAGGAGTGTTTCTTTATACATTTGCCATGGATCTATGGTTTAGTGACTCAGATGGCAATAAGGTTGACTTTACATTTTATTTTTCACACTATTTACTGTTCCTCACTTTGGCTTGGAACTTTCCCCCTATCGGAATCCTTAACTTAACTAGATCTAGATTTAGATAGATATCTAGATCTAGATACTATATAGATCTAACCTTAATCTATTGACGCAGATTGCAGCAAGTTTTATGTATTAAATTGTTCATGCCAGTTGCCCACTTCGGCACTCCCCCTTATAATAAATCTAATTTAATCTCTGTGATAATACAAACAAAACCATATGTAAACTTATCGTTTTACCTTTGTCTGCCAGTAGTGTCAGTTTCCATAAATATCCTACCTTCTGCACAAATGATTATGAATGGATGTCCATAACACCGGAAGTCCGGTATGGCTCGTCACTTCCTGAACGTTGGTAAAGGTTTTGACTTTGAGAGTTTTTCTATTATTGAAAATATCACATCGTCGTATAATAATAAAACGATCATATCTGTATCTGTATTGGGTACGGTACCCCAAAGTGTCTCAAGCTTGAGCCAACAATGGAGGCGTAACGACGCCAGTTCGGCAAGACATTCCAGTGTGTCATAGTTCGTGGTGCGAATGTGTACCGGTACTTGTAGACGCTAGTGTTGTAGTTGTATGTTGCATATCTTATCTATAATATATATATATATATATATATATATATATATATATATATATATATATATAATATATATATATATATATATATATATATATATATATATATATATATATATATATTTATATATATATGTAGCCATTTGGTTTTGGTGTCTCTGTCCTCTGTGGTCGTTTGTTGTAAGTGAAGAGGTCGATTGGGACGTGATGTGTTTTGTGGAGAACTTTTAGTCGGTTGTCTTTTCTTTGTTCCTTTAGGGGTTTCCAATTTAGGTGTTGCACCATGTTGCTGTCTCTGCACCTCTAGTCATAATCGTTGCAGGCACATATTGCTGCCCGTCTTGAAATGTCTCCATTTTGTTTACGTCACTTTAGAGGAGGGGATACCAAGCGACGCATCCGTGTCCCAAGAAGGGACGGACAAGGGAGACAAACGATGCCTGTTGTGCGTTGTGTTGTTTGAAATTTGTTCCAGCAGTTCTTGAGGATTTTCTTATTACACTAAGGATGGAATTTGCTCTGTTATATATTTTTTGTAAATTTGGTTAAATTTGTTGTCAACTTGAGATCATCGGAAATTTGGTTAAGTTGTCAACTTGAGATCATCGGAAATTTGGTTAAGTTGTCAACTTGAGATCATCGGAAATTTGGTTAAGTTGTCAACTTGAGATTATCGGAAATTTGGATTCCTCAACATTAATTAAACAACTATGAAACTGTCCTATGTGCAGTTTGAGGCTGTGTCGAGTTATAACCTTGTGGGTTCTATCTGAAATGCATGCTATGAAAAATATGTGTTTCGTACTTAAAATGAATGATCACCACTCTATGCCGAGAAAAGGCAGAGTGAAAATGTGTGCTACGCCAAACTTATGTGTCCAATATCTTTAAAGCATAAACAATGCAAATAGAACAGTTTAAATACCATGCGACGAATTTAATTTCACATTTTAGTTTTAGATTTAGATCTAGTTCCTTTCGAAAAATTGTAAATTGCTGGAGTTTGCATAGATCTACATGTATACAAATCTAGATCAAAGTCTTTTCATGTACATATTTCATAGTTGATGTTTGATGGTGAAAATGATGATGATAATGATGATGATAATAATAATAATAATGATGATGATGATCATGATGATCATCATCATCAACATTTAATAATAATTTCATTGTCTTCGATACAATAATCAAGGTATGACTTATTCCATGCTGCGTTTTAGAATATTTATAAGCAAAAATTAATTCTGTAGTGGACTACACAGCCCATAACAAAATAGATCTATACATCTATCAATTTTGATATTAAAATCAAGAGTTTGGTTTTAGCATGTTCCTTTTGTGGTTTAAAATCTGTAGATCCTGCCGCCCCCCACCTCTTTTTGTTGCCCCCCCCCCACAACGCTGTTTGATTAATGTTTATTGTTTGTTTTACGTATCGATGCTTATCGCACACAACGAAGAGATCAATCAATCAAATCAAACACATGCAACTTCTTCCATAGCCATCGCCATCGCCATCGCCAAACAACATCTACTGTTTTAATGGTTCCTCTGTTGTGAGGGGGAGCCGGTGTTCCACATAGCCATCGCCAACACAACATCTACTGCTTTAATGGTTCCTCTTGTTGCGGGGGACTCCGTGGTCCAGAGCCGGGTGGTCTCACAAGATAGCCATCACCAACACCAACATCATCTACTGCTTTAATGGTTCCTCTTGTTGCGGTGTTCTCTACTGTGGGTTTCGCTGCCATATACTGTATACCATATTGTATACTGCCAGCTTGGTGTTTGTTGACAATTCTCGTTTACCTAAATAAAAATTAATGTCTTTCTTAGGTGATGTTACATTGTCATTGCCTTTTGGAATAGCCATCATGTCAGTTGAGCAACACCAACATCATCTACTGTTTTAATGGTTCCTCTTGTTGCTTTTGCTTTTTCTGCATTTACTTTCACACCTCTTTTAATTAGTTAATTATTCAGTATGTTGATATTGTACTGAAGGCCACTTTCTGACTTTCCAAATAGAGGTATATCATCAGCAAATAAAAGCATTGATAGATTTACTGGTTTGAGCTTCCACATAGCTACATTCAGTTTCTTCATTTTTTGAGAATACCTTTGCGATTGAATCCCTAATTGTAATAAATACAGAGGGCTCAGGATACAGCTCTGTCTAACTCCTATATCCACATCAAATTCTTCCGATAAGTTTCCAGCTATTGTCACTGAAATTGTTGGTTTATTGAATAAAACTTTTTATAGCTTCTATCAAATGTTGGTTTATTGTAAAAAACGTTTTATAGCTTCTATTCAATGTTTGTTTCTTGTAAAAACTTTTTATAGCTTCTATCAAATGTTGGTTTATTGTATAAAACTTTTTATAGCTTCTATCAAATGTTGCTCTACATTGGGTTCAGTTAAAGAATGCCATAGTTCATCCCACCTCACAGTGTCAAATGCCTTTTCTAAGTCAATAAAACACAGGTGCAAGTCAATGCTTCTTTTAAGGAGTGTTTCTATTATTTGTCTTATGTAAATATGTGGTCTTGTACACTTCTTCCTGGTCTGAATCCGCTCTGATGTTCTTCAATCTGATCTTCTACTTCTACTTTTGTCCTCAGTCTCATTTCTAGTATCCTGGCATACACTTTTCCTGGTATGCCAAGTAGTGATATTTGATAACCCCCCCCCCCCCCCCCGCCCCCTCTCTAATTTGAGCATTCAATAGTTGATCCTTTATTCTGTATTGGTACTACTGTTTTCTCTTTCCAATCACCTGGCACCTGTTTTGACTTGCAATCCAAACTTGTTGACATATTGCGTGTATCCTGGGCAAACAATAAAACATAACATTTTACTCAAACATTCATAAAACGTGAACCTCTCTTTCGATTGTCACACAAATTAAGGCATTGGAGTGGGGTCTTGGTGTGGGGTCTTGGAGTGAAATTTTCCATTTGTTCCTATCAATTTAACGTAGGTATAAATGTAATGGGCATGGTGTACTGAGTTGAAATATATCGTAGTTTTTTTTCTTGACATTTCCGGTTGCCATGGAAACGGTGGCCATTTTGGATTTTGCCCCAAATTTCACCGTTCAATATCGTTAGACTTTTTCATTTTTCGACAAATTTCTTTCAAACTTGGCACACCCTTATTTGATACAAAATCTAAATTTCGTCGGATAAGATTTTTGTTTTATCAGTAAGTTTTGTTTTTATGATTTTTTTAAAAATAGCGTATGAGAACAACCAAATTTCAATTTTTCCAAAATTATAGAGTATATAATACATATCAAAAGAGGCATCTGATCATTTCTTTGTTTCCCTCCACTCATCGTCCATACCAAATTTCATGAAGATACTTTGAGAAATAAAAAAAGTAGATCGGAAATAATGAACAAAAAGGACATTTTGAGAAAATCGTATTTTTCTCTTATTTTCTGTTATTTGAATACCTTTTTCTCCAATAAACCTAAGAAAAGAGTAGGATAATACTTTGAAACATCTTAAAACCTCGAGAAGCTCTCAACTACTACTTATTGACGCTGTTTCAAGTGCACGAGCATCTTTTTACCTATTTTGAGATGGTGCCTTTTGATAATAGGTTCACGGAATATATCCCGTATTTTCCGGACGATCTAAGGCAACATTCATAACAGATCCTCAATTAAGATTGTTTTGGATAGCGTTTATTGTGACGATCAAAATGAGTAGATACTATCTCTGGCTTTTATCGTACAATAGCTATTTGGAAGATAGGCCTGTTTCGTTAAAAAAAAAAAAAATCGTATACATTCAAAGAATCGATACTGAGCTTTAAAAAAAAATATCATTGTGACAAGACTGAACTGCTCTATCCACTAGTATGATAGACTAAATTTGTCCCATTTTCGGCAAAAAATGGCCTTCACAGAACCCCCCTCCCCCTCCCCCCTTCGTGATGAAGCTACCCCTCTCCTTTTCCAAGTGCACTGGCTACCAGTTCAGTGAAGATTCGAGTACAAGGCAGCATCTATTGTGTACAGGTGTTTGGCTCTAGGAAATCTCAGTATAGGTAGTTCCAGGTTTGGATAGATCTGCGCCAACGTATCTCCATGAGTTGATTACGTCACATGTACAAGGCAGGTGCTTACCATCATCTGACGACCGCCTGCTGTTACGAATACCAAGACCTCGACTTCATGTATAGGCTGGCTATCGAACCTTTTCTCATTTTGGTGCCAGCACTTGGAACAAACTGCCAGCCAGCATTAAACAGTCGTCCTCATTAAATGTTTTTAAACAAAAAGTTAAAAATGCATTTTTTTCCCGATCCCATTTTGATGTTTTGGTGTAATTGCGCGCAGAGCCTCCTTATTTGGAAGAAAAACTGCGCATTATAAATGTCCACTATTATTATTATTATTATTATTATTATTATTATTATTATTATTATTATTATTATTATCATTATTATTATTATTATTATTATTATAAACGGGCTTATTAGTAGTATTAGACTTCTTCTGATACCCATCGACAAATAACAGTCCCCTCGCTTGCAGAAGTGCATCTGGAGAAATCTAGCAATAGCATCCCCTAATAAAATTACCAGGGCAAAGATTCAGTTATAATCCCATGGCTGGCTTTCCAGATGCACACTTTGCTAGTAAATTTGTCAAAGTTTGAATTGTCACTGAAATCTTTACCGAATGGTTGAAATTTGCTTTCATTCCTGCCAAAAAAAAAAAAAAATAAACAAATAAATAATAAAAGCCTGTACTGCGTTTTGTCCATGGGCATGAGACACACTCACATCAGTGAGCTCTGCAGAGGCCACAACGTCATATTATAGCCGCTCACAAGTCATTGCAGCCAGTCAATAAAACCGCTAAACTGAACAACTTTTTTAACATTTAAAAACGCCAGGAGGGAGAAGGCTTTTAGTTACCAGTAGGAAAATTGTGACACACTGACGAAGGGGGGGGGGGAGGGGGGGGGGAGGGGGGTATTTTTCAAAAGTTTCACACAGTGACGGATGATTTTGTAGTAACGGCAGACAATGCAATACTATCTCTTTCACTTCATTGTTACTCGAACATCCATCTCCCCCATCGCATCTCGTGGCCTTGCCGCCTATGTCATTACCATCTCCCTCATCACATCCCGCGGCCTTGCCGCCTATGTCATTACCATCTCCCTCATCACATCATCTACCTCATCACACCCCGCGGCCTTGCCGCCTATGTCATTACCATCTCCCTCATCACATCATCTACCTCATCACATCTCGCGGCCTTGCCGCCTATGTCATTACCATCTCCCTCATCACATCATCTACCTCATCACATCCCGCGGCCTTGCCGCCTATGTCATTACCATCTCCTCATCACATCCCACGGCCTTGCCGCCTATGTCATTACCATCTCCCTCATACATCCCCACAGCCTTGCCGCTTATGTCATTACATCATCTCCCTCATATATCCCACGGCCTTGCCGCCTATGTCATTGCCATCTCCTCATCACATCCCGCGGCCTTGCCGCCTATGTCATTACCATCTCCCTCATACATCCCACGGCCTTGCCGCCTATGTCATTACCATCTCCCTCATACATCCCACGGCCTTGCCTTGTCTATGTCATTACCATCTCCTCATCACATCCCACGGCCTTGCCGCCTCATGTCATTGCCATCTCCCTCATCACATCCCGTGGCCTTGCCGCCTATGTCATTACCATCTCCCTCATCACATCCCGTGGCCTTGCCGCCTATGTCATTACCATCTCCCTCATCACATCCCGCGGCCTTGCCGCCTATGTCATTACCATCTCCCTCATCATCACATCCCGTGGCCTTGCCGCCTATGTCATTACCATCTCCCTCATCACATCCCGTGGCCTTGCCGCCTATGTCATTACCATCTCCCTCATCACATCCCGTGGTCTTGTCGCCTATGTCATTACCATCTCCCTCATCACATTCCGTGGCCTTGTCGCTCTATGTCATTACCATCTCCCTCATCACATCCCGTGGCCTTGTCGCCTATGTCATTACCATCTCTATCACATCCCGTGGCCTTGTCGCCTTTCATTACCATCTCCCTCATCACATTCCGTGGCCTTGTCGCCTATGTCATTACCATCTCCCTCATCACATTCCGTGGCCTTGCCGCCTATGTCATTACCATCTCCCTCATCACATCATCTACCTCATCACATCCCGCGGCCTTGCCGCCTATGTCATTACCATCTCTCCTCATCACATCATCTACCTCATCACATCCCTTCAAGCCTTGCCCTATGTCATTACCATCTCCTCATCACATCATCTACCTCATCACATCCCGCGGCCTTGCCGCCTATGTCATTACCATCTCCCTCATCACATCTTGCAGGCCTTGAAACGCCTACTCTCATTACCATCTCCAATCACATCCCATTGGCCTTGTCTTTCTATGTCATTTCTCCCTCATCACATCCCGTGGCCTTGTACTTTCCGGTGTATTTCATCATGCTCCCTCAGATCCATCTCATTACCTCATCCTGACATTTCACGGCCTTGCCGCCTATGTCATTTCCATCTCCCTCATCATATCATCTTCTTCCCACATCCCGAGGCCTGCCTTTTATGTCATTACCATCTCCCTCATCACATCCACTGATTTAGCCATATTTAGCTATTCTATTGTCATCTCCCTCATCACATCCCAACACCATCTCAGTTGATTTCATTTCCATCTTTTAATGCCATCCCTTTGGCCTTGATCTCTTATTCATTGTTTCCTGATTTTCCTCTTTTTACCATCTCCCTCCACATCCCACTCCTTCCTATGTCATTACCATCTCCTCATCACATCCCGCGGCCTTGCCGCTATGTCATTACCATCTCCCTCATCACATTCCGTGGCCTTGTAGGACTAGGTCATTACCATCTCCTCACCATCCCGGAGGCCTTGCCGCCTATGTCATTACCATTCTCCTTTCCATCACATCCCACGGCCTTGCCGCCTATGTTATTACCATCTCCCTCATCACATCCCTAGTGGCCTTGCTTCCTATGTCATTACCATCTCCGATCAATCATTCCGTGGCCTTGTCGCCTTGTCAACTTCTCCTCAATCACATCCCGTGGCCTTGTCGCCTATGTCATTTTGTGTCTCCTCATCACATCCCGTGGCATTGTCGCCTATTTCATTACCATCTCCTCATCACATCCCGTTTCTTGCCGCCTATGTCATTACCATCTCCTCATCATTCCGTGGCTAAAGTAAAGAAGAAGAAAGAGGAGGAAAAAGAACTCAAAAAATCAGAAAGAGAAGAGAGATTGAAGAATTACTAATTAGCTTCCAAAACGTAAATTCTTGCTTCTCCATTATTCGTATCAGCTGAAATATTCAGATTGAACAAACTAAAGATATTCAAAAGATTTTCTCGTTTTTTATACACCTTAAAAATTCATTACATCTACTTCGACTTCACACAATGGGTTTATTGCGAAAAACGTTTAATGACTTCTAACAACTTTTGCTCTAAACCTTCCCAAGTCTTTCCGTAGGGACACCCACCTCAATTATACAAAATTCGTTTTCTGTCAAAAACTACACACCCTTTAACTTTGAAACAATGTTTCAGAGGTTCAAGAAATGTTACTCTTGTGTACACTTCTTCTTAACGTATCAAGATTGGTGATTTTCAATCTTGATCCTCTTTCTCATTTCCATTATCCCGGCTTTCTATTTTCTGGTATCATAGTTTGAGCATTCCATAGTTGATCCTTTCTTAGGTATTGGTCCTACCGTTCCCTTTTTACATTCGTCTGACACCTGTTTGGTCTTCTATGCTTTATTCTGTTGCATGCCAGTAGTAACTAGTAGATTTCTTCTCTATCGTTCTTTTAATCATTTGCTGGATTTGATCTTGGTCTTGTTTCTGATTTTGTCTCTTTTAGCTTTTCCTGATTTCTTATATTTAGCTATTTCTTTCACTGTCATTTCTTCTGCTTGTTGTATTCAACATCTTCATCTGTCAATCTGATTTATTGTAATCTAAGGAGATTTAATGATATCTGCTTTGTTTCATATGTTCTTTTTGGAGAATGAATTGTTGAAGTTTCTACATGGACCCCACTTCTCTTCTTTAATCATTTCTTTCCCAATGGTCTAATCTAAATTGTTGTATTGCTGTATTTTGTCTTTCCAGCTGATTTCATTGCTCTTCACAAGTAGGACTTTTGATTTCCTTGTTAATCATTTCTCCTGAAATTGTAGCTTTGTCCAAACTCTTCCCATTGTTCCTGTTTTGCTTTCCTCGCTTTCCAATTTAATTTTTTCACTGGTTTTATATTGCCTCAACTGGCCTTTTTTGTTTTCTAGTGATTTCTTCTCATTGTCTCTTTTCTTTAATCATTATCATGTTGATATTCGACTAAAGACTGAACTTTTCTAAATTTCCAAAAACCAACTAAATTCATGTTTGGGTTTGAGATTCTCTGATACATTGTTTTGTTTTCGAAGCTTATCTTTTTCTTCTTTGAGGATGCTCTTTATTTAATCCATAAATATTATAATTTAATTTCTCTTCCTTTTGGTTTTCCAACCCTATTTAATTCCTATGTCTATCAAATGAAAGCTTCAGATACATTTCCAACTTTCTAGACCGGCAGTTTTTCATTTTTGAAATGTTTAATGACTGAATACTAAGTTTGCTCTAAATTGTGTTCTACTTTTAAGGATCTAGCTCATCCTCACAGTGTCACATCTTTTCCTGAGAATGATTAAAATGTGGTTTGGTCCTGCATTTTCTCAAGTCCTGTTTTCTTTGTTTCTGTATTGACCAAAATGTGTGTCTTTAAATTTTTCCATAGTCTAAATCCACTCAATGTCTTCAATCTTTTCCTTTATTCCCTCATTTCCATTATCCCGGCAAGTCAATTTTCTGTTCGTTTCATAGTTTGAGCATTCCATAGTTGATCCTTTCTGGGTATTGGTACTACTTTCTTTCTACATCACACCTGATTTTCTTCCATGCTGATTGGAATATCCATTATAGTAACTAGTATTTGTCTGGGGCTCTCTCCTTGGTTTTTAATCCTTTCTGGATGAACTATTGCTCTGTTTCCCTAATTTCACCTTCCTTATAGCTGTTTGGTCTTCCATTGAGATACCAACATCTTCAGCTTGTTATTTTCTCTGGATTGACTTGTTACTTTGGTTAATTTAGACCATGTCTGGCAGTTTCATATGTTCTGGGGCTTTCCTAATTGTTGCTTTCAGCTTTCATCTGTTTGGCTGCCAATCTTAATTTGTTTTCATCATTGGACGACAATAATTGGTTTCTTAATTTGTATTGGGCATGCTTTGGTCTTTCTCATCACAATTTCTATTGCTCCTCATTAACAGCTTTTGATTTCCTTGATGTTTCAGCTTTCTTCTGATATGCTTTGTCCAAACTCTTTCCATTGTTCCTGTTTTGCTTTCATCATTTCTCCTTTGGTTCAATAATTCTTTGTGTCACAAAATTTATCATATCAACTGGCAGTTTTTGTTTGCACAGCTATTTCTTCCAGGTTGTTGTCTCTTTCTTTACCATTGTCAAACTATTCCCACTGTTCCTGTTTTGCTTTCCTCTCCTAAAACCATTACTTCCTCACGTAATTTAGATTCTCTGCAGCTATTTGTAAATCGTTTTCAAGATATTTCTTCCAGGTGTCGTCTTTATTTGGTCCATAAGCTATTACTAATTTACTACTAAATTAGTAATTTAATTTCTCTTCCTCACATTTCAACTTTTCACTAGTCGCCTACTCAAGACTGCTCTAGCATTACTTCCTTAGTGTCTTTGAGATTCTCAGCTATTCACTTCAGTTTTCGACAGATAGTTTTTCACTTTGTTTTTTATTAGACGTCTTTACTTGGTCCATAAATTAGTAATTTAATTTCTACTCCTGAGAATTCTGAAAGACAGCTAATATTTATTGCTCCACATTTCCAACTTCAGACAGCTATTCACTTCAGTTTCTATTAGACCAGACACTGCTTTTCCTTTCAATCAGTTGACTCTACTCCTTTAGAATGAGAAGATTCCATGTTGTCACAGCACAGCTCCTTGTCCTGTTTTCTTTGTTTCAGTCTTCAGAATGTTCACTTTATAGATTGTTTTTTCCAGTTGATTTTCTTTCTGACAGCTATTCCTTCTTTGGTCACAGTTTCTACTGTTCAGCTATTCAGACTCTTTCTGAATATTGTCACAGACAGCTATTTCGTCTTCAGTAACTATACCCCCTCTGAGTATTGTTAGTTTCTACAGACAGTTGATTCCTTCAGCCTGGCCACCTTAGGAGACCAGGACTGCAAGGCCCCTACCAGGTTGTTATTTTCTGTCAGTGTCACAGAGATTTGTCACCCTTAATTGTCAGACAGGCAGCTATTCACTTCAGTGTCACAGACAGCTATTCACTTCAGTGTCACAGACAGCTATTCATCTGTCAGTTGCTACGGACAGCTTCACTATCTATAACTTCAGTTTCAACAGACAGCTATTCATTCAGTTTCACAGACAGCTATTCACTTCAGTGTCACAGACAGCTATTCACTTCAGTTTCACAGACAGCTATTCACCTTCAGACACTATTCAGCTAGTGTCACAAACAGCTATTCACTTCAGTGTTACAGACAGCTATTCACAAACAGCTATTCACTTCAGTGTCACAGACAGCTATTCACTTCAGTTTCTACAGACAGCTATTCACTTCAGTGTCACAGACAGCTATTCACTTCAGTGTCACAGACAGCTATTCACACAGACAGCTATTCACTTCAGTTTCACAGACAGCTATTCACTTCAGTTTCTACAGACAGCTATTCACTTCAGTTTCACAGACAGCTATTCACTTCAGTGTCACAGACAGCTATTCAGTTTTTACAGACAGCTATTCACTTCAGTGTCACAGACAGCTATTCACTATCACTTCAGTGTCACTACAGCTATTCACTTCAGTTTCACAGACAGCTATTCACTTCAGTGTCACAGACAGCTATTCACTTCAGTACAGCTATTCACTTCAGTTTCACAGACAGCTATTCACTTCAGTGTCACAGACAGCTATTCACTTCAGTGTCACAGACAGCTATTCACTTCAGTGTCATATTCACTTCAGTGTCACAGACAGCTATTCAGTTTCACAGACAGCTATTCACTTCAGTGTCACAGACAGCTATTCACTGTCACACAGACAGCTATTCACTTCAGTGTCACAGACAGCTATTCACTTCAGTGTCACAGACAGCTATTCACTTCAGTGTCACAGACAGCTATTCACTTCAGTGTCACAGACAGCTATTCACTTCAGTGTCACAGACAGCTATTCACTTCAGTTTCACAGACAGCTATTCACTTCAGTGTCACAGACAGCTATTCACTTCAGTGTCACAGACAGCTATTCACTTCAGTGTCACAGACAGCAGACAGCTACAAACAGCTATTCACTTCAGTGTCACAGACAGCTATTCACTTCAGTGTCACAGACAGCTATTCACTTCAGTGTCACAGACAGCTATTCACTTCAGTGTCACAGACAGCTATTCACTTCAGTGTCACAGACAGCTATTCACTTCAGTGTCACAGACAGCTATTCACTTCAGTGTCACAGACAGCTATTCACTTCAGTGTCACAGACAGCTATTCACTTCAGTGTCACAGACAGCTATTCACTTCAGTGTCACAGACAGCTATTCACTTCAGTGTCACAGACAGCTATTCACTTCAGTGTCACAGACAGCTATTCACTTAAGTGTCACAGACAGCTATTCACTTCAGTGTCACAGACAGCTATTGACTTCAGTGTCACAGACAGCTATTCACTTCAGTGTCACAGACAGCTATTCAAGTTTAAATACAGCTTATTCACTTCAGTGTCACAGACATCTATTCACTTCAGTGTCACAGACAGCTATTCACTTCAGTGTCACAGACATCTATTTACTTCAGCGTAAGTAGTGTAACAGACATCTATTCACATAGCTATTCACTTCATTGTCACAGACAGCTATTCACTTCATTGTCACAGACAGCTATTCACTTCAGTGTCACAGACAGCTATTCACTTCAGTGTCACAACTATTCACATAGCTATTTACTTCAGTGTCACAGACAGCTATTCACTTCAGTGTCACAGACAGCTATTCACTTCAGTGTCACAATGAAGTTTAAATAAGCTTATCTAGGGGAGGTGTTCCATTTCCAAACTGAGTGACTGGTGTGAGAATCTAGAATTTGCTAGATCTAGGTCTAGATCCGATTGACTACAACTTGAGCGTTTTCAAGGTCTAGGATTCTAAATCTAGATCTAAAGTCTATTTATAAACAATTATTTTGTATGCCCAATTCAAATTCAAATACTTTATTTCACCCCAGAGGGAAATTGGGTTTTCTAGATCTAGAATCTTACTAGATTATTAGGCTCAAGGATTTTTAAATAATCTAGATTTAGCTCTAGATCTACATTATTATGTAGTTTTACATTTTGATTCATTACATTATTATGTAGTTTTACATTTTGATTCATAGTCATAAAATGTAATTTCGTATTTTAAGAAGTCTATTTAAAAATTTTCAATTCTCTAACAAATTATTAAACGTCTCAACCTTACTAGATCTACAACAAGTTCAAATTTATTCTTCTTTTTTCGTTTCCTATTTCTTTCAACTCGTTCGTTGGACAGGACAACATCTTCATCCAGAACTAAAACCTAATATAAATAGATCTAGACACTGGGAGATACAACATTTTTTTTTTTTACAAGAGATGAAAACCTCAATTATCAATTATTTGAGCAATCTAGATTTCTTAAGTTGGAAAGGGTGAAAATGCAAGCACTTCGAATAAGTAGATCTAGCGTTCTGCTCTCCAGCTGGCAGTGGCAAGAATAAGTCGTGAAATCACACGCATGGGATGTCGAAGATGCCATAGCAACTAGTTTCCCACAATTTTACAATGTATATCTAAATAAATCTAGTTATATATGTTGATTCACATGTTAAGATAGATAACATTTAAATGTTTAAGTCAGCGCGTACATCTTCTGCTGTCACTATACAATGAAAAGCACTAGTAAAAGAACAGCCACGCAGAAGAGCTACCACCGATCTGGGAAAGTGCGCAATGCATCATGCTAGCTCATTTCCTCAAGACAACGGACATAACTTCAAAAATAAGATAGGCCCTTATATCGCCCGTAATCGAGTACAGTGTACTTGTTGCCTAGTGACGCCTATATTTTGAATCACCCGTCTCTCTCTTTCAAGCTAATCGAATTGCAAAGTAATTTCCTTTTTTCTTTTTTATTTCAATGCTTGATTGCATACTTGTTAGTGTAATAAATATACCAAATTAAAGTTCAATTATCTGTCTATACAACTGGTATTTTTTAATGTTTGTAATGTGCATTGTTCGTATGTAATGATTTTAAAAACAATTGTCTTTTTTTTAAAAAGAGTTATGTTTTGAGGAAATGAGCTAGCACTAGCACAGGTAAATACACTGTGAGGACAGCAGCTCAGAAATTGATATGGCTTCTGAGGACAAGAGGGTTAAGAGGAAAAGCAAGATGAAAGATGAGTGAAAGTGGAAGGAAAGAAGTAGGACTATCACTACTATACTATCAGCAGCGGCCGCCAATCACATATCATCGGTGAAACTGAAACTGTCTAAACACTAAGTCCATATGACACAATTTTTCAGGAGAAGCAAAAAAACCATAATAAACCATCAAACAGGTCTGTAAAGTTAATGCAAACACTATTTCATGCTTCTTGGATTACAAATGTACTATAGTCTTTGGAATGTAGTAATAGGGAAAATAATCCGCTGATCACAAGATGAACTTATATTTATATGGTTAGAGTTGAACTTTTTGAAAGAACGAGCGAGCTTGCTCCTTGACTCACGAGATGAGTTTCAAGACGGAAATCTTTGTTTAGATCATGTGTATAAAATGAATTTTTCTATTGGTTCAAAACTTCAAGACCTCCAATATTTATAAAGACACGAAAGGAAACTTTGATCATCATTTAAAGTTCAAGGACAAATCCCATGTTTCGTAGACACACATTTAGATCGTTTCACCGACCGTTTCTAATGGTTGACAGGATGTCATCATTCACGTTGTGCACTGATATTAATAACAAAATAATAACATGAAGGCTTCACATAACGAAGAGGCACACTAAAATGCAACACAAATTTATTGAAAAAATTGATTATTACTTATTAATTCATAATAATAAGTCTTAATAGAACATTATTCAATGATAACAAAGTGTCTCACACAACACTAATAACAGATTAGATTAAAGTTGGTGATTGGAAAAAATGTATGCAATTGCAGTCGAAGTAAATCATATTGTATCCTTAATCGAGAGATTAAGATAGAGAGAGAGAGAGAGGGGGGGATGAAGAGAGAGAGAACAGCGAGAGGGAGAGAGAGAGAATAAGAGAAAGAGGGGGAGAGGGAGAAATAGAGAGAGAAAGGAAGGCAGTGTTTGTTCGCCAGATGCAGTGATCTCAGGGTGAATTAAGAGGAAACAGAAAACTGAAAGAATGTGGAGAAGGGACAGGAGAGCACAGTCAGCTTGAAAAGAAAAAGTGAACAGTAATAAAAAAAAAAAAGGATGATGACATTCACTGCAATCCATAATAGTAATAGGGACAAAAGACTGAAAACAGAATCACCATGATCCTTTACGAAATTACAGGAGGAAGAGGCTAACAATAGAAAAGAAAGCAACAAAAAATTGAGGGGAAAAAAAGACTTCCACTTTCAAATTTTTCGAAACTGTAGCCGTAAACATGTTGGAGGTAAAGGCAAAAATTATACAAGTATATGTATCAAAAAGATAAAACCCTTAAAAACAAGATAATGATTAAGCTTATTATCTTTTCTGCTACAAATGACATTACTCATCAATCAATCAATTTATAGTACGAATATTGCAAGGTACATTTCTAAACAAAAACAAACCGAAACCCCCCCCCCCCCCCCCCACATGACCGTTGTTTGTACAAACATTGCAGCCCCCACCCGCAAAGGCATTCAATCGAGTGAAACGTTTGTCATAGTAACAGCCATTTAAACACTAAAATTAAAAGAATTTGGTTTGTTTACATGCCGGCAATTCATGTCACAGTGCAAATTATGAAAAATAATTCTAGTTGAATATTTCATAGTAAATCACATTAAAATGGAAAAAAAAACAAACAAACATTGCTTAACAAGGTAAGCAAAGTACAAATACTAAAATAAGTAAAGCAAAAAGTAAAGTAAGTTCCCCACTCAGAGTCACTGTCAGAGTTGAGTGTAGGGTAATTAAGAGTAGAGACCTAATTTTTCTAGGCACAAGGCAGAATGTGGCAGTTTGCCATTGCTTTCTAAATTCTACACCCTCTTTACTTTTGCTGAGTCTGATTCGAATAAACCCAACTATCCATTTCGTTGCTGGGTCTGATCCGAATAAACCCAACTATCCATTTCGTTGCTGGGTCTGATCCGAATAAACCCAACTATCCATTTCGGGTCTGATCCGAATAAACCCAACTATCCATTTCGTTGCTGAGTCTGATCCGAATAAACCCAACTATCCATTTCGTTGCTGAGTCTGATCCGAATAAACCCAACTATCCATTTCGTTGCTGGGTCTGATCCGAATAAACAAACCCAACTATCCAACTATCCATTTCCCAACTATCCATTTCTGGGTCTGATCCGAATAAACCCAACTATCCATTTCGTTGCTGAGTCTGATCCGAATAAACCAACTATCCATTTCGTTGCTGGGTCTGATCCGAATAAACCCAACTATCCATTTCGTTGCTGGGTCTGATCCGAATAAACCCAACTATGCATTTCGTTGCTGGGTCGACAAGAGGGCCAGAATTTTTTTGCCCGTACTGGGAATCGAACTCTGGGCTCCTGGGTGGAAGTCACCACCGGCGTCTCAAGTAAAGATATGAAGAAGGAATTATCCTGCACATTATTTCCCATTCCTCATCAGGCCATTCTAATCCAATCTCATAGTGAATTTTAAGTCTATTTAGCCAACAAATTCACCTATTTACATGACAGGAAACTGTGTAAACAAGGAAGAAAAGAATGAACTTCTCAAAATCAAATGCTTATTAATATTATAGTAAAAGATCAAACTGTTACAGTGACTACGTCCTAATATTTACTACAGAGTAGTTAGAATCTACAACAAAAGCTGTTTTAACCAATTTTCATGTTTTACAGTCTATTTGTTACAGTTACAGTTCATCCCCAGACAAGATTTACTTACTACAGTGGAATGACATCAGCTGCCGGGGTTGAAAAAAAAAACCCAAACTGTAACTAGTGTAACTCTAAATTTTAATCACATCATGCTGTTTCCGATGAAAGCACATCCACGTCAAATTTTAAATTCTTCTGTCTTTTGTTGCCTAAACCGTTACACGGTCATTCAGTACTATTACAGTAAAAGCAGTCTAAGAACACGCCATCTCACACCACAGTCTGCCTACAAGTGTGCTATCTCAGGAAACAGATTTTTACTTTATAAATTGGCCTCTCATCTTGCCCACACTGACAAACAACGTGATTTTTGTCAAGACAGATTTCATTTTTCATCATTTCAAAACTGAAAGCATTTCAGTTAAACCACATGTGTAGATGATCAAGCCAGGCCTTTCAGCTGTAATAAATAAGTGCTGATAGTGAACTCTCTCTCTACCTGTCAGGCAGCAAGGTGCCAATTTCATTCACCTGGGCCAAGCAAACAATGGTCATCATCTAGATGAAGAGGAATGGCTTTTTGCTTACATGATAAGATAAGATAAGAAGATACAACTTTATTGTCCAGATAGTGGCACATTATTTTGGTGTTACAATACTTTCAATACAATATGAAATACAACACATTTTTACTATACATAAATTATTCTTCGCACACAAACAAATAGAGGACATTTTTAGCTTTACAATAATGTAAAAATTTCTTATGTTGTTTTTGACGTAAATTTATGGTTTCCCACTGACTATGTAGCATTTTTGTGAAAAACACTTTTACTAGTTTTACAGCAAGCATCTAAAAGTTGAATCCAAAATATGACTCCAGTCGCAAACTATGAGGCATAACCAGGAAACAAAATGTTTTGTCATACGGTCGGTATTTAAACTGTGTCCTCTACCACTTCTACACGAATAAAGCTATCATAAATATTTTCAAACGCATATGTCGGACACAGCTTCAGCCGACACTGGTAATTAATCTGTCAGACATATATATCTGACGTGACTGCAAAAAGTTAAGAGTTCTTTTTCAATGCATAAGTAAGACAATAGTGTCAAAATAAAAAGTTAAAAGACAACTATTTCCACACTGCAGAGCAAAATGATTCCCTACTTATCACTGGTCTATGGGGTAACACAAAATCAAACTGTAGATAACATAATAATTAAGTAAATTTGCAGCTAATTTCTACATATGATGTACGACCATAAAGGGGAAATTTTCATATCACAGAAATATTACTTTACACAAAAACAATTTGCAAGTTTATCAACTTCCAGGGTCAATTATTTACAATGCATAACAAAATCACTTGTAATAAAATTATGATTATATATAGGTGAAGCATTTCCCCAAATAGAACAATAGTGTTAAATTTGAAGATTTACATATCAGTTGTATTTGTAGTTTAGTTTCAACAACAATGAAATAACAACAGGAACAATATAAAAACATAACTATAATGATGATAATGAAAACAAAAGGAATAATTTTTAAAAAGCAATACATGTATTAGTATCACTATTATTACCAATGATGATAAAAACAATAACAATAATAATAATTTTAGTTTGTTTTAAATTTGAAATTTAGCCCGTCGACCATGGGTGAATTTAGACGAAAAAGCAAGAGAAAAAGATCATTTAAAGAGAGAAAGGAAAGAAGGAGGACCTACCAACCATCCACGTGATAAAACCAACACAAAAATAATAACCATATAATAACAATACAGGGATAGCACAGCTCAAAAATATCTCAAAACAAAATTTGCGGACAAACACTGACCAGAAAATCCAAAATCTCAAAAAGAGCCCACATCCACAACTAAGATGATTTCGTGGGCTGTGGTACGATTCTTTGCGTGGACTGCCCTGTAAACAGCCAATGGATCTTTAACGTATACAAAGTATTTTGATCTGCACACGGATCCGTTCCTGATGGGACGAGTAGCAGACTGTGTTGAGTGCCCAATAAATGAAATTGCAGATTCTTTACATTGGCGCCATGTATACATAGTATATTTATGACAAATGTAGAGAACAGCTTTGTTGGTTCAAACACGACTTTAAGTAAGGAACTATTTCAGCAACCATACATCAGTGTGGTAGGTGATGAAGAACGTTGACTGTTTTTGTGCATTTTCAAAAACAGTGAACTTTCTTTCATCTACATGGCAGGCCTCATGCCCAAATTTCGTTGATAAAAATGTCTTCATCCAAAAACATGTCAAAGTGACAAATGCTGACCTGGTGATGATTTCACGTTTTCTCTATTTTCAGAGGGTTTTTTTATTTTCTAGATCTACATTCTCTTTAATCTACGTTAAGTTGTTGCTCAGACGTCTTATCTCCATTTCATGAGCATGATTACATAAGAAGAGTGGAAAAGGCCCCATAACATTAAAATTTGAGAATTTCTGAATTGAGAATTACACTCAAATGTCTCTCTAATTACCACCTAGATGTGCATTGCAAGAAAACATGACAAAAATGTCAGCTCAGACTTATTTTTTCCTCTCTACACATAACCCTGTTTTTTTTTAAAAACGAGCTGAAAAGTACTCAGTTGGAAAGAGAATCTGGAGTTGAGGCAAAATCCAAGTAAAATGTGCAAAAATGTAAGTAGATTGAATTTGGTAACAATGTTTACTGGGACAGGCAATTGACAACTGCGAATCCGATGATGGTTGTAACTCTAAAATACTCAAATGTGCAGTTGGGGCAAAATAAGTGTGAGCCAATGACAAGTTTATATCGAACCATTTGGATTAGTTTGTTTCTTTCTTGGAAATAACCATGTCCACCGTGGCGGTAATCTCAAAGGGAACAATCTAGATCTGTTGTGTGTTGAAATATATATGCCGAGAAACTTAAAAAGACAAAGTTGTAAATGAGCAAACATTGGCATTGTCCTTTTCTATTTCCACTTTCTACCTTGCTCTTGAACGTTGAATTCTGGATGCAATTTGAACAGAAATACGTTTTTCAAAATGAGCGACACCATAAAGTCTATGTACAAAAAACCCAACAAAACAACAAAACAGAAACCAAAGTTGCAGTTTTATGAAAATTGATGAATGATAAGGGCTCAGTTTGTGCCTTTCGTATTCAGTGCATAGAATAATGATTGTCTGCTGACGGTCACGTTTTCTTTACAATAAATTACTACACATACTCTCTAAACCAAAATACGATGATAAGAATAATAATAATAATAATAATAATAATAATAATAGTAGTAGTAATAATACAATAGTCTCTGCCAAATTGCACACCACCAAAAATGCACGATTTGTCATTTCATAATGCATGATTTTTTCATGTAACTGAATTTTACAATTCAAATTGCCCCCTCAAAATGCGACAATGGTCGGCTTGACCACCAAAATGCAACAGTTTTTGTAAGTCCGTGTTCAATTTGTTGAATTTAAAAAGTCAATTCGTGTGAAAAAACTTGATAACCTCTAAAGTATGTTACACACGTGTGTCTATGTAATCTATATATATGCCAGCCATGAGCACACATATACACGACAATTGTGCAACCAGCATTGGCTGTCTCGGCTCTGGTCACCCTTACCCGCCCCTCCCTCCCCTCTCCGACTCTGTAGGTCTGTCAGACAGACAGGCTATCTGCTCTCTCTCTCTCTTGATAACGGTGAGAAAATCTGACATCTTACGTCACTTTTACCCACAGAGATGGTACTCTTTGTGACAGTGACACACGTCTCAACCAGTAAAAGATGAGTAGTAGTTTCCAAATGCATTCTCACCATCCCACCACCCCTCTGTGCACTCTTCAGTGAGAGAAGAATGTAAAAAATCTATGAGAAGAGGTTAGGCCTGTTGGATCTTGTCTTTAGCCGTAAACCAACGAACAACAAACAAAACCCAAACGACTAACAAAACAAAAGAGTGACTGTAAATAGTGGGTTATGCCCAGAGCTTCCTACCATTCCGGATTGTGCGGAATCATTCCGCAAAATCGATAGTGATTCCGCGATTCTGCCGTGGGGAGAAGTAGCCGTTGAAAATTGAGATGTCTGTATTCACGTGCTTATAGACACCAATGCGGCTGCGCACTGCGTGCTTTTGATTCGTGCCAAGATTAAACTTCCGCCGTAAGCTGTTTACAGTTTATATAAGTTACAACCGCATGTTGTATTTAGCCATTCTGAGTTGGATCTTTGTCTCTATACAACTTACGGTTCGACTTACACATTCTTCTTTGTGAATTTATTTCTATTTGGATCTATTTTATGATCGACCGCATAATTTAATTGTGTTTTAGTTTGGATTTGTGCTGGATTACTACTGGGTCTATTGTTTTTACGTTGCGAATTACGGTGTGACGGATACATTTTTTTGTGAATACATTTTCATTTGGATTTACTTTCAACTTTCTGATTGAAATTGAGTGTTTTAGTTTTGAATTTTTTGATTTGTGCAATAGTCAATAGCATGGCGCCACCAGCAAAACGACCCAGAGCTGAACAGAAGTTTCGACAGGAATACACTGCAACATGGTCTTCAATTGTGTCGTCAAAATTAGGTGACCATCATGCTCGCTGCACTTTATGTGAATCAGAGTTTACCATAAAATCGGGAGGTGCAAACGATGTGGAAAGACATGTTAAAAGTAAGAAGCACCAAGAGATGGACAAACTAAAATCAAAATTAAAACCGGTATCGTCTTTCTTCTCTGCAACAAGCACGCCTTTGGACCAGGGTGTTATGGTGGCAGAGATGTTATGCAATAAGTTCATTGTTGAGCACAACCTACCAATGGCTGTTTCTGATCATGCAGCGGATTTATTTAAGAAAATGTTTCCTGATTCCGCTATTGCCAAAATATTTTCGTGTGCACGGACAAAGGCAGCCGCAGTGACTAAATGTCTGGCTACGGGCATTTCAGCAGCCACTGTAGAAAGAATGAGGACTCAGCCATTCAGCCTGGCCCTGATGGTTCTAATGATGGCCAGCTTTATCCAATAGTTGTGCGGACATTTGACGAAAGGGAAGGACAGGTGGTGACAGATCTTGTCACTTTAAAGACACGTCATGGAGCTTCCACTGGCGAAAATATATTTAACATTCTCGACAGGCAGCTGCAGGAAGACAAAGTTAGTTGGAGCAACTGTCTAGCCTTTTCTTGTGACAATGCCAGTGTCATGACTGGGGTACACAATGGAGTCTCTGCTCACATCCATAAGCAGAATGCAGAGGTTTACATTAATGGTTGCCCTTGCCATCTACTTCATTTGGCAGCAAAGACAGCCTCCAAAGAACTGACTGTGGACGTGAGAGACCAGCTGGTGGATATTTTCTTTTTTCTTGGACAAAAGCAGCAAGAGGAAGAAGGAATTCCGTCAATTCCAGAAAGAATGTGGAGCTAAACTGCATGCCTTCATTAAGCATGGTGCCACCAGATGGCTGTCATTACTTGCGTGTGTTGAGCGATTGCTTCATCAGTGGGATCCTCTTCGCTTGTATTTCAAGGACCAGTTAGATTCTCTAAATAGCCGTGAAAAAGAAAACGCCAAACATGCACGCCTCCTCCAGATCAACAAATTCATGGAGAACAAAGCCGCAAAGCTCTACTGTCTCTTTTTAAAGGAGAATCTACCCGCCTTCATCAATCCTAATCTCATGCTCCAAAAAGAAGCACCTCAAGTTCACCGTCTAAAGGCAAGACTGCATGAACCGATTACAGATCTGGTAGTTTGCTTCATCAGGCCGGATGCTGTTACAGCATGTCCGTCAATTTTTGCCATAAAATTTGATGACAGGAAGTTGCAGCATCTGCTGCAGGCTGATGCCACATTCAGTCAAAAACAGGAGGACTGCTTTGTCAAAGATATCGAAAGTTTTTTCTGTGCTGCAACACAGTATATTTTAAAGAAATTCCCTCTTGGTGACAACTTTTTGGAGAATGCTGCTGTTCTGGATGTAGGCAGAAGGCTGCGCACCAAATTTTCAATGCTGGATTTTTTATTTTAAAAAATATCCATGTCTTCTGCCTCAAGAAAACATCAAACACCTTGCCTTAGAATTCTCCAAATTGCAGTCTGAGCAGCTGCCTGAAGAGATCTTGAAGGAGGAAAGAGCAGACCGCCCATGGCACATGATTGGCCAAATCAGAAATTTGGACAACGTTTGCAAATTCCCAAACGTTGCCAAAGTTATGAAAGGATTGTGTTGCCTCACACACTCAAATGCTGACACAGAGAGAGTGTTCAGTCTGGTTCGAAAGAATCACACTGAATTCAGACCGTCCCTCTACACAGACACTTTGAGTGCACTCGTAATGCAAAAAGTGCACATGTCATGTCAAAGAAGTCTGGTCTGCCACCAACACAATTTCTCGTCAGCTCTTATAGCTACGGCCAAAAGCACCTATTATAAGAGTTTGAAAGAGAACAATTAGCTCTGAATTAGAGACGTTGCTTCAGCAATGAACTGTGTATATATATATATATATGTAAATATCAGTGTTTCCTATGATGTGAACTGTTGTGTCTGTTAAATTGGAGTTAAATCTGCACAACCAGAAATTGGATTTGGAGTTAAAGTCGGCCCAAGAAAGATACACTGATAAGAGAGAGAGAGTTGAGGGGGGGATTCTTTTTGCCATATTTGAAAGGTATTGGACCTTGATTTTGTTTTTTCTTTAATTTAAAGAGTTACGTTCAAAACAAAACTTAATCTAAAATCAGTATCCACTAACCGTGACTAAAGAAGCAACTTTTGTCAAGTATATATCAGAAATAAGCAAAAAAGGAGAAAACACAATAAAAATCTTCTAAGCACAAGCCTATGTCCCCAAATCTGAAATAGATGGAGTGGAGCCAAATTGAGGTTTGAAAATTCAGTTTTTACACTCTGAGACGTCCCTGAAGGAAGAAGTGCAGCACTTTCTTGCTTCAGCTTGATGTCAACGTGACCGGAATTTGTCTTAGAATGGTCACTTTCCAGCTTACTGACTTTTACAGGAATCTCATCACAACTACCCATTGTTTCTTCCTTACACTTTCTCTTCAAATCTTGCTGACATTTCACACCTGAAACATTATGGTCAATTTCGTCTTCCTGTTCAGGGACAGAAGACCTAGGCAAATCCTGGATGCTTTTGGTAGAGATGATGTCAGAAGACGCATCACAGTTCTGTGATGGAGACATGAAAGCATCAATGGAAGAGCTCAACAGAGGTAACGTTTCGGGACACACATTTTTGGGGTGTCACAAGCTGTAGACTCAACGTTTTCCACTTTTAACTTTTGATGACTCGGCTTGATTTCCACCTGACTTGATGCCATTTCAGGCCGTTCTGAAGTTTCATAGATATTCGGTACTTGAGCCTTTTCATCAATTTGTTTTACAGCTTCAGCATTCCCAGGAGATTCTTTTTTCATACATTCTGCCTTGACGAGTGGAATAGTTTCATGACTCGAAGCTGTGGTAGCTAGAGAATCGCTTGTGGGATCTAAATTTTGATTTCGTTCTTTACCTTCCTGTTTACTTGGCAAGGAACTGGAGGGGGGCTTAACAAGATGGTCAATCTTCTTCTTCCGTGGCTCCCCACCAGGCGTGGAAACTGAATGATCCAATCTCTTAGCTTTGTCAATAGCAGTCGGTGTCCTGGGTTCTACGGTCTGAGAGCTGGTTTTCACGTTGGGATCATGCTTCCCAGACTTGCTGTCCTTTTGAGAGGAATGCTTTGTGTGTTCTTTCTCACAAGGTTGAGCAGATCTTTCTTTGTGTGCCTCCTGTTTCTCTTTGACACATCTATCATGATCATCTTGTTTTCTGGGGCTCTTCTTCAATTTCTCTTCAGACGGTTTCTCAGATTTAGCTTTGTACGTTTTCCCTTTATGCTCCTCTAGTTTTGAGGTATTTGACATGCACCCCATGTCTAATTTCTGCTTTTTGACAATGTTCTTGGCAAATGCATCTTTCCGCTCCTCTCCTTTCCTGCATTTGGCGTCTCCTTTGACAGATGATTTCTCAGTCTTTGCCGGGCTGTCTCTTCCCTCTGGTTCTTTACGTTTCAAGGCAGATTTTTTAACACTGTCAGAGTCTGCGTGATGAGATCTTTTCTCCTTCGGCTTAAACAGATGTCCACCAGGCAAATCATTATTCAATTTCTTGGCCGGATGTTTGCTATCCTTGACGGGTGACGGAAGATTCTGATCAATATTAATGAGATCTGCTTTCAGAGCTACATCTGATTCCACAGTTGTGTCTCTGTCATCCTCCAGGCCAATGGGTACATCTGCAGACTTCAGGGGCTTGTCCTCATTTTCGTTTTCAGTCACTCCTTCATTTTCCTTCTCCAGCAGGTGCTTGTAGTAAATCTTCAGTCTGTTTTTTGTTTTATTACAAGAAAGAAGAACAAAAAATGGTTTTACAGTAAATCTTCAGTCTGTTTTTTATTACAAGGAAAGAAGAAAAATGGTTTTACAGTAAATCTTCAGTCTGTTTTTTATTACAAGGAGAGAAGAAAAATGGTTTTACAGTAAATCTTCAGTCTGTTTTTTATTACAAGGAGAGAACAAAAATGGTTTTACATTAAATCTTCAGTCTGTTTTTTATTACAAGGAGAGAAGAAAATGGTTTTACATTAAATCTTCAGTCTGTTTTTTTTTATTACAAGGAGAGAAGAAAAATGGTTTTACAGTAAATCTTCAGTCTGTTTTTTATAACTAGGAGAGAAGAAAAATAGTTTGACCGTGAGAATGAAATAGACAGCTTGTCATAAAAAATTAAACTGAAGAAAAAAAAGGCATGAACAGTTTACAGTAAACCCACAGCCACTAGTAAAACAGCAATAACAGTGTCATCAGATAAAAACAGTTATAAAATAGATTTAAAAAAACAAAACACACAGATGCCGTTCACAATCAACGTAACAACTGATTTGGAGTCGAACTGACCACTAATTCCATTCATTATTCATTTCAATGTTTTCATCGAATTTCTTAGTTACAGCTGGTCAACAAATTTGAACAGCAAGGACAAGAATTGGTAAGGCTAGCACAAGAAATCAATTGTTGGGCCTTTTTTTAGAAAATGCGCGTCACAGACTTTATAAAAATGGGTCATCCCACACATACTTGACCCATCCACCCAATTTTAAAGTGTAAACATGGTCTACACCAATCTAATATCTCTCTGCTACTGTCGTTTGTCGTCATTTTGATGAAGGGACCCACCACTTCTGCACTTCACGAAAGAGTGATTTTCAAAACTTGCAAAAATGAAGAATTTGTATCTAAAAGCACTAGAGGCTATATAGAGTAACGAAACTGATAATTACATAAACATTTCACCATATCTATTAATCCTTTCCTGCCTACTGCGACCGAATGCAACATCAGCCTCGATTCCTAAAGCGTCCCTCGATTACTCTTCGTCTTTGTATTCCCATTACAAGATATCGCAGTGTGCAAGACTTGAATCGGCGATCTTGTGATGTGCGAGATTTGGGGTCTTTTCGTGAAAAACCCCACATGATAAATTGACTGACAGCGATTGTAAACAAAGTGACGCTATTACATTAAATGAATTTACCGACCTACTGACAATTAAAGGTTCATAATAGTTATATTAAAGTAATATATATTCCGAAAGTTTCTTTTCTTTCCTAGTCTATTGTAATCTCTTCATTGAAATTGAAAGATACATTCCTGACTTCTTACAGTGTTCATTTCCTTCACTTATCAAAAAGTTGTATCCAAAAGCACTCACCTGACATGCCAGGCAATGCTGGTGACAGCGGACACAGAGCGGAACTGATGCACCACGTTGCGTGGAATGAAGTAGATGTCATTGTCACGAAGAGAGATCCGTGCGTAGCGGATTCCCTCCCTTTTCAATTGATTCAGCTTGGCTTCTTCTACCCAAGTGACACACTGAAAGGGTAAAAATAGAACAAAGCATAGAATAAGTGACAACCGACGCCACATACATCTCGAGTAAAGGCTTTAAACTTACATCTCGATATCTATCTATCGGTATAAATAGATCTAGATCTAAAATTCCTTCAGTTCAGCTGCCATAGCCAGAGCTATAAATGCAGAATCTCCCTGAAATCAAGCAGACCTTGCCCCTATTTAACCACAGAAAAATAAATCGGCCAGAAGCAAGAAACATACTGTGAGTGACGGCTTCTTTGTTCTGATGTGAAACGTAGCATATAAATGATCCGTGTTTTTACCTGAGAGACTGGCGGCTCATGGAGATCCAATTGAAGCATCTCTGTGAGAAGTACAAAGTCACCCGGATGGAAACAGATCACATCCTTTACAATGCGGCCTTCAGAAGGATCAAATTCCTCCCTTAAAGAAAGGTATAACAAAGCAATGAAGTCAAAAGGACAAAATGTAACATGATGTCTCTAGTATTACAGGACAATATTTACTAAAAACGCTCCTTCAAACATGAACTGTTAAGGTCTTTACATATATAACTAGCTGACCCATCGGTGCCAGCCTTCAGTCCCATGAACATGAACAAACACAAATCAAATTTGCTCATATCAGGCTTTTTATTTTCCACAGGGTTGAAATAAATGGCAGTACGTTTTCTTTGAGTTGAAATGTTCAGATTTAATCAAGGAAAATAGGACAATATCTATTTTATGTAGATAAATTAATTTAATAGTTTTTAACGATGCTTACATCCACTATTAATATTTTCTTTACTTACACTTACTCTAATAGCGTGTATAATTCATGGAGGTATGGTTTGAAAATATAAGCCTGTCGTGATTACATGATTGACCGTATTTCCATTATGGTACGAAGATTCCTGATTCGTTCTTATACTTATAGTCAATCATGAATTAAAAAGGACAACTATATTTCTCTTCATAAAACAATGTATTTTTTACTTTTTATATTGTCCCCAAAAAACAATTCTATTTTTTTTTTTTTACCAAAGGTTTAAGATGGCATGGCAACTTAAAAATATATATGACAATCACAATTTTTTTTGTCTGTAAGTTCGCTAAACTCATACTATTTCTTTAAATGAAGCTTAAAATTGCATATCTCTTCAGACTAAACAAAAGTCATTGTGTAGTTTTCTACCTATCGTTGTTACATCGAACATGTGACTTATCCTTCTGATTTTCATATTACATAATAATAACAATGATAATAATAATAATAATAATAATAATAATAATAATAATAATAATAAGAACAATAATAATAATAATAATAAATCTTTATTGTCTATTCAACCTTCAAGACAATTTTTCGTTTCACATGGTGCTTGGGAAATTGAAACATGGGGTATATACTATATTGACATTGAAAACTGGAAATTTCATGTAGGAGCCTACTTTGATAGATATTACAAAGTCGAAATTACACATTTAGACATTCTATACTTAACACGATACTCTTATATGTTCACTGTATATATGCACATAAACAGGATACAAAGAAGAAACGGTCAAGGCTATAAAAACAACAACTCTAGCAAAGCAGCAGGGCCTGACGGTAATGACAACAACTACTGAGGAATAACACTCCTATCTATACCCAGCAAAGTGTTCAGTGGCATATCGCTGGACCGAATCCAAGATACAGTCGATGCACATTCAATAGACCAACAAGCCAGCCCCAGGAGAAAACACAAGCCGGCCCTAGGAGAAAATTGATCATGCACAGACCCAAATCGCCACTTCAAGAATACTACGTTCAATTGCGCAACCAAACGAGTGGAACTCTCCTCTTCTTATCAACTTCATAGATTATGAATAGGCATCACACATCGCAGACAGACCCTTTCTCTGGATAATAATAATATGGATCATGTTTCTCATAACTTTCATTTGTAGTAAAAACGCGTGAACTCATACCCGTTTGTGTAACTTTTGTGCACTTACAATAACGCCACCTTAACCCTTTGCATCCACACACACCCACTTGCACACCTGCCAAGGGACGCAACTCTGTCATACAAATTAACCTTTTTTTTCTTAATACATTTTTCATCGCTTTCACATGCTCAAATTGAACTGCAAAAAAGCACAATACAGAGAAATGAAAAAATCTCAATATTATATATACTGTTGCCGTAACAGAGATTTCAGTCAATATTTTTTATATATTGAAAACAGGATTTTACTTAAAAATTGTCGACATCCAATCCAAAAGAATACAATGTTTATATCAGTTTGTGGAACTTTCCATGGCAGTGTCCTATCACACAAATGAACACCACACAAGGCACAGCCATACACAGTTTCTGGGGTTCTCCCTTTGGTGTTTTTTTATTATCTGCGGCACATTGGAAGCACCTCTTCTTCCGGCCGGCCAGTCGAGTGTTGCTGTGGATTTTTCCAGTCCCGCTGTGGATCGTTGCAGAAACTTGATGGTGTTTCTGTTGGTAGCCTCGATGTTGCTTTTACAGAGCGTAAAAAAGAAGGCTTTTTAGTAAGCTTATTCGAAAAGTGAGATGCTTCGATGCTGGTGTGCCATGTTTAGCATTTGGGAGAGCGGATTTCAGGATCAGAAATGAATTTATAATTGATGTCTGGACCAAGAACCAAAACATGTATCGCCACCACTTTTTGCTGGCCCTGCCAACTTAGTACGAGGCTCTCAGTTGATCTGCGAGGTCGGCTCCTCCCATATAGTTATTGTAGTCGGCAACAGGTGTTGGAATTTCAACATTTGCTGCCCCAGTCTTTGATCTCCGAGATACAGTTGACAAAGAGGGGTTGCTGTTGGTTGACAGCAAATTTACTTTCTTTGTCAACTCATTTCTTCACCGCGTTCGACTTGGTCGCCCCTGTCATTTACATGGAAATACCGATGAATTATGAAATAACGCTTTCTTGGCATCACATCAGCCACAGCTTCTACCCTGAACATTTTGTTTGATGACCACCAGTAGAGTGGGACTTCAGGTAAATTATGTATTCCAAACATAATGTTGATGTAAATATAAAGCATTATTTCCTCTGGGTTGACTGGTTTCCAAATGAGTCAGTTTTGTTAGCCTCAATTTGCCTATATTCCGCATATTTGTTCGTCTGAAAAGCTATGTGTTCATACATGCTGGGTGGGAAAAAAATGTTCAAACAGATCAATAGTTTCTGTTTCCTCTGAAACGCCTAGCACTGTACCAGTTGCCTCCTCAGACGGCTAAGTAAAAATATCAAAGAAGATCCTCGCTTCAACCGCCGATGATCCTATTTTCATTCATTATAGGCCTATCATCACTATCATTATCATCGCCTGTCGTAGATCTAGTTTCCTCATCATTGAAATCAACATCTAATTCAATATCAGATTCACAATCTTGTTGTAATTCATAAACATCGTCATCTTCTTCGCCTACAATTGTGTTGGAGACTAAGGAATTTAAGAATTCAAAAGCCATATTGATGTAATCGTCGTAAATTCCAGAGTTACACCTTATCGTTCTTGTAAAAATCGAACCATGCGGCCGATTGTAGTTCTCTAAACAGTTTTTGAAAGCTGAATTTTACTACTATTTCCGGTAGTCACATTGAATGCGAAACTATCTAAGTACGAATGTATATCTATGTAGCCGATCACACAGTTATTATCGGGCGCATAGGTATGCACAGAGGTGCTGCTTAGCACGGGCAAAACGGGCGCATGGGGGTGCAAAGGGTTAAAGGTAGAGCATAGCTGTCAATCTTCTCTAAATAAGCAAATGGATCACAAAAAGACTCTGAACTCAATTCTAACTTGCTTGATGGCCCATAATACGCCAGAAAACATTGTCTGGCGAAATGTGACGGCATTTTTGTCAACTCAGAATGGCATCTCTGGATTTTCACCTGATTTCTCAGTCTTTGCCGCTAACATCAGGTTTCTTTAAAATAAAAAAACAATTAGCCTTCAAATACATACTTTTCAAGGTAAATTCACTCACAGATTCATATTAAAACACACCACATACGTTTTTTTCATACTAGTTGGCAGCTATGCAAAAGAGTGATCTATGAGTAAAAAGAGAAGAAATTACTTGTTATCTCCCCTCCCATGAACAGCCTTTAGCATGCCGACAGCAGCTGTTGTCATTCTGTCTGGGCCGTGGTCGACGTGGTCGTAGCATGACATCTAGTGCGGTCCTCAAACAAAAATTCCCTCGGCTCTGATGAACGCGGAAGGTAGTGAAGATTTTTCAGTTCATTTGCACCTCTGAAAGAAAGATGGAAACAACAAGAAGCGTGACTAAATTTTATCTTCTAAGAAGAGACAAGATCAGAAACACAACAATATGAGATCAAACCAAAGCAGATGGCATAAAATCAACTCAGATAGCTTGGGCATGTGCAAACACAATGAATGATAAGAAAATAGAGCTAAATCAGTATTCAGTGGAAGTTAAAAGACCAAAAGGCGGACCTCGGAGAAAGTGGGAAGAAGATACAAAGTTAAAAAGAGGCATTAAAGCAAGAAATTTTAATTTTACAAAAGGAAACAGAAAATGTCAGGACAGGGTAGCCTGGAGAAAGATCATTTCGGGCATCTATTTTAAACCCATACACGAGTAGATAGAATGGGAACTGACAAAGAAAGAAAGCTGTTTTTATGTTGAACAACATCAAATGAGAAAGAATCAAGTTATTTATAAATATCTTTACGTCATGGAATAATATAACTTTGGTATGTCACTGCAGTCAAAAGGTTTGATGCCACTCTCAGGCTTACTCTTTCAAACTTAGGGCATTAACTCTTTCCCCCGGAGTGATGACTCTGTCATCGATGCGATTTTCCCAATTCTGTGGGAAGAACGAGCCAGTTGTGGATTCAATTTCCGACCTGCATGAGCGTAGTTTAAGAGCTTGTTATCGATACCTAGGACCTCATTTTGTTGGGAGATAGCTTTAAGTACTACTTTTTAGATTCTTCTGTTCCGGTCTACTTTTGCTTTTACATTGCCAAAGCGTTTCCAACTATCAACGTTGCAATTTCATGACCTTCCTCATCCTTTTGATGTAACACAGGCTAGTGCCTTTATGGATGAATTAACAGATGTCAGTGAGATTGATAGTCAGGGACCTGTAGCAAGAGATGATAATCAAAATCAGTCAACAAGTAGTTATGAATCCACCAATTGAGCCATAGTGTTGATCCAGATCTAGATGTAGATCCAGACATCTCCTCTACCTCATCTGGTTTTATGACTACATTATAAGTAAATTGATCTAGGCCAAACCCTGTTACTGCAAGAACAGATAGATCTAGATCTAGAATTAGAATTAAAATGGACTGGGTCACTTCAAATGTTGGGCGAGACAAACACTCATTTTACATTTCAACCCAACCACAATGTCGGCGTGAATCCAGAAGAAGTTCTATATTTACCAGCGCGTTGAAATTTAAAAATATTTATACCAGAAAGATTTTTCAAGCAAATGTCCTCATGTCATGTAATACAAAAATCAAAACATCAATTGAAATCCCGGCGCATGAAAAGGGAGCGCACAATCAACCAAGCTAACTTTGCTCCTCGGACCATAGGAAATAGTAATAACGAAGAACAGGCACGTCAAATATAAACCCGCATCCTACCTTCTGCGCTTGGTGGAGACTTTGGCATTTCTCCCGGTGGAATCATTTGTTCTCCAGGCCTGGTCCACAAGATTGGTCCGTCGTCACTCTCGCGACGAGATTTCATTTTTTTTTGGACATACGTCCCCATGGGGTGATTGCATGTATGAAAAGGATTGGACTCCAAGGTGTCCAAAATTCTGGAAAGTAGTCGCCAACCTCTTCATTGACTGTGCCTACAATGCTTATCTGATCCAGACCTCCGCCACGGAATACTCCACCTTTATACGTTTGATCAATCTGGAAGAAAAAAAGTTGTTTGCATATATAATAGTATTAGTTCAAAAATGTTTGCAAAGGACAAAAAACATGTCTGATAATAAAAGAAATTCTTTGTTTACCAATGGAAGTAAGGCTGATTGTGTAATCACGATAGGCTTTGAACCAAATCTCCATAAAAATTCTACAAATTAATGCTAAAAGAAATAGATGGAATACTTTTTTCCATACGGTATGCCATTATCTTAGAAAACACATCAACAAAATATTGAAGTTAAGGCGATGGTTTAAGATTTTTACTCCATGTCATATTGAATATTCACACACAGTCACTTAAAGTAATTTTGATGCGAGTGTGTGCAAGAGTGTGTGTGGGTGTTTGCAAATGCTTTCTTGTTATAATGTGCTCAGTTTCAATTACCTTGATGTTGTTATGTGTGTGTCAGTTGTGTGCAGTATGATTTTGTCATGATCAAATGTTTGTAAATACTTTCTGTCAAATGGCAATAAAGCATTGTTATTATTATTTTCATAAAAATAAAATATTATTATTATTATTATTATTATTATTATTATTATTATTATTATTATTATTATTATAATTATTATTACTATTATTACCATTATCATCATCATAAAAAAACATTATTATATTAAAGGTGGATGTGGGGATATTAAAAACGCTAGGAACAAAATATCTTTTATATCTACACAAATATTTTCAGTGATAAGACCTTCACTATCAACTAAAAAAAATGTTTCGCCCCATCTTTCAATCTTGTGGAGATTTAAACAGTAGGAAGGAATATTTATAAATTTCAATTTGACTTTGTGTTCAAACGACTGTAGACTAGGCTAGCATCAATGGGTAAAATAATGTTTTAAAATTATATAAATTTAATTAGACTTCAAAGAAATATGAATTTTTATGATCCCTATCAATCACCTGACTTGTGTTACATATATCTTCAGTAATATGCATATATATTTGTATTTAAAATATTTGGTATAAATTACAATACATTGTGGAATGTAAACAATAAACAATAGCTGAAAATGTTAAGAATTAAACAGGATTATTATATAATATATGATGACCTTTAATTAAATCAGTGCACACTGGTGGGCTGTTATTTTCAGTAGAAATTATTTCATCACTCCTTCAGTGTTGTGACATGGGTGGCACAGTAGCACACGGTGCAAGATAGAGAGAAGAGATTGTTACAACTTGTATGTCTTGCCAAAACTTTGATCAGTCAGGCACTGTGTTAGATAAAACATTTACCCCCTGTAGTGAATGGCTAAATCAGACAATGTTAAAACTCAAGGTAAAAGACCAAAATGTAGACTTTGGAGAAAGTGGGACGAAGATTATATTTATTATAAAAGAGGCACTAAAGGAAAGAAATTTAACCTTCACAGAAGGAAGCGATACGGAAAATGTCAGGACATGGCAGCTTGGAGAACCATTATTTGAGATATCTAAACCCATACACCGGAAGGTTGAACGGGAATGGACACAAAAAAAAAAGAGGAAAGAAAGAAAGATAAACTGTTACTCTCAGTATGCCGTGGAAGATTTTAGTTTGTAGACTTTTAAGTTTTTTTTTAAATAAATCGGACAGTAATTTTTTTTACACCTTGATTGAGTGAAAGAAAACATATAAAAGGATGTGAATAAAAAAAATTACAATGCCACTTATGTGCCACATATGTTTCAGTAACAGCTACAGAAGTCGTGTTAAAGGGCTTTTAAAATTTCTATTGTTCCCTTAAATAACAAAATTTATCTCAGTAGCTCTGGAATATTCTTTGAAAATATTTCTGCTCCCACTCCCAGTCATTGTGCTACATTAGCACACATGTACCAATAATGCCACACAGGACTAAGTGTTTAGTCATGTAGAAGCCAGTCTATGATGTGAAGATTTTGCACAAATGTTCAAGGAGAAGTAATAAACTTACAGCTGCTGGCAATGGCCATGAAGCCATGAAAATTATTTCTTTTTATTTCCCAAACTATTCCTTATCTGATGTTTAAGGAATCATCCAGATATAAAAATCATTCAAATTAGACAATCGTAAAATAAGTAATGCCAATGCTGATGCTTTTGGATCCTTGAAACTGTTGAAATCTGACAATAATATTACATGGATAAAACGTTGTGTCATTTGCATCTGTTTCATTCTGTTCTTTGCATTTCATTTCATTTTACGTGATCATCATATTATTATTTGGATTTGGAAAAATTAAAAGTTTCAAATCATTTAAATATAAACCGGTTCAATTTATTGTCTGGACTACACAGAATAAGTTGCCAATTCAAGTAATCAAATGAAAGTTGTCCTTCAACACCAGATAATAAGTAGATAATTCATTTTATAAATCTAAAATAAAATAATGTCCCACCACTGAATTTCAAAATGGGGTTTAATTGACAAAATGTGGCATTGATCATTATTACCGGTCCATCTATATTTATAATGTCTTTTAATAATGCTTATCATTGAAACAGTTTTCAAAAATTGCCATTTCGTTAATTGTATACTTATACTCACTTGCTGTCTGTACTTTTCAATGGTGGTTGTTTCAATGTCAGATTTCCCTTTGCTCCCGTCTTCACAGACAAGTTGGGGTAGTTTTCCACCAGGTAATTCAGGAAATCAGGCATGGGTTTTGCCGCACCATGCACTATACCCATAACACAACGACTCACACCCTCCTCTTCCTCTCCAAAAACCAATTCAAAGAAGTGGTCTACTAACTCCTTCATGACGTCTTTATCAAGCTGGGAAATTTGATCGTGATAAACGTGCACCACGAGTGCACCGCCGTTGGAGTAGCGCTCAACGCGAATGTACTTGCTAAACCTGGCGTCCTTGATATCACCAAGAGCATTGAAACTGGCATTCAGCCATTTGAGAGATTCGACATGTGACAAAAACTGCTCCGACTTTTTGACCATGTATTCTGAAATGTTTTGGGGCAATGACTTGAGTTGTTCAATGGGAGGAGTTGAAACTTTGAATGGTTCGAGATTGACCTGAATTCCCTTGTTTTCCCTGGACTTTGATGACCTAAAAAGAGATGAGGAGGAGGAGGAGGAGTGTGAATGACGGTGTTCTTTGTGACTATTGCTGGATGAGTGGCTGGATGACTTTGACAAACTAGAGGACGATGACTTGGATGAACTGTGACTCCGGGAGGAGTGACTGTCTCTGGACGTTGATGAGGAATGGTGACTTGATTTTGAGTGTGATTTGCTGGAGGATGAGGACTGCGCCGTAGTGGAAGAGACGGGCTTGCTTTGTTTGTGGGGAGATTGCATGGATGGCTCCTTATTGTGCGACTGCTGAACAGGTTTATTTGCGTTATGTGATGATGATGATGATGATGACGATTTGCTCGTGGTATGAGAATGACTTTTGGAACCTTTGGATAAAGGCTTTGTTGAGTGTGTTGATGAAACGTGACTCTTACTGTCACTCTTACTACTTTTGCCAACAGTCTCCAAGTGAGCATTATTGCTTTTCAAGTTTTGTTGGACAGTCTGACATTGGTGCTCAGATAAATGACTGCTGGAGTGGGAGTGATCACTGATAGTCTTCTCTGAACAACAGGAAATTTCTGTATTCTGTTTTTTCTCAGAGTCTGAGCTTACTGACGCTAAAGACTTGATACTACTGACAACTTTTTTCTGATGATGGCACTTTATTTGATCCGCTAGAAGTTAAGGAATCATTTTTCTTTATGTCCAAAGCATCTCCATTTGGACTTTCAGCTGAAACATTTTCTCTTGAGACAGGGACGTCTGATGGGATCACTGAGACAGGATCAGGTTGCATGAGTAGTTTGCTTTCAACACCAAGAGCAGTTTTACTTGTGCTGACTGGGTCGTCTAAATGACAACCATTGCTTTCAAGATGCTGATTTGAAGTTGCAGCTGCAAGAGGTTTGGAAACACTATCGAGTACTTGCTTATCAGAACTTTCTACGGAAGGGAATTGTTCATAGATGCAGACTGGACAGAAACAGGCAAATCTTCTTCATTTGCCTCGCTGCCCAAATTGTTTGAATCATATTTTGAATTTGCTGCCAGCTTTAAGGGGTCACGAATGACAATTTTCAAAGGAGAGATATTCAACAGCTCGCGTTGACTTGACTGCTCCTCATGTTTCCTGTGTTCCTGTTTCATTTGGTGCTTCTTTTCACCATGGTGGCTGTGGTGATGGCGATGGTGGTGATGATGGTGATGCTTAGAGCTACTGGAGTTTTCTTGATCTTTTCACCTGATCCTTTCTCTTTCATTTTTACCGTAGATGCCTGGCTGGGCTGATGGTGAGACTCTTTCACTTCAACGGGAGACGGTAATTTCAAACCTGGTAATAGAAGGATGGTAAAACCAAGTTAACAAAATAATATTAATTGTACTGAAATTCATACGTACACCAAAGAAATCTACAATAGTTCAGTTTACAAGGTACCAGCACAGAGATATTTATACTTTCTTTTTTTTTACCTTATCCTGTTGTACACATCAATAAATAAATTGACAATATCAGATCAAACTCTGCAAAGGTCACAGATGTCACATATTCTGCACATAAAGATTATTTTTTTCATGCTCAGAAATATGGACAAAAGCATCACAGGTCTGGCAGAAAATGAACTGAGGATGAAGATTGACAAGACAAGGATGAGATGAAGAAGGAGGACATGGTGACAAGGAAGATTTTTGTTGTTGATTTTATCGACATCCATGATTGATGTGATCAGTGTTTTAGAAGAATTATTTTAATTTTGCCCAGACTGTCCTGTATACAGCCAAGGAATCTTTAATTTAGCCTAGGGTGCCCTGTAAACAGTCAAGAGATCTTTCATGCGTGTGCAGTATTTTGATCTGTACCTCCGATGGGACTAAAGGGTGGGTTTCATCTGAAAACACTTGAGAAAACTTTTCAACCTGTCGGGGCACGAACCCACAACCTTTTGGTTGAGATGCTGACATCTGCCTCTGGACCACAGAGTAACCCCAAGAAAAAAAGAATGAATTATAACCTGGTGTGGAAAACATAAATTCCACATTTTCTCCCTTCAGCTGGAAATGAAATTGACTCAGCTGTAGGAGTTTTTTCTCTCTTCAATTGACTTCTACAAAACATGTATACACGCGTATTTTTGTTCTATGTGCATGTAAATGAATGCAATGTTGGCATCATGCGCTGTTTTTTGGCATTGCAGTAAGTAGTATTCATTCTTTCATAGATCTAGCAGATGTTATATAAAGAAGTACATCTACATATATATACAGATTTATACAATTGGGTCATTCTCTCAAAGTCAAAGTGGATGCTAAAATCGGGCATTGTGGTCAACAACACAAATTCAATTATAATTTAAATTTAAGACGGATCCGGTAGAAAGCGCCGGTGGCTCAGTCAGTAGAGCGTCAGATTATCACCCAGGAGGCCCGAATTCGACTTCCAGTCTGGGTAAATTTTCTGGCCCTCCTGTTGACCAAGCAGCCAAATGGGTAGCTAGGTCTGATAAGATTCCATGAAAATCAAGGCGACGCGGAAAGCAATGGCAAACTACAATGACATGAGGTCGTGTATGTCTAGAAAAATCAGGACTCCTCCTGATTACGCTACGCTCAACTCGAGTATAGGGACTTACTTTACATTTAAGATGGATCAGATGAAAGGATTAATAAAATCACACCTCGTTAGTAGTCTAAATGATAAAAAGATTTAAAATGTACCCTCATTTTCGGACATTCTGACTTAAAGTTGGTAGTCTCCTGTTTACACGTGTGTAGGCGTAACACAGTAACCAATGAATGCAAAAATTTCAATAGATTGTCCTTTAAGAATCATTGGAATAATATCCTAAACTTTATATTGCTATTGGCAATTATAAGGTTCACCACTGAAAAGAAGTCCGTCTTCGATGTTATAATCCTACAATTCAACACTTCAGACACATAACATCAAAATCAAAATTACCGCATAAAATAATGTTTACTGTTTTCCTTAGATGTCACATTTGACCAACATAATCATTTTTTGAACAATTCCATTTCTAAATTCTTTTCTCACTGACACCAGCAGAAAATTAATTCGATGGAAAGCATTGTCCAAGCACTACCAAGTATATTATTCAGTATACTACACTGCAGTGCTAACCACTATTCAGTATTGTACTGGACAAGTACTGACTACTGTTCAGTTAAATATCAACTATCATAAAACACTGAATACTATTCAGGGAAAGATTTCCAGAGTCAGGTACACAATTTAATTTTGACCAGTGAGCGAAATTCAGTATAGTAATATAAATCTAAGTGAAGATTAATAAACTCAAACAATCTTAAGATATCATGGAATCCGACCTTTATGAAAAGGTAACCTTTTTAGACCAATAATTCATTTGGTTCTAGCTAAATGAGGCTAAAAACCTTCGCACAGCGGCCATTGTCTCCTTCATGGACTATTATCACAGGAAATTAAAACTTTGGATCTCTGCAAGGCACTGCCAAGCAAAACAGATGTCGGGACGGGATGCAGGAGGGACTTAACCTTGGGTTAATAGGGGTTCAGCCTTTAGGGATTGTGAGCTGAAAATGAAAGGTAAATCTGTTAATATACAGCCCATTGTGTTCTAAAGGTCTCTCACTTGTAAGATTGCTGTCTCAAACAGTCGCAAGTGAAATCAACTTCTCAAAAACATGCATTTTTTTTTTTGGCAAGCAGCACTATTCGCCATTGTGGCAAGTTTCACAAAAATAGGACCCAGTGATAATTTGAACCTATCATTGAATCTTTTTCTCAAGTCCAATAAACGAATCTTCTTAAGATTTGGTCCATGTATAGCTTTGACATCGCAGAATATAAAAAACATGATATTGTGAAATTTGCTTTCAATTTGTGTTTTGTGAATTTGTTGCTGTTGCACACATTATTTATAAGGAATTGAGAAAGATAGCATTTCCCTCTATATATATAGTTTTATAGCGAATGGACCCCAGCACTGTTTGCCATTAATGACGATTGGATTACATCATCATTCGCCATTAATGATGAATGATGGTCCTCAGCATAATCCTGGATAATGACGAATAGACCTTGTATTCTTGTTAGTCACATTTAAGAAGTAATTTATAAAAATATAATATCATTTCGAATGATAATACCTTGTTTTTATTATACTCCCCCCCTGGTTTTGATGGGAGGGGTGGGGTGGGGGACCATGCACAGGACCAAGCCGAGAAAGAGAGAATTGGGAAAGAATGAGAGGGGGAAGGGGAGGCACACACACAGGACCGATTAAAGACATGTTTTTTCATGAAATTTACCCCATACACAGTGGTCTCATGGTGAATTGAGAGGAAATAGCAAGATTAAAGACAAAATGAGAGAAAGAAAATTTTCCAGAATGACTTTCAAAGAACACAATGAAATGACGCGCCTACCGGGAGAACGAATTTGAGTACATGACTCGTCTGTTATCGGCCATACATCCGATAGGAATGACGAATAGCATTTTTTCACTCTCGGCTACTTGTCATTAATAGCAGAAGTTACTGTTCTTTTTTTATCCCAAACTTTTCATTTCAGATGTAGATACATTCTAGATCTAGAGTCTATGTCCCTTTGGATGTACTCAACTATGTAAATTCTTCCCATTATGCATATATCACACATGCAAATACGAACATTGCCTCTGAATTCATAGCAAACGAAATAAGTAAACAACATTCACCAGATTGCTTATCTATCATTGCTGACGATTTTAATTCCTGCACGCTCGATTCCATTTTGCCATCATTTCACCAACATGTCAGCCATCCTACACGGGGTGAAAAAACTGTCATACTAATACTTATTATATTACTGCGCAGATTAATGTTTAGCAATTTTAATAATGAATAGATCTATGTATTATGATTTTTAATCTTACTTATGAGGAACAGAATGTAATTTCCTTCTTTGGATGAATAAAGTATTATTATTATTATTATTATTAATAATAATAATTTATATCTGCTATTATAGACACTTACATATTTTTGTCTTTGAGTCACGATGAATTGTCTCAGCTGCAGAAGGATCCTCAACACTTTGACATAATATGCCAAGTGATGACTGATTATTTGGTGATAGCCTACATCCGACATTAGGTGAGCGATTATGTGGTGACACAGTTTTCGAATTTTTCCAGGTGAAATTGGCAAAATATCAGCATCAGTTGGAGATGTGAATCTGCTGTCTTTACTGGTCTCATAATCATCCACATAACCCGAGCTTGATAAACGGCGGTAATCATGCTGAATTCGTTTATGCGTTTACCATTATCTGGACTAATGCCAGAACTCATGGAATCTGAGGATAGACCTTCATGAGCAGTATTAGAATCATTATGATTATTAGTATTAGATATGACCATAGAAGTTGGTGACAAAAGATTCTGGGGTAGATCTATGTGCAGCTTCAACGATTTTGACTGGTATTTCGTCTCATCAAAACCATTGTTCTGCTTAAGCTGTATGTCCTCACAGACAGGCATGTCTAGATCTAAATATCTACATTCATTATCAGCCCCTTCCACATGATTTGTTGATCTAGATCCAGCATGTTCATCTTCCTGTGATTTGTTGATCTCAATGTTTGAAATATTTTTATCCACAACACTGTTGATGAGTGAATTTTCCTCACGAGTTGACACAACATCCGAGAGTGTGCTATCAATTAACTCTTCATCATTTGTTTTGCTTCCGGCAAATTTATCCCCATCTGGCTTTTCCGAAGAAGATTCATTCTTCAGCTTGTTTAGATTGTTTTGTGGTGAAGAGGACTGTGGTGAAGAGTCAGCCATTTTGTAACCTGAAAATCGTTCGTTACTGACATTGAGTATCGCATACAACATTAACTCGATTCTTTTTATTCGAGTCAGTGACCGAGTTCGATTATATAAGGATTTTTAAAAACTTTTATTTATACAATGCCGAAATATAACAATAAGTGATATTTCCACTATTAAAAACACAACAAACACGTGAGGTTTCGGGTGTAAACCTGTGACTCCTTCGTATCATTGATACAATGTATATTTCTTTAACAATTTCCATTCTACTTTCCGGTTTATGGGTTTAAATGCCTGAAATGATCTTTCTGTTAGCCGTTGTCTGCTGGCCTTTTCAGTTTCCTTCCGTGAAATTTAAATTGGTTTGCTTTAATGCCTCTCATGCATCGTCTTTCCACTTTCTCCGATGTCTGCCTTTTGGTCTCTAACCTTGGGTTTAGCATTGTATAGTGTATACTGATTTAGTTTCTTTTTTTATATCATCACTCCTTATGTTTACATGCCCAAACTATCCAGTTGATTTATTTTTATCTTAGTTTTAATGTCATCTGTTTTGGTTTGATATCTTACTGTTGTGTTTCTAATTTTGTCTCTTTTAGTTTTCCCTTCTACTCTTCTTAGATATTTCATTTCAGCTGCTTGTACTCTACTGTAGGTCCAGGTTTCACTACCATAGAGGAGAGTTGGACAATGAACTGTGTTGTATACTGCTATTTTAGTTTTTTGTTGACAATGGGGTATATGCATCGTCGACAGCGGTCACGTGACAGTGGTGTTTACATCAGTTAGCAACACCGATGCGTGTACTGTGTACCGTTAGTACAGGCCTGCAAGAAAATTTAGATTTTTTTACGTTGACTGATCTTAGTTTTTCGCTTTCCATTGAGTCCCTTCGAAAAATGCCAAGGCATTGTGCTGCTTTTAAATGTTTTAAATTCTCTGCGATTTTGAAAGTTGGTTGCATGTATCAAGAAACTAGATCTAGACCTGCATTTCAAGCTTACGAAGAACATTGTGTTATGTTCTCTGCCCTTTGATGAAAATGTCTTCCAGCATATCAGCATTTTACTGGTAAGTGGATTTGATGTGTATTAAACTATTATTTCATTGGAGGTTGAATAAAACTAGATCTAGATCTACTAATAGTTCTGATTTGTAACCATAAAATAATAGAGCATTTTATCTTATTAGATCTAATAATATCTCATTAGGAATTGCCCTTATTCAGCAGGGAATTTGTGCCAGAGGTGAGAACACCACACATGCCCAGACTGTCCTGTTGAGTGCCAATGGATCTTTAACGTGCAGTGGTGTGATCTGCACACAGGGCATTCTCTTAAACGTATATCTCTGATGGAACTGGTTGTCAATCTACTTACCCGAACCGGGAGGGAGAGGGGGGTTAAGTGAAAGAAAACATAGGAACTATGTAAGCCCTGTCCACCGTGAGTGTGATGATATCACGATGAGTTAATTACCAGGTGAAGGAGTGCATGGAAAAAAGTAGGACTTTCCTGCAACCCCCACCAACCATCGTCTCTCCTCATGTAATAAGATATATTATACAGCTCTACATATATCGACTTGTTGCCTTACTTTAATTTGATTTTTATCCCTTATACAGAACAGACATTGTTGAAATTGGATGCCATTTCCACAAAGCATCACGCACACCAGAGAAATAGAGAAAGAGAACGTCATAGGAAATTGAGGGAGACTGAGAGAAGGGGAAGGGGGGGGAGGGTGAGAGAAGAAGATTTGATTTGAGATAATCACACAACTCGTCAGCGTGGGTAGCAAACATTCCTTCCTCTTTCGAAAGGAATCAAAACAAGAAATCGTAATAAATGTTTGCACTGTGCAGCAAGCAGGATCTGCAGCCCCCTCCCCCCCCCAAACTTTACAATGTTCATGAACGTATTTTTTCTCCTCCAATAATAAGGGAGAAACTGTGATGGACATAACTGAAACGATTGTGCATGTAGTACTAATCTATGGTCAGCATAAGCCAATGGTTAAGTCTAGGAGAATGAATGCGGAAGTGGTGCATGGACCCCATTTTTGTTTCCATACTATAAATGCCTTTCCCAGATGGTTATATTTATATATTGTCATTGCCTTTTGGATTTTCTGGCTGATTTCTTCTTCTAGTTTTCCCTCTGAGTTAATCATTACTCCTAGGTAATTGTAGCTCTGAACTTCTTATAACTTCTCTCTGTCCGGTTTAAGATTTTGTGTTTTAATTTCCCTAGTTACTAGCTTTGGGTTTTTTTTTTTCTTTATATTTACTTTCGTTCCTCTTTAATTAAGTTCATTATTCATCATGTTGGTATTAGACTGAAGGTCCATTTCTGATTTTCCAAACAACTAAATCATCAGTAAATGAAAGCATTGATGTATTTACTGGTTTAAACTTCCACATACCTACATTCATGTTCTTCATGTTTGAGGATGCCTTTGCGACTGAATCCATGAATGTGATAAACAGAAGAGGACTTACGTTACAACACTGTCTTACTCCTATATCTACATCAAATTATTCAGATACATTTCCAGCTTCTCTCACTGCGTGTGTTGGTTTATTTTAAAAACTTTTAATGGCTTCTATTAAATTTTGCTCTATATTGTGTTCTTCTAAGGACTGTCATAGTTCAGCCCTCCTCACAGTGTCAAATGCCTTTTCTACGTCAATAAAACACAGGCGCAAGTCAATGTTTCTCTCAATGAATCTTTCTATTATTTGTCTAATTGTAAATGTGTGATCTTGTACACTTTTTCCTGGTCTAAATCCACTCTGATGTTCTTCAATCTGATCCTCTTCTCTTTTCCTTAGTCTCATTTCCAGAATCCTGGCATACGCTTTTCATGATACGCTAAGCAGTGATATCCCTCTATATTTTGAGCATTCCATAGTTGATCCTTTCTTGTGTATTTGTGCTACCGTTCCCTTTTTCATTGCACCCCAGAACAGCTTTTGATTTCCTTGATAGTTTTCTTGAAGTCTTTGTCCAAACATTTCCCATTATTCCTGTTTTACTTTCCTCACTTCCTCTCTGGCGATAGTTCTTTTACTCACGTAATCTATCCTATCCTCTGGCTTCTTTGTTTGCAAATATTTCTTCCAGGCATTCTTCTTTTCTTTGATCTTAGTCTTGACATTCTCATTCTACCATGCTGTCCTTTTCCCATCTCCTTTAATTTGTTTCCTAGTACCCGCATACCTCTTCAGTATAACTGAGGAGTGTTTCTTTATACATTTGCCACTTTTCTTCTATTGTGCTATCATTCAGATCCATCTGCTTTTCACTGATAAAGCTGTTATCTTAGATTGATATATTTGTTTTACTATTGGTTTATTTAGTTTCTCTTTTTGAGTTTAGTAGCTTTCTTCTCTTTCCTTTTCAGTTTGTTTTCTTCAGTAAGTAATCTCATTTTAGCAATCAATAGGTGATGATCACTAAATATTTCAGCTCCTCTGTTTACTTTTGCATTAGTTGCATCAATTGTACTGTAGAAAATGGAGCTGCTAACTGTTATGTAGTCTTTCATTGACTTTTCACACCTGTCTTCATTTACTCTTGTATATTTGTGGATATCTTTATGAGGAAACAAGGTGTTGGCTATTTTCATGTATTTCTTTGGGCAAAAACCTATAACTATAAGTCTATTCGGAGAAGTTGTTGTCTCTCCTTCTTTACCTATTACTAAAATTATCATTAGTTCCTGTTTGGGTTTAAGATTCTCTGCAGCTATTTGTAAATCATTTTCGAAAATATCTTTTTCTTCTTTAGTTGCGTCTTCGTTTCGTCCATAAGCTATTCATAATTTAATTTCCCTTCCTTTTGGTTTAATATTTACCTCTAATAGCCGTGGGCTTATAAATTTCCAACTTTCTAGTAGCTTTTCATGTCTTTTATGCACTAGGAGGCCTACTCCTGCTCTAGCTCATCCTTTGACGTCTACTCCTGAGAATATTAAAATATGATTTGGTCCTACATTGTCTATTCCTTGTCCTTTTTTCTTTGTTTCTGTAATGGCCAAAATGGTCGCTTTGAATTTTCCAATTTCTTCAATTAATTCTATCTCTTTTCCATTTATTGCCTTAATAATATTCCATGTTTTCAAAAATCTTAGTCCGTGTTCTTTTCCATTTTTTCTTCGAAAGGTTTAAGCCGGGTATATCATCATATGTACTTCTTTGAATCAGTTTGGTTTTGGATAAGCAGGGATAGGCCCACTGTACCCTAGGTAGATGGTGGGGCTGCCACCTTGAGGCCCCTACCACTTTGCGTATAACTGTTTGGATTTCATTCATTGAGATATGTACATATTCAGTTCTCTTTATATATGGATTATTTGTTATTCTCACTGGTTGATATGTACTCCTTGTTTCATATGTTCTGTAGGGATTATGTAATTGCTGATAGTGCTTTCTCCATGTTTCCATGATTTCGTTATCTCCATTCACTTTTTCTCCTTTGGTATTCTAAATTTGTCTAATTGCGCATGCTTTAGTCTTTCTCATGCTCTTCATTGCTCCCCACAACAGCGTATATAAGTATTTTTCTTTCTGTGATCTGAATTTTAACATTCACATTCCACCATGCCATTAATTTTCTATCTCCTTTAACTTGTTTTTTCCTCCTTTACCACAGACCTCTTCCGTACAACTGAGGAGTGTTTTCATTATATAGTTGCCACCTTTTCTTCTATTAGGATATCATTCAGATCAGTCTGACTTTCACTGATAATTTTTTAAATCCTGGTTTGATATCTGTTTTACATTTGGTTTATTAAGTTCTTTTTATTTTGAGTTACGTAGCTTTCATTTCTATCCTTTCTGTTTGTTTTCCTGTCAATCTCATGTTGGCAATCACTAGGTGATGATCATTAACTATTTCAGCTCCTCTGGTTACTCTTGCATTCATTATACTATAAAAAAAGGAACTGCTAACACTAAAAATGTAGTCTATGATTGACTTTTCACTTCTGACACTTCTGTCTTCAATTACTCCGGTATATTTGTGAATATCGTTATGTGAGAAAAAAGGTGTTACTGTTGGCTATTTTCATGTTTTCTTTATGTCTCTCTGTTCTTCTTCATCAAAGTATTCAAAGGGACTGGGGTTGTTTTGAGTTCCGAGAGAACCCTTGGAACGGCAAAAAAATTGCTATGGCCTCCGCTGGCTCAGGGCCAGCTGTGCGTCCCTGCAGCTTAATCCACCTTCGGTGATTGGGTGAGCCCCATTAAATTACATTGGGTTAGAAAGTCTCTCCGTTTGGAGAAGTTGTTGTCTATCCTTCTTTACCTATGCCTCCACCTGATGTTTCTGCACTGTTGTCTGCTCTAGCATTCGTAGCATTTATTTTAAATATCCTAAAACCATTAGTTCCTCTGCAGCTATTTATAAATCATTTTCAAAGATATCTTTTTCTTCTTATATGACATCTTCATGTGGTCCCCCAAAGCTATTATTATTAATCTAAATTCTCTTCCTTTTGGTTTAATGTTTATCTCTAAAGTATGATTTGGTCCTACATTTTCTATTCCTTGTCCTATTTTCTTTCTTTCTGTGATAGCCAAAATATCTGCCTTGAATTTTTCTACTTCTTCAGCTAATTCTAACTCTTTTCTACTTATCGCTCTGACGTTTCATGTTCCAAAAATCAGTCTGTGTTCATTTCCAGATCTTCTTCTGAAGTTCCATCCGTTATAATACCTTTGGTTCTCTGAAGTGGTTGGTTTTGGCTTTGGGTAAGTACCCACTTTACCCTAGGTAGATGGTAGGGCTGCCACCTTGACGCCCCTAACGGGCCTTGGTTTTGATTTTCTGTTGGGGTTAACTCCCTTAGCCATTAGTCAGTCAAGAACGACCTGCAAGGCAGCAGGTTTTGATTTTGTTGAGGTTAACTCCTTTAGCCATTAGTCAGTCAAAACCCACCTGCAAGGCAGCAGGAGACTCCTGTACATATGCAAGCACCTGCCCACTGATTGATTGTATGAAAAGCACACCAAGACAAATCAGGACAGTTTTTGTTGGTTATTATGCACATAATATAGGTAAAAATATTTTTGAGCTTTACAAATGACATCAATCATGAAACCATGTACTGCTCTCGCCGCTCTCTCTCTCTTTTCCCCTCTCTCTCTCTCTCTCTCTCTCTGTCTCTCAAGAGATAAGAAATACATATAATAAAAACAGAAAAGATACTGCCAGATACTTTAAATAGCTAAATTTTTATTGATGGAGTGTGAAAAAAAAAAGGTTAGCATGTATGGAATACAGAACAGAAACCTATGTAATGTCAATATTCAAATGGTGAGCAGCGATCAAACATGCCTTAAAAATAGTAAGGAAAATTAATGAAGAAAAAAGAAACAAGAAAATGAAATCATCCAAATTTACCGGTCAAATAGAGGTGTATACATGATTGGATTATTAAACCTGTTTACAGAATTTTGTTGTGGACATTCCACAAAACCAAAAAGAATGATGTACATTTCACATAGTTTAAACATTTGCACGATGGAAAAGAGAAACAAAAACATCTGAAGAATCAAAGCAAGCAATGTAACATTATGAGCATTTAAAAAAAAAATCTTCAAGTCCGTTCACGCAAACACAAAAGAAATTAAATTAAAATTATACAGCAAGACAGCATACAGAGAAGTGCAAAACAACAGATAAAAACAAAAAACCATGAGAAAAAAGAAAGTAGAAAGTCAACGGAAAGAAAGGCAACTTCCCCTCTTCTCTCCTTAGACTTAGACGTCTTTTCTCATTATTATTATTATTATTCATAACTAACTTCATAGCTGCCAACCTTATCAAATCAAAGAAAACAGACTCTGATCGTGCGATATAATTTTTACTTGCATTACTTGCAAGATGGCCTGTAATATAAAAAAAAACCATGGATAATTTAACTTGAATTATCCCCCATTACGGTAAATAACAAAATATTGCTAGCCTTTCTGGCCAAATGCGACCGTATTTTTGTGAACTGGCATCTCTGGACTTAATCACCACAATTTCTCAGAGTTTCTGCTGTTAACTTAGGGTTTATTTTAAAAAAAGTGAACCTGCAAATACATGCTTTCAAGGTACAGGGAATTACGGACTTGAGCCAAAATAACATACCGGTACTAAATACTTTTTTTCACGTACTGGTTGGCAGCTGTGTAACTCAGTTTTTGAGTATTGATTTTAATAATGCATTGTAAAGGCTTTACTTTAAATAAGTTTGAGAAATGTGAGAAATAGGGAATATTCAAATGAATAGTGTATATTACAGCGTTGGTGATAAACGTCCGACCTTTTGGGCATGTGCAAATCAGTTTGAGAGAGAAAAAACAAAACCCCTCAAAAAATTAAATGCAAAGAAGAAAGTCTAAATCAAATTGATGCAGAAACAACGCAAATACGTACTACAAAAAAATGTAATACTACATACTACATGTAATGTTCTTTTTTTTTGTGGTTTCCTTGAAATATGATTGGCGTATTGAGGAGCTTTCTATTTCTCAGATTGGAAGTGGAAGTCGAAATTCTATTTTTTGTGTTAAGCTGTTAACAATGTAAAATTTATTTTCCACAGTCATCTTCTTTTGTTTCTTCTTTTTTAAATAGACCTCTATATATAATACAATGCAAGTGATCAGTTTGATAAGAAATAAATCAGTACGGTACATTTAATGGTTTTACTGTCTTGCTTCCGTCAATGTTTTCAAAATCAAATGCCTGATTCAAGACAAACAGATAGCTTGGAAGAAACAAGCCGATATTTTCATACATGGATCAATAAATGAACATTCAAAGAAAACTCATGTGAAAATGTGATATTGAAAACTGCATACGCTGCAACAAAACAAGGCTTGCTGACTGTAAAAAGTCTTTGGAGAACTGAAGCATGAAAAGACGACAACTACAAAATGCAGACATAAACAACATACCAATAAAGCTTTGATTGAAAGTGTGGATTCATAGCCATAATTGCGGATTACTTTTCAAATCGTGACACAAATTTCTAGTCATAGCAATTAAGTCGTTTACATGACACCTAGGTAAGAAACTGAAAACTTTGTGTGTTGCATGAATTAGTTACTAACTGACCAATGTAATATATGTCTAAGTGGTTTTTTAATTTGATTTTACCCACATCCACAACTATCAACTAAGGCGATCTTGGAGGTTTTGGCAGATTTTTAAAATTTTGCCAGACCTGCCTGTTAAGCAACCAAGGAATCTTTAATATGCACATAATGTTTGTGATGTGCATAGGGGATCTCCTATCTATCGTCTGTCTCCAATGGGACTAGGTGTTGATCCATCTACATGGACCAGGGGGTAAGTTTTGCTAAAAATAAAAGAGAAAGAAAACATTGCAACCTGCCGAGTTTGAACCCACAACCTTTTGGTTTGAGAGGTCGACATCTTGCCTCTGGACTACTGAGTGGACTTCCTCCTTTCAGCTCAAAACTCTTAAAATCATTCTGATTAATAGAGAGAATGTAAATCTACGTTTCTTACGGTTTCTGATGTTGGCAAGTCTCGTCCATGTATAGTAATGGTATAAATATATGTGTCTGCTTACAGCAGATTATATAAATAGGTGTATAAATATGAGTAAACAAGTATAATATTATATCATATAATATATGTCTATATTGGTGGGGGTGTACACATCATGTTTAAAAAAAAAAAAAGTATTAATTGTACATGTGCATACAACGTATGTACAATAATAAATCATATGCTATTTATATCTGAGTGTATGTACATGAATTATCATGTTGTATGTTTGAAAACTTTACATGAATGAATTATAATTGATTATGTCGTTTTGTCTTTGTAAAACACCCAAAGCTTGTCTGTGATAAGGAAAGGTGCTTGCAAATGTTTGTTATTATCATTATTACTATTACTCTTACTTCCTGTTATCATTAGCATTAGTTTCACTACTAGTGTCGATCCATTCAGCTGGAATCATTTGAAGAGAGCTCTTTTGCATTTCAAAACAAGAACGTTGAGGTCAGATAAACAGTGGCATGCTTTGATATTATTATTACCACAAAAGTATGTGTCCTGATAATTATTTTTGTAGCTTGGAACACGACTGCACATTGCCGACATATTGAATGAGCGGCCAACACCACAAGTTACACACTATGAGCCGCTTTTGTCGAGTCCACTTTGATGATGTGGACATCACATGACTGCAACTTGTGAGACATTGGTACTGTTTACTGCTGACTCGGAAGAGGGGGAGGGGGGGGGGGGGGAGAAAGAGAACACCCCCCACCCTCCCATCTCTTCCAAAATGCAAGCCAACACAGGAGGTACTATTAGAACTGATATCTAATGGATTAACACGTGTAAGGGGCTAGAGTTCCTACACCTGACAAAACTGCAGTTGAATCCATCCCCTTACAGGAAGGAAACGCTCTTATTGCTACCACTACTTTTACTTTTCTTCTTATTCCTACTACAACTACAACTACTGGTACGCACTACTACTAACTAGTACTACTATTGCTATTACAACCAATAATAATAACAACAGCAATAATAACAATATTAATGACAGCAATAATAACATGAACTTTTATTACTTGGTTAAAAAAAGCTGTAAAGGATAATGTTTCATGAAAGCAATAAACTTACTGGAAACAGACAGTCCTCAATTCCCATATAGCAAGAGATTTGTACAAATGCTCACCCGCAACGGATAGTGGTATCTAAGCAGAAAAGTCGACACAACAATTATTTTCAAGCCCTGTTGCAGCATGGCAATTTTTCATGCAATCATCAGAATACAGTGAGAGTGGATTTAATCTGATATTATAAAATAACTGAATACATTTCCATAACTCGCATTATGAGGCCGTATAGCAATGTAAATGATATTCCAAAAAAACAAGCACTTAATTCTTGAAAACAATTAGGAAATCAGGAAATTGAAATAAAATTCAGTTCACACCGTGACAAATCTTACTAAGAGCAGCTACCCCTTTTTAATCAAACAGGAGGAAAACAAATTAAACAAATCGAATCCAACCCCTCCCTCACCCCCAAACAAAGCAAATCTAAGTGAGAGAACAGAAAGCATACTTCTATTATTATTATTATTATACATAAAGTGTAAAGCCTTGAAATTGTAGCAACATCAAATGACACGAGTCATAAATTGGAAGAATTCTAAAATAATTTGGAAATAATATTATAAAGTGAAAATACAAACATCTGCTGAAAAACTGTATGCAAAAATTTACACAATGAATATTCCATTGAAACAAAAAAAAATCCGAATTCAAATCCCAATCATCAAAGCCAAACAGACGGCTATTGGAAAAGAAAAACCCATTTAGATTCTATAAATAGAAACCAAACAATTTTACTGAAAAAGGAAATGTGAAAGAAAAACAATCCCTTGATTCTTATTTAGCAGCAATTAGAATAGACATAAATTTCACACAGAAAACAAAAGACAATCAGTACCGTTACATTTTAAAACCTCATTCACAACATGCAAGGGATAGGTCTAATACATCAATGCTAGAGCTATTAGCGTTACCTACAGAAAAACTGAAGAAGAACCCTCCAAATGACAACTGCGTCAGCAGGTGAATACCTTGGAATTGTTCCTAGGAAAGGCTTGTGTTTCATCTGATTCATTGGAATTTACCCTGTCCACCATATGCAATGATCTCAGGATGAATCAGAGGAAACAGCAAGATGAGAAGGAAAGAAGTAGGACCTACCAGTAGCACTTGCTTACTATGCAATGAGAGTGCAGGAAGAAGGAAGAGGGCTGCACCATCTTTTGACAACCTACGTTTGGGTATTCTTTGCTGTTTACATACATTACATTACATACATTGTATACATTATTCATATATACTTATCACATTTTGCAAGTGTTTCAAACAATCTCTCACAAAACAGCGTCTCTCTACACTTGCTTAAGACGGCAAAAGCTTTGCTAACTTTTATCAAACTACAGTGTCACACACGACACAACACACAGCCTAATTGTTAGCAAAAACAAACCTACTAAATAACAGACAAAGACATTTTCTTCTGGAATGAATGACGAATGCCGACAGAGAAAACATCCAGAGTCAGCCACATCATCTTTGCCGAACAGCTTCAGATTGAATTGATCTCCAGGCTTAGCATTCGCTTGGTATGAGGTCAAAGTCAAAGCCCTGGGCCCTTCAGGCAGATCCAGATATTTCAAGCAAACTCGGTCTCCACACATACAGCACAAACGGACACATCATCAAGCTCACTGACTGCCTGAAAACAGTGATGTAGAGATATTTGCATCTGCATTTCAATTCATGGTCCACTTTCAAGTAACATGCAATTTCTAAAAGAAAAGACTTCATACTATTTACCTCATTTAAGCTGTAGAATAAATGACATCCATCTTTATTATAAACCATTTTTCACATAGGAAGATCAAACTTGTCTTAATGTTTAACAATCATGTCAAGGACAGAAATTTAGCTTCATATGAAGTCACAGACATTGCAGGTGATTGAATTGTGTGTAAAAACTAGGCATGTATATAAATAATATAATACGTTATTTAACGCAGTACAAACCATTTCCACCTCAGAGGTGCTCAAATGCTAAAGGCGTTTAGATTATTTCCAAAGCTAAAAGCAGTGCTCAACATGAAAAATGGTTTCACCCCATCATCATATATATATAATACAAATATAACATCTATTGACTACAAACCAATTCTACCTAAAGGTGTTTAGATATTTCTAAAGCTAAAAGCAGTGGTCGACATGAAAAATGGTTTCACCCCATCATATTCATAATGACAATGTGTTGTTTAGCAATTAAACCAGCAGCAAGTACATGTATGTAAAATACACCACTACAAGAAATATTGACTACACAATGGGAAAAAGAAATGATAGAATAATGCAGTGCAACCAAAGTCTTTACACTGCAGATTTTTGTTTAATTGAAATTTGCCCGTCCACCATGGTGGTGGTCTCAGGTTGAATTAAGAGGAAACAGCAAGATAAAAGATGGCTGAAAGTGAAAGAGTAAAAGGAAAGAAGTAGCAACTATTACTTCTACATTGCAGATAACCTTTGTCTTAACATTTGAAAGTTTTTGGCAATACAATATGGTTTTTATCTGAATGTATCATTATCAGTATTATTATTATTATTATTATTTCTGTTTTTATTATTACTGGTACTGTGCATTGATTTTGAACAACCGAGATCACATAGACGTAGACTGTAAGCAACTGCTATAGATAAGCCATTTATCATCTAACGACACTGCCTGGAGGTGGGAATGGGTGTGGTATTATTCTATTTATTTGAAAACATGGCTTCCCGTGATTTCATTAATATTAGGTCGGCTATACGTTTGTCTACAGTACATCATATAACATGCGTATTTAATAAAATTTAAAAACAACGATAAAGAAGTGAAAAGCGAAAGAAAAAGGGCAAAAGGAACCAAATGAAATAAGGAAACCCTTTTGGTTTCAAAACAAACATAAAACACAGAGAAAAATGTAACGATGTTAACAAAAGTAGTGTAGTACTACGTGTAGTAGTGACAATAGAAATAACAATAGAAATAGCAATAGAAGTAGCAATAGCAGTAGTAAATCATTTTATTGTTTTATTGCTGTTACAATTAGCATTATAAGTATTATCATAACCATGACAAATAACGGTGTTACTACTCATCAAATTCATTGTTATAATATCATTTTAACTAACTACTTTTATTTTCACTACAAGCAATAACATTCATAATAAAAATGACAATAATCATTGTCAAGATTGTCATTATCATCATTATCACTACTACTAAATGACTTACTTATAATACTAACACTACTGCTGCTACTGCTACTACTACTTGACTTATATCCCTTCCGCTGATAAGTCATCCTCTATTACTTATAATAATAACAATAACAATAATAATAATAATTTTATTAATAATAAAAATTATAACAATAACAATGATAACAATAATAATAATAACAACAATAATAATAATAATATTAATAATAATATTAATAATAATAATTATGAAATTGTTAATGACAAAAAGAAAAAAGGAGAAGCAAATAAGCAGCTGTAGAATATAACAAAAACATCAAGAACAAGTCAATAATAGTCAAGAATTGAGTTGGTCAGTTATTATGAAGATTAACAAGAAGAAAAAAGCCTGTTTCCATGAAGCAGTTTCAATGTGAGTACTGTGCGTAAGGGCCACAATTTTGCCAAAGGCTGCCCCCCCACAGCTTCTCTCTTTCTGTTTCCATAATGTTATTGTTAATATAATGTAGTCTCATATGACATTTTTATGGAAAGCACAGTCATGTTGTAATGACTAATTACGGTCTTAAGAAAAGAGCTCTCTTTCTACAGATGTGCATCGGAGAGGTAGGGGTACAATCAACAAAATAATAATATATATTTGTCACTTTTCATACAAGCAGTGTGTATCTGCCACAGCGAGCAACACCGCAGTGTGTCAGAAATACTGCAGAGTGTCAGAATACTGCAGAGTGTCAGAATACTGCAGAGTGTCAGACAGAGTGTCAGAATACTGAGTGTCAGAATACTGCAGTGTGTCAGAATACTACAGAGTGCCAGAATACTGCAGTGTGTCAGTATACTGCAGTGTGTCAGAATATTGCAGAGTGTCAGAATACTGCAGAGTGTCAGAATACTGCAGTGTGTCAGAATACTGCAGAGTGCCAGAATACTGCAGTGTGTCAGAATACTGCAGAGTGTCAGAATACTGCAGAGTGTCAGAATACTGTAGAGTGTCAGAATACTGCAGAGTGTCAGAATACAGAAGCATGGAAACAGGCTCTGACACTTTAATTGCATGCACATGCTGTGTGTGTGTGTGTGTGAGTCTGAGCTTGTTTGTTTCACTGAGATTTACCTGTTCATCTCAGGGTCAATTAAGAGGAAGCAGCGAAAGTAAGACGTAAGACGTGTGAAGGAGTCAAGAAAAGACGAATGACCCACCAGTAGCACCCTCCTCTGACAGCCCATGCAAATCTTAAACCTCGGAAAAAGAAGGAAGATATAAATCAATCATGACGGTAAAAGAAGATCAATGGAAAGGGGATAGCTGTCCTTATGATAGGTCTTTAGTCCAGCTGTTGAAGTTTTATGGGGAGAAATGGTATGGTGTAAAGGAAGAGGTGAGCCCTGCACCACTGACAAGAAATCTTTTTATGGGGAGAAATGGTATGATGTAAAGGAAGAGGTGAGCCCTGCACCACTGACAAGAAATCTTTTATGGGGAGAAATGGTATGATGTAAAGGAAGAGGTGAGCCCTGCACAGTTGACAAGAAATCAATACTTATTGATGTAGGCTACTTTTGCAACAACTAAACAAGATTTTAGATCCATTGTTCCACTCTTTGGATAAAATATATTCATCATCATACATTCTTTTTTCCTACTTATGAACACCAGTTATTTGTAGTATCTCAAAGTAAGTAAGACTAAGAGGAAACAGCAAGAAAGAAGAAAAGTCAAAGAGTGAGGACAGCAAAAAACAGTAGGAGGACCTACCGCTACCAGCAAAGCTCTTCAAACTGCCCACAGTTTTAACTGAGTGACAGTTCAGAATTCATCCTTCAATAACACAGCTCCTATTCTCCCTACACCCCCTTCAAATGCCTTCCCTACGGAACTGCCATTGAAATTTTCATCAACTTTGATCGCACAATGCTTGAACTTGATGAAAACCGAAAAGATACTTACATACATCGATATGTGTGTGTGCGAGGGGTGTGTGTGTGTGTGTGCGAGGGTGTGTGTGTGTGTGCGCGGGGGTGTGTGTGTGTGTGTGCGGCGCATACATACAAGGCAAGGGGAAAAAGCAAAATCGTTTAACAAACAAGCTGATGAAACTTGAAAAGCAGCAGGTTTGGAAAACCGCCTGGTAGAAGAATGACACTAACAATGAAGCAAACAAAGGCAATGCAAAATAACAAAAAACAAAAAACAACAAATGAAAAATGAGCACAACGATGTGGAGAGGAATGCCAGTCTGGGACTAAGTGGCACTTTGACTTTGAGTGATATGTGCAAAGGAAGTAACAATCCCCCCCAAATAAGCATAGGTGGTCAGGTACGACCAAGGGGACCAGATGAAGGAAAGGGGTGACCATTGAAATGCAATAATATTGAAGCCACGTTGGAACAATTGTTTAATTGAAATTCACCCCTTCCACCATTGTGGTGATCTCAGGGTGAATTAAGAGGAAACAGTAAGATAAAGAGAAGTGAAGAGTAAAAAGGAAAAAGTAGGACTTACCAGCAGCACCCGCCAACCGCCCGATGTTGGGACAAAGACAAGACAAATACTGCCAATACAACGGAATAGACAGAACAAAATTCTTTGGACACAAGTTCAAGTAGAATTTTGTGGCGCCAACGGCAGTGGTTAGGCTGCTGGACTGGGAATCGTGAGTTCCGGGTTCGAATCCTGGCAAAGCCAGGCCCAACGTTATGTTACTTGGGAAAAACACTTAACATGCATTTCTCCCACTCGCCCAAGGTGCAAAATGGGTACAAGCACTAGCTTGGGAGTAAAAAACTGCATCAGACTAGCGTCCTGTCCAGGGGTTATTATCACCTGTTCCGCTTCAAGCTACAGAAACCGAGTACGGGCTCCGGCTCTACGAGATGCAATAACCGTGAAGGAACTTTCCCCTAAGTAGAATCGTAGCCGCAACCTTCCTGTCAGCACCGATCGCATCGTCATGAAAAAGCATTACTAGTACCGGTACTACCTACCAAGATAACCCGGCTCCTTTAACCCTTTCGCGTTTACATTAAGTGGTGGCCATCTTGATCTGTCGTTCAACTTCCTCTCCGCTGTGGCAACCTGGTTCATTTACATTTTTCTGACTTTCTGTCAGCTGATCTTCACAAAAGAGTGCGGATCAGCCTGCACTTTCACACCACTACCTACAGTTGGTCACATCAAGCCGCCCTGACCTTTAATCTTGTATTCTATTCTAAATTTAGAACAATAGCATCATTTGTGTGGCCAATTTTAGAGCTAACAAAAAAAGATGTGCCACTTGTCGGTTTCTGTCAGCTTGAACAATGTAGGCCTGTATTGGCACATGTCGTCATATTCTCTCGCTTTGAACTTTCAGCGTGGGTTTTGCATGTGTCGGTTGTTTTCTCTGTTTAATCGCTAAAGGATTAAAGATGTTTGATAACAACAAAGTGTTTCGTTTGAATCCAATCAAACCTAGCAGTAAGGAGCGTAGTTAGTTTTGTTGGTAGTGCGCCCTCTTTTCATGGCAATGCGATAGGTGCTGACTTGGAGGTCGAGGTTCGATTCTATTGGTGCTCAGATAGTTGTTCCTGTCTATTCCTTTGTTTGTGCAGGGCTTCAATATTATTTTATATCATTATAATCATTCGTCGTTTTCGACATGTCCTTTTGCCTCACTGTATGTCCTTACTGACAAAGGAAAGCTAATTCAAATAAGACGCCAGAGGTGAGAGAAACGGTGTCAAGGAGGCAGGTGTGAGGAAGATAAAAAATGTCTGGCTAGTTAGGCAGTCAGTTTCACCAACCAAGCCTTTGGGGAACCTAGTCATGAGCATTTTCATATGGAATGCCGTTTTGTTTTGGTTTTGCTTCCTCTTGCAGGGATTTTGATAAATGCGCCTTTTATCTGTATGGCATAATCGATAACAACTAGTTAGCGATTGAGGAGGAATTTTTATTTTTAATCTTGCAAGGGAATCTGCTCATCCACCTCCCCCTCCCCCCACCAATTTTGCGCTCCCTACCCTTCAGAGAGAGAGAGAGAGAGAGAGAGAGAGAGAGAGAGAGAGAGAGAGAGAGAGAGAGAGAGAGAGAGAGAGAGAGAGAGAGAGAGAGAGAGAGAGAGAGAGAGAGAGAGAGAGAGAGAGAGAGAGAGAGAGAGAGAGAGAGAGAGAGAGAGAGAGAGAGAGAGAGAGAGAGAGAGAGAGAGAGAGAGAGAGAGAGAGAGAGAGAGAGAGAGAGATGTCTTGAGGAAGACAAAAGGAAACTAGAGGAAGGGTGGCAGACGGTATCCCCCAATACTAGAGACAGGATACAGGCTGGGGGGAGGCCAGGTGATGAGTGACTATGTGCCTATAACCAGGAAGTAGGAAGGGGCGTGGTGACCACATGAAGGAAGTAATGCAATGCAACATGGCTGGCTCTACTTACAACAACACCATTTTGACTACGGTGAGAGGAGGAGAAGGATTGCACCTCCCTCCCCCTCTTACTGATACATGTTCTCACTCCCAGAAGCGGGGTAGTCATCTGAGAGAATACAACAGGAAGACAAAAGTTAGGTGAAAATGACAAAAAGGTGAAAATGACGCTACCCCTCATCCCCGACCAACAAAATAAAAACAAATCTACAGCACAGGGTGATTGGTGATTGTGGGGCGGAATGGGTCTGAAAGTGAAAGTGAAAGTAATTCTTTCATTGAAGTTGACACCGTCCACACTATACGGTGATCTCAGAGTGGTCTCCGATTGGCCTAGGTGTCGATCCACCTACCTGGACCAGGAGGTGGGTTTTATTATTAATAAAAATGACCTTGGTGAAACATTGCTATATAAAAGTAAAAGTGAAATGATACAAACACATGAATGAATTTGGAAAAGCAGAGGTCAAATGTCTAATTGACCAACTGACTACAAGTTGTGGATTGACAGGAAGAGAAATCAGCCTTTCAAGTTGATCATTTAAGATTAAGTGCAATGAAATTATGTGTCTAAAAGTGTGCAGCACATAAAAACACCGACTTACTCATTTATAAAATATGCATGTGACCACAATAATTATATTGAAATGGAAGCAAGGGTTTCAGTACAGACATCAATGACTGACAATACTGACGTGAATCCATGCCAAAAACCCGACCACAAATTTGATGCGCTGATCATTTAGTAAGAGAAAACACTAGGCTTTGAAGAAATACACACAGGACATCTATAAAAGCAGTAAAAGAAAAGTTCCTTCAAGGCCCTTATGGTCCATAGGCCCGTAGCTTATCCCAGTGACTGTAGCGTGAAGTGAAACAGGTGATAATAATAATCATCTCTTGGACAGGACGCTAGTCTGTCACAGGCTTTTACTCCCAAGCTGTTGGTACCCATGTGTGCCTGGGTCTAGTTGGTACATCTATAGGTGTGTGTGTGTGTGCATGTGTGTGTCATTGATTCATTGAAATTTACTCCGTCTACCATATGTGGTGATCTCAGGGTGAATAAAGAGGAAACAATAAGAATAAGATGAACAATATGTGAAATACTGAAAGGAAATAAGTAGCACCTACCAGCAGCTTCCTTCAACCACCTACATGTGTGTGTGTGTGTGTGTGTGTCTAGTGTGAAATGGTAAGGCTGACATTGGCATTAGCATAAAACGCAATGAAGGGATGTAACTCTAGTTTGGGGATGGGTTGGAAAGATAATAGGTGACAATGAGGAGATGACAATGGGACAATATAAAAACACAACCAGCACAAGGGCAGATCTCGTGCTAACATCTGTTGCTCTCTCATCGTTGACTGTTTTTTTCTGTTATAATTTTATCTGTATTTCAGATAGTGTATCGCATTTTCTCACCGCCCCTTTCTTAAACCCCTTTATCTCATCTTCTACCTCTCTTAAAGAGATTTGCATCCCTTTCACTCATGCATTCAAGGGAATTCCAGCGTGTCCCTGGAAAAAATGTCTTGTCGAACCAACTGATTACAGAACACGAGTCATGAAACCCCAGTGTCTGTGACAACTCACACTTTTATGTACATTTCCTTAGCTACAAACAGTGACAGCGAACATACTTTTATTACTGCCACCCATCAAAGGACAAATTCAAGGGGCTACTATTATAGAGAAACAAGCATATTTTACCGCGGGTGATATCAAGTACAATTATTAGATTGAGTCAGTACCGGTACTCAATACTGGGGTTACATGAGTAAAACAAAACTATTCCAATTGTTTTATTACAAAATTTGTTGAAAATGGCCAATCAGTTGAATGAAATTTTTTTTATCAAAGACTGAGAAACAATTGAATTTTCCTTATTTAAACCTCAGATGAAAACGACCATGGAATCATTTAGAACTAACAGGCAAAACTCATTTAACGCACAAAGAATGACTAACCTCAAAATTATACACATATAGATGAAATAATTTCACTGAAATTTCACAAAGAAATGACAGATCTAGATGGGGATGGGATTACTGTGTAAAACACAGGCGGTAATCTTAGGACCTCCATTAGGAAAGAGACAGATGGACTTTTGTTTAATCGAAACTGATCGCGTCCACCATGTGTGGTGATCTCAGGGTGAATAAAGGAGGAAAAAGCAAGATGAAGGATAGCTGAAAGAAGTAGAACCTACCAACTGCACCCAACAACGGCCCACAACAGATGGACAGCCATAGGACCAGGCAGGCAGGAGTTGACAGAGAAAGAGATGCCGAGATTTCAGACACAAGCTTCAAACTCACACTACATTTATTACCACAAAACAATTATTTATTACGGACATTGGGTGGAGGATGGACAGGGTCATAAATTCTGCTTCAAAACAGCGTATCAATAATTATCAATACTTATTTGACGTTTAAAATATTAAATTATTGTGTGCTTGCTTGTCTCTATAGTATATCGTACATAAATTGACGTCTTTCTAGATATTATTCAAATTCTTTTCTATTCCCCGCATCCCCATAGTGTGCAGATACATGAAATGCCTTGCGGGTACACTACTACTACTACAGGCGCTACATGAGACAAAAGCCAATAAGCATTGAAACACCGGAAATATAACGAGCATAGCTGCCAACCTGTTTAAATAAAAATCCTGACTTCGTGTGAACTAATTTTAACATGCGCAACAAACAGCCTGTGATATTCCAGAAAACATTGATAATCTCACTTAAATAACCCCTCTTTATAATAATACTCTTTATAATAACCCCCTTTATAGTAAATAGGGAAAAGTCCACCGATTGCTGGCCGTTCTGGCGCAGTGCGGAGAAAAGTTTCGCAATCTCAAAATGGTGTCTCCTGACTTTACTTTCATCCAAATCTCTCGTAGTCTCTGCTATTAACATAAGGTTTCTTTAAACAAAAATTTCAGTTAACTGTCTATTCTTTTTAAGGCAACATACAGACTCGAAAACCCCCTATTTTTTTTTTTTTACGTAGGCTATTGGTTGGCAGCTATAAATGAAAAATGGATTGGTTGGTGGTGGGGGGGGGGGTGGAATAGCAGTACAAGTACAATGGATGAAAAAAGTTATAAAAGTTTGAAAATGCATAAAAAAAATTGCCAGGAAAGAAAAATAAAGCAACTGTCAACACAATTCTTGTAAAAAAAGAAGAATAAAAGTAGAAAGTACCAAAACTTCTTATTGATCGGGTGGAATGATTTGGGGTGGTGGTGGTGGGGAGGTTAGTTGTGCTGGTTGTGGTGGTGGTTGTGTGGGCTGATTGTCAATGACGTAGACGTCGTCCTTGGCTGAAACACATGAGAACAAGGGAACACGGAATGGGGTGGGTAGAACTTTTACTTTTGTTGTTGTTGTTTTGGATTTTTTTTTTTTTTTGGGTGTCTTTTTTATTTAGAAAGGGAGGGATGTCAGGAGTGAAGCAGGTAACAAGACTAGGCAACAGATAAATAAAAATAGATTAAATTAAAAACATGTCGATATAGAAAAGACAATTCAACGTACTACGTTCCACCCACCTGCATGCATGCGTTATGGAAACAGCAAAAAAAAAAAACAAAAAAAAACCCACTAAAAAAAACCCCAACACAATCTGACCGTTTTCAATTTTGGTATCAAATGCGAAACTTTGGGTATGTGGAGTGACTATGAATGATGAGAAGATTTGTCTTTAGATTTGACATTCACATGAAATATCGGCAATTCATCAATCAAAGGCTTTTGTCAATATCATCAACAACCATATGATTTTTTCCTAGCCCGGCGCGGTTATGATAAATCAAAACGATAATCATTTATTTTTTTATGAAAAAAATAAAGAAAAAAATAAACAACTCGTCGACTGGATTCGAACCCGGTCTGTTCCCTTATGCATTCTAGTGGGACGAAACGAAACCAGTAGGGAAATCTCATGACCTCAGAGGACTGAAACAAATCTTTTGGCTCTTCCTGTCTTCGAGAGATCTAGATCTGATCTAGATCTAGATATTACCGAAATCTTTTGCTTTGCTCTTCCTGTCTTCGATCAACTATGATATTATCTAATCTAGATCTAGATCTAGATCTAGAGATAAAAATTGAAATCTTTTGCTTTTCTTCCTGTCTTCGATCCACTATGATATTAGATCTAGATATAGAGATTAAAAATTGAGATCTTTGTTCGATAATGTTTCAAATCAATATATTTATACCGTATTCTGAAAATAGAATCGAAATCTAGATATAGATCTAGAGCTAGATCTAGCACTACGCGGATTCGAAACTGGGTCATTGTCATTCACGAACTAAAGTCGCCCTATGAAAAGGCTGAAAGGGATCACATTTTTTCACCTCATTGTAAATTTTGAAAACTTTAAAAGTTAAATTGCCTCACAAATGGGATTGACATTTTGAACAGGATGGGTTGTGTACACTGCGTTATAACATTTTGCAACAATGGAATATATAATGGCAATTTTTAAATCCCTACCTAGATCTAATTTGTATACATTCCGCACCTTCAGTGTAAATTTTTGCCTTGATTGATACTTCTTTTTCTTTCATTCCCTATCATTTCTTCTTTCTAGACCAAGTGATATATAGATCTTGTCTTATAGTTATCCTCTTTTTTTCCTTCTTGTTTCCCATACTCACACCTCTCTCTCTCTTCCTTCCTTTCTTCCCTGCTTTTTTCTTCCATTTTCTCTCTCTCTCTCTCTCTCTCTCTCTCTCTCTCCTCCTCTCTCTCTCGCTCTCTCTCTCTCTCCTCTCTCTACTCTCTCTCTCTCTCTCTCACTCTCTCTCCTCATCTCTCCTCTCTCTCTCTCTCTCTCTATTTTTTTTCCTTCTCTTTATCTCCTTCTCTCCTTTTATTACTTACTTAATTTCATATTTTTATTTGATTTTAGATTTCACCTTCCATTCTCGCTCCTTCTTCCAACCCCCCTCCGCTGTCTTTATTCTTTCTTTCTCCTCCTTTCTGTTTCTTTAATTTTTTTTACTGAAATCACATTGTGTGATGCCTGAGGTAACTTAGATCTAGATTCTAGATATTCTCGTTTGTTGTCTGACGAAGGGCTATACCCGAAACGTCACATGTTTGTTCTGTCTTTATTAGTGGAGTTGTCACTTATTGTCATATTTCGCTCTATCCTTGACATCTATTCCTGAGAAGATTAAAATATGATTCGGTCCTACATTTTCTATTCCTTGTCCTATTTTCTTTGTTTCTGTAATGACCAAAATATGCTTTGAATTTTTTCATTTCTTCAACTAATTCTAACTCTTTCCATTTATTGCCCTAACGTTCCATGTTCCAAAATTACTACACACCAAAGATTCGACAGTAACTGACGTCTACACACCAAAGATTCGACAGTAAATGACGTCTACATACCAAAGATACGACAGTAAATGACGTCTACACACCAAAGATACGACAGTAACTGATGTCTAAACATCGAAGATACGGCAGTAATTGACGTCTAAACATCAAAGATACGGCAGTAACTGACGTCTAAAAAGATACGACAGTAACTGACGTCTAAACACCAAAGATACAGCAGTAACTGACGTCTAAACATCAAAGATACGGCAGTAACTGACGTCTAAACACCAAAGATACAGCAGTAACTGACGTCTAAATACCAAAGATACGACAGTAACTGACGTCTAAACACCAAAGATACAGAGGTAAATGACGTCTAAACACCAAAGATACAGCGGTAACTGACGTCTAACCATCAAAGATAAAGTACAACGGACGTGAAAGTAATGCCTGATGCATTCAACACAAGCAGGATGATGACATTAACTAATATCAAAGCCACGTGGGAACAAAGACGAGACAAAAACAAGGAATTTTTGACTGAAAAAACTTTGACCACCATGAGGACTGAACCCGCGACATCTGGGTCAGCACCCATCGCCTCGCTACCAACCAACTTATTTACTATAATCGACGCCCCTTGGATTAGCTGACACATTTCATGAACGTCTCAGCCTATAGCAAAAACTGCATGCAGGCGAACAGAGGCAGAAGGAGAAACTCTGAGGTCTTTGATTTAATTTGATTTTACCCACACCCACAACTTGTGGTGATCTCGGGGTCTTCGGTAGGATTAAAAAAAAAACAACAACTGCCCTGACTGCCCTGTAAGCAAACACGGGTGATCTTTAACGTGCGCAGTGTAGTGATCTGTACACGGGACCTCCTTTTCTTCGCCAATTCCTCGCCCATGGCATTGGATGTCAATCCGACTACCTGGACTACCAGAGAATTTTACTCGAAACAACAAACAACAACAAAAAACTCCAGAAAAGTTTTCAGACCGGTCGGGCCTCGTGGTCGAGGTTGAGAGTCGGACGCGCTGTCGGTTGAGAGTCGGACGCGCTGTCGGTTGAGAGTCGGACGCGCTGTCGGCTGTCGGTTGAGAGTCGGACGCGCTGTCTCCTGGACCACCGAGTCCCCAGAGAGAGAGAGAGAGAGAGAGAGAGAGAGAGAGAGAGAGAGAGAGAGAGAGAGAGAGAGAGAGAGAGAGAGAGAGAGAGAGAGAGAGAGAGAGAGAGAGAGAGAGAGAGAGAGAGAGAGAGAGAGAGAGAGAGAGATAAATAGATAGAGAGAGAGAGAGAGAGAGAGAGAGAGAGAGGGAGAGAGGAGGGAGAGAGAGAGGGAGGGAGGAGAGGGAGAGAGAGAGAGAGAGAGAGAGAGAGAGAGAGAGAGAGAGAGAGAGAGAGAGAGAGAGAGAGAGAGAGAGAGAGAGAGAGAGAGAGAGAGAGAGAGAGAGAGAGAGGCAGAGACAGACAGAGTTTGACTCTAAGATAAGACAAGAAGGGGCCAAGCCTTTCCAATAAACTCTCACACAGTACAATGCACGCCGCTTAACTAGTGCAATCCGGTGAAAATTCCGGTTTCAAACAAATGCTAACGAGTGTGGAAATAACGTGGCAGACGACAGGACAGCCATATTTCACGTGTGCGCCTTAGAAATGGACTGACGTTGCCCCCAGCAATATTCCACAACATCAATATCTAAAAAAAATAAAAAAAAGAAAAGAAGAAGGCATGCATGAATAATTCATTAGATGAAATGATTTGAACTAAAGCCCCGGGGAATTCGAACAGCAGCGCCGTTATAGTGGTGGGACGGGTGGGGTCGGGAATATGAGAGTAAGTGAGAGGGAGAGGGAGAGAGAGAGAGAGAGAGAGAGAGAGAGAGAGAGAGAGAGAGAGGGAGAGGGAGAGGGAGAGAGAGAGAGAGGGAGAGAGAGAGAGAGAGAGAGAGAGAGAGAGAGAGAGAGAGAGAGAGAGAGAGAGAGAGAGAGAGAGAGAGGGGGGGGGTGGGGGGAGGAGACAGACACGACAGACAGACAGGCAGACAGACACGACATAGACGGTATAAATAAAGACACAGACAGGCAAACAGTGAATGCAATAGACTTCTCAAGTCTTTCCGGGATATTTTTGTCTTCATATTTGTTCAGATGACTGTCAATGTTCTCGAAAACCACGGTTTTCAGATAAATAATGTCACAGATGATTTCTGTGTTCTAAGCACGTTGAATTTCCAATGACGTCAGGTTTAATTTCGTCACATTTACAATTCTAAGATCAAAATCTCATCGTCCAGTATTCACGTTTCAATGACGTCAGGTTTAATTTCGAACATTTAATTCTAAGGTCAAATCTCATCACCATTAGACTTTCTGAGTCCACACTGTATCTAAGCACGTTGAGAGGTTTCCAATGACGTCAGGTTTAATTTCGTCACATTTACAATTCTAAGCTATCACAAATCTCATCACCATTCGGTCCAGTATTCACGTTGAGAGGTTTCAATGACGTCAGGTTTAATTTCGTCACATTTACTAATTCACAAATCTTATTACCATTCGGTCCATATTCACAAAATCTCATTTAATTTCACCATTCGGTCCAGTATTCACGTTGAGAGGTTTTCAATGACGTCAGGTTTAATTTCGTCACATTTAAAATTCTAAGCTATCACAAATCTCATCACCATTCGGTCCAGTATTCACGTTGAGAGGTTTTCAATCATCAGGTTTAATTTCGTCACATTTAATCTTATCACCATTCGGTCCAGTATTCACGTTGAGAGGTTTTCAATGACATCAGGTTTAATTTCGTCACATTTACAATTCTAAGCTATCACAAATCTCATCACCATTCGGTCCAGTATTCACGTTGAGAGGTTTCCAATGACATCAGGTTTAATTTCGTCACATTTAAAATTCTAAGCTATCACAAATCTCATCACCATTCGGTCCAGTATTCACGTTGAGAGGTTTCCAATGACATCAGGTTTAATTTCGTCACATTTAAAATTCTAAGCTATCACAAATCTCATCACCATTCGGTCCAGTATTCACGTTGAGAGGTTTTCAATGACGTCAGGTTTAATTTCTAAGTCACATTTAAAATTCTAAGCTATCACAAATCTTATTACCATTCGGTCCAGTATTCACGTTGAGAGGTTTTCAATGACATCAGGTTTAATTTCGTCACATTTAAAATTCTAAGGTATCACAAATCTCATCACTATTCGGTCCAGTATTCATGTTGAGAGGTTTCCAATGACGTCAGGTTTAATTTCGTCACATTTAAAATTCTAAGCTATCACAAATCTCATCACCATTCGGTCCAGTATTCACGTTGAGAGGTTTTCAATGACATCAGGTTTAATTTCGTCACATTTACAATTCTAAGGTATCACAAATCTCATCACCATTCGGTCCAGTATTCACGTTGAGAGGTTTTCAATGACATCAGGTTTAATTTCGTCACATTTAAAATTCTAAGCTATCACAAATCTCATCACCGTTCGGTCCAGTATTCACGTTGAGAGGTGTCCAATGACGTCAGGTTTAATTTCGTCACATTTACAATTCTAAGGTATCACAAATCTCATCACCATTCGGTCCAGTATTCACGTTGAGAGGTGTCCAATGACGTCAGGTTTAATTTCGTCACATTTACAATTCTAAGCTATCACAAATCTCATCACCATTCGGTCCAGTATAAGATTTCGACAGGTTTGTCCGATTAGTTCATTTGCCATACGACCACAAGTAAGTCACTCTATTGAAACATTTAACAAACGGACGGTGGAATAATAATAATAATAATAATAATAATAATAATAATAATAATAATAATAATAATAATACTGATAATAATGATAATACTACTATCAATACTACTACTACTACTACTACTACTGATGAGGATGATGATGATGATAATATTGTAAACGTGGGGTAATGAAAGAAAGGAAAGAATTAGGCATTCAAATTGATAAGAAACTCAAGCACAAGCGCAACAACAGGCGCAATTTACCCGGACACATACTAAACAGAAGAAAAAAAACAACAACGTATTTCATAATCCCACTTCAGATATTGAAACTAGCTCTGCGCTGTGTGACCTTCTCGAGTTGACGCGAAATCGTATCTCTCGCTTAGATCAGCTAGAAAAATATACAAAGAACGAGATGTGTGCAATTGTTGGCCTTTAAAAAGAAAAAGAAAAAGAAAGACATGTTCGCTCTTTGTCCCTTCTGAACGAGACTTGCCTCTTGTCTTTTCCTCCACCCTCCCACCCCATCCCTTTCATTGTACATGCACATCGAAGAAAAGCATGGCCAACAATATGGGTATAATATAAACAATATGGGTATAATATAAACAATATGGGTATAATATAAACAATATGGGTACAATATAAACAATATGGGTATAATATAAACAATGTGGGTATAATATAAACAAAGTGGGTACAATATAAACAATATGGGTATAATATAAACAATGTGGGTATATTATAAACAATATGGGTATAATATAAACAATATGGGTATAATATAAACAATATGGGTATAATATAAACAATGTGGGTATAATATAAACAATATGGGTATAATATAAACAATATGGGTATAATATAAACAATGTGGGTATAATATAAACAATGTGGGTATAATATAAACAATGTGGGTATAATATAAACAATATGGGTATAATATAAACAATGTGGGTATAATATAAACAATGTGGGTATAATATAAACAAAATGCATTTTGTTGTGAACTGAGTAATACACTTTGTAATAAACACCCTCTTACATGACAAGCTCCAGCATAAGTTCAGAACAGGAGAGTGGCAAAAGTATTATATACAATACAAGCATGTCCGTACTATACAATACAAGCATGCCCGTACCATACAATACAAGCATGTCCGTACTATACAATACAAGCATGTCCGTACTATACAATACAAGCATGTCCGTACTATACAATACAAGCATGTCCGTACTATACAATACAAGCATGCCCATACTATACAATGCAAGCATGTCCGTACTATATAATACAAGCACGTCCGTACCATACAATACAAGCATGCCCGTACTATACAATACAAGCATGTCCGTACCATACAATACAAGCACGTCCGTACAAGCATGCCCGTACTATACAATGCATGCCCATACTATACAATGCAAGCATGTCCGTACTATACAATACAATACAAGCATGTCCGTACTATACAATACAAGCATGTCCGTACTATACAATACAAGCATGTCCGTACTATACAAGCAATACAAGCATGTCCGTACTATACAATACAAGCATGTCCGTACCATACAATACAAGCATGTCCGTACCATACAATACAAGCATGTCCGTACTATACAATACAAGCATGTCCGTACCATACAATACAAGCATGCCCGTACCATACAATACAAGCATGCCCGTACCATACAATACAAGCATGTCCGTACCATACAATACAAGCATGTCCGTACCATACAATACAAGCATGCATGTACTATACAATGCAAGCATGCCCATACTATACAATACAAGCACGTCCGTACCATACAATACAAGCATGCCCGTACTATACAATACAAGCATGTCCGTACCATACAATACAAGCATGTCCGTACCATACAATACAAGCATGTCCGTACCATACAATGCAAGCATGCCCATACTATACAATACAAGCATGCCCGTACTATACAATACAAGCATGCCCGTACTATACAATACAAGCATGCCCGTACTATACAATACAAGCATGCCCGTAGTCAATGACGATTATGATTGCTTTTTTACCACTTTCTTTTTGTTCAACGATGAACTAATCAATAGGTTACCGGGTGCAGGCTGATGTCAAGTAACGGTATAGTATTCGATTCTTAGGTTAGGCGGGATTTTCGTTGCAGATCTAATGACCGGAAATGAAGGAATGAGTAACAATAAAAAAACAATAGTTTTGTGGATTGCAGGCAAAACAATCGTTTCCCAATCGATTAAAATACTGATCTGATCCAAGGGTTTATTAGTTAAGAACCTAAAGCAGGATATTTGAAATCTTCCTGTGGAATATGGCGGTTGTGGGTGCAGTGGTTCCTGGGTTAACGGATTAGTGGTCAAAGTCAGAGACATACAGTTTTATAGATTATAGAAAGAACACCAAGATGACTACATCAGCATTCGTGTCGCTTCTCCACAGCAAAGCTTAAACGTCATTCAACTCAAGCGTGACGTTACATGTCGTCTACATCACATGGGGACTTGGTGGTTCAGAGGCAAAGTGTCGGTTTCTCAATCAAAACACCGGGGGTTCGTGTCCACCAGATCGAACAATTTTCTCGACCTTTCTCGAGTAAAGACTCACCACCCCACGCCCCCTCCCCCTCTCCCCTGGTCCAGGTACTTGGATTGACGCCTAGTCCCATGAGAGGACAGACGATAAAAAACGAGGTCAGGTGTGCAGATTCCAACACCCTGTGCACGTTAAAGATCGCATTGCTACTTACAGGACAGTCTGGGCAAAATTTAAAAAAATGCGACCCAAACAAAAACAAACCCTAACCCCAAGCCAAATGAAACCAGAAGCTCTAATGAAAACAAGATTGACATAACACATCAACTAAGCGGGTTAATTACCAGACAGACCTCAACAGCCTTGCCCCAGGGTCTCGTCAACGTTGTCGGTGCACGGAACATGAAATGCTGTGCTTAGTGCTTGCTGGCAATGCTCAAACATTACAGTGGACAGAAACACGAGTTTGAATCGCATGCACCCACCAATCTTCCTGATTGTGATTGAAACGACACACGGAACACGCATGCACGCACGCACCCCCTAACAAACACAGACACACGCTCTCTCTCTCTCTCTCTCTCTCTCTCTCTCTCTCTCTGTCTCTCTCTCTGTCTCTCTCTCTCTCTCTCTCTCTCTCTCTCTCTCTCTCTCTCTCTCTCTCTCTCTCTCTCTCTCTCTCTCTCTCTCTCTATTTCTCTCTCCAAAACGCGTTGCAGACCATCTTTTCCTTTTCCCCAATGTTTCTTTCCATAATTTTGTCACCTTTCTTTATGATTTTTTAAGAAAATGTTATTTCAACATTGATTTTCAACGATGTCTTCGCGTCCTGCAATTTCTTGGGCAGTGAAAAGGGCAGGCCATCACACACACACACACACACACACACACACACACACACACACACACACACACAGAGTCGTAATACTGGCGGTTCAAGCGAGTGTCCCTGTCATTTTAAACATGTCGTTCAAGAAAACACCGATGCTAGCGTGGGTTGTAGCCTTAATTCCATCTTCACCTATCATGAGCCATGGACGCCGTAGAATGGGGAATTCAGCGATATAGAGGCAAGGTGTGCACCTCTCAACCAACAGATCGTAGGTTCGATAATGTTTTCGAGTAAAACTCACTGTTCCCCCTCCCCACCCCCCTTCCCTGATTTAAGTAGGTGGATCGATACATACTCTACCGAAGACGGACGATGAAAGGTCCCGTGTGCGGATTACAATACTCTGTGCACCTTAAAGATCTCTTGGCTGTTAACACACACGCACGCACACACACACACACACACACACACACTGACGATGATCAGGTTTCTATTATTACCTTGATTAAGATACTAGATGTACTGCATGACCTTTCACCGTTCACACTCATTGTTCACATACGTATTTTACTCTTCCACGGCGGTCCACTGCCCTTTGGTGGAATGACCAAATTGATCTCCATATCCCATGTCCACCACCCTTTTGGTGGAATCAGCAATTTGATCTCCATATCCCATGTTTATCACCCTTTTGGTGGAATCACCAATTTGATCTCCATATCCCATGTCCACCACTCTTTTGGTGGAATGACCAATTTGATCTCTATATCCCATGTCTATCACCCTTTTTGGTGAAATCAGCAATTTGATCTCCATATCCCATGTCCACCACTCTTTTGGTGGAATGACCAATTTGATCTCCATATCCCATGTCTACCACCCTTTTGGTGAAATCAGCAATTTGATCTCTATATCCGATGTCTACCACCCTTTCGGTGAAATCAGCAATTTGATCTCCATATCCCATGTCTATCACTCTTTTGGTGAAATCAGCAATTTGATCTCAATATCCGATGTCTACTGCCCTTTCGGTGAAATCAGCAATTTGATCTCCATATCCCATGTCTATCACCCTTTCGGTGAAATCAGCAATTTGATCTCTATATCCCATGTCTGTCACCCTTTCGGTGCATTCAGCAATTTGATCTCTATATCCCATGTCTGTCACCCTTTCGGTGCAATCAGCAATTTGATCTCTATGTCCCATGTCTGTCACCCTTTCGGTGCAATCAGCAATTTGATCTCTATATCCCATGTCTGTCACCCTTTCGGTGCAATCAGCAATTTGATCTCTATATCCCATGTCCACCACCCCTTCGGTGCAATCAGCAATTTGATCTCTATATCCCATGTCCACCACCCCTTCGGTGCAATCAGCAATTAGATCTCTATATCGCATGTCTTTCCAAAGGCCAAACATACTGATCGATGTCCTATCGATTAGCCACAAATGGTGAGAGCCAAAGAAATACCCCCCGACGGTAGGTACAATGCCGTACAACACGTGCCGTTTATTGGCGGCCATGGCATAAAAAACGTGAACCATTTCATCAAAGTTTGCCAAACACAACAAAAGAAGAATTGAAATAATAGCAGATATGAGATGAAGTGGATTTCTCCTGCAATGGCAAGGCGATTCAGAAAGGAGAGGCGGGGGGACCACATTGTACAGAATATAATTTCATTTCATTTTACCCACATTGACATACAGGGGTTTTTGGTACGATTCTTTTTTTTAAAGATTTTGCCATGACTGCACTGTAAACAGTCAATCTATATCTTGTCAATGTGTACACTGTACAGAGTGTGCATGTGACCCCACTTCATCGCCCATCTCCGATGGAAGTAGGTTTTTACTAAAAAAAAAAAGCTCGGGGAAAAAATGGTCAACCTATCGGGGCATGACCCCGCGGCCTGTTGGCTGACAGGCCGACACTTTGCCTCTGGATCACCGAGCGCCCTGAGTGTAGGTGTAGGTGTAGGTGTAGGTGGCGACTGGAGAGGCCACACTGTACGGACAACCGTGTGAAAGGCATGACAGGCTGAAAGTAGATACATGCACATGTACCTCAAATTCAAATTCAAGCTCTCAACCAAGGTCCAGAGGCAAGGTGTCGGCCCCTCAACCAAAAGGTAGTGGGTTCCAGCCCCGCCGACGATTGACACAATTTCTGCAGTTTCTTCGAGCAAAATCTACCCCCCCCTTCCCCTGGTCCTGGTTCGTGGATCGACATTTAGTCCAATCGGAGACGGACGATAAAAAGGAGGTCCCGGTTGCAGATCACAACACTGTGTACACGTCAAAGATCCCTCGGCTGTTTACAGGGCAGTCGTGGCAATATGAAAAAAATCTTACCAAAAACCCTGAGATCACCTCCGGTGTGGATGTGGGTTAAATCAAATCAAAATTTTAAAAATCTCAACCAAGCGCCTCAAGCCACACACTAACACTAAGGGAGAGAACATCTCATTGCCAGACCGGTTTTAAAAAAAGCCACACACTAACACTAAGGGAGAGAACGTCTCATTGCCAGACCGGTTTTAAAAGAAAGCCACACACTAACACTAAGGGAGAGAACGTCTCATTGCCAGACCGGTTTTAAAAGAAAGCCACACACTAACACTAAGGGAGAGAACGTCTCATTGCCAGACCGGTTTTAAAAGAAAGCCACACACTAACACTAAGGGAGAAACGTCTCATTGCCAGACTGGTTTTAAAAGAAAGCCACGTAGAGTTCAAACTGTGCGAATAAGCACAAAACTTTGATTATTTGTTCAAAAGTGGAAGTGTCTGCGGTGTGTGTGTGTGTGTGTGTGTGTGTGTGTGTGTGTGTGTGTGTGTGTGTGTGGGGGGGGGTGTTCGGGACAAACTGGAGCAGTGAAGTAAATTAATATCGATACCAAAAACTTAAAAACTTGGAAGGATGCTGCGGTTATACAATGACATCATAGCTGTCAACCTTTTCAAATGGAAAAAAACAGTCTCTGTTTGAACACAATTAATTCTTACTTGCAGTTCTTGACAGCCTGTAATATTCCCGACAATTTGATAATTTATCTTGAATTACCCCCCCCTACCCCCACCCCCCTTTCATTAAGGTAAATAAAAAAAAAACTATACCATTGGCCTGTTTGGTGAAGTGCTACGGTATTTTCGTTAACTCCGAATGTCAACCCCAGACTTTGACATCAATTTCTCAAAATAAAACCCAAACAGTTAACTCGGTTTTCTTTTTACTAAAATAAAAACCCAAAACAGTTAACCTGCAAAAAGCTAGTTTTTACAGTAAATACAGACTAGGCATACTAATACTAATAAAACCCAAAACAGTTAACCTGCAAAAAGCTAAGTTTTTACGGTAAATACAGACTAGACATACTAATACTAATAAAACCCAAAACAGTTAACCTGCAAAAAGCTAGTTTTTTACAAATACAGACCAGACATACTAATACTAATAAAAACCCAAAACAGTTAACCTGCAACCCAAAACAGTTAACCTGCAAAAAGCTAAGTTTTTACGGTAAATACAGACTAGACATACTAATACTAATAAAACCCAAAACAGTTAACCTGCAAAAAGCTAAGTTTTTACGGTAAATACAGACTAGACATACTAATACTAATAAAAACCCAAAACAGTTAACCTGCAAAAAGCTAAGTTTTTACGGTAAATACAGACTAGACATACTAATACTAATAAAACCCAAAACAGTTAACCTGCAAAAAGCTAAGTTTTTACGGTAAATACAGACATACTACATACCTGCAAAAGCTAATAGTAATAAAACCCCAAAACTCAAAACAGTTAACCTGCAAAAGCTAAGTTTTTACGGTAAACACAGACTAGACATACTAATACTAATAAAAATCCAAAACAGTTAAAAAGCTAAGTTTTTACAAATAAACTAGACATAAGTTTTTAACGGTAAATACAGACTAGACATACTAATAGTAATACGTTTTTGCTTACTGATTGGCGGCTTTGCAACAATAACATTGTACTGACGTAGCCATTTTATTTTATTTCCAGAAGTCAACCCTCTGTCATGTAACGGCAAGCAGCCTGGAGTGCCACAGAAAACATAAATCTAAATTGTGAAACACGTTGTTGACACATGTCTGAATTTGCGATTTAAAAAAAACCCATAGCGCTAGAATCCGTTACTAGAGGAAATGTTAACTCTCTTTGGAGAGAAAAAATTTTTTTTTTTTATAATCTAAAAATGTCCTTTATTTGTTATGGTTTTCGTTCTGTATATTCAGATGAATGCATGAAATGCGCAGAAGATAAGATAAGAAATAAATATAAATATGTGTGTGTATGCATAACAAGGCAATTACGCATGGCTTATCGATCTTTTGATACGAGATGGCGAAACGTGAGTAACGACACTTTATCAACGGCAAGAGGCGCCGGTAGCTCATTTGGTGGAGCGTCCGACTACCACCCAGGAGGCCAGAGTTCGAATCCCAGTCAGGGCACATTTGTCTGCCCCCCCCCGTCAACCGAGCAGCGAAATGAGTAGCTGTATCTATTCAGACTCACCGGAAGTAACGGCGGCAAGTAAATCAAAAACAAACTCTCGTATTAGTCGGTACGCCTCAATAAATCAAAACTCTCGTATTAGTCCGTACGCCTCAATAAATCAAAACTCTCGTATTAGTCCGTACGCCTCAATAAATCAAAACTCTCGTATTAGTCGGTACGCCTCAATAAATCAAAACTCTCGTATTAGTCGGTACGCCTCAATAAATCAAAACTCTCAGTGCGGGACTTACTTCACTTCACTTTTACTACAAACGATGACCAACCCTTTGCATAGATATGTAATATGAAAATACAATATTGCACCAGTTTGTGAAAACCCACTGTTTCCCCCTCCTCCAATGCAATGATTAAATATTAAAGAGCAGCGTGGCGTGAGGCTACTAGAAATGTGGCGTATGTAACGCTTACGTTTTGGCGATCAAAACAGATAGGTCAGCAGTCAGACATCAATTGGTAGATAGATGGATAGATGAAGAGACGAATCAATAACTAGACGGATAGATTTATTTTATTTTCATTGAAATGTACCCAGTCCGGCATACACGGTGATCTGAGAGCGTTGTTTGAGGAAACAGCCAGATGTTTGTTTTAATTGAAATTTGCTCCGTCCACCATTGTGGTGATCTCAGGTTGAATGAAGAGGAACCAGCAAGATCAAAGAGAAGCGAAAGAGTAAAATGAAAGAAGTAAGACCTACCAGCAGCACACGCCAACAAACAGGCAGATAGATGGATAGACAAACCAGGAAAAGGCTGCCATACTCTATCGTAGAACAATATTTGAGTCTATGTTCTATCGTAGTATCATCCAGTAACAAATATTTGAATCCATACTCTATCGTAGTATCATCCAGTAACAAATATTTGAATCCATACTCTATCGTAGTATCATCCAGTAACAAATATTTGAACCAATACTCTATCGTAGTATCATCCAGTAACAAATATTTGAATCCATACTCTATCGTAGTATCATCCAGTAACAAATATTTGAATCCATACTCTATCGTAGAACAATATTTGAGTCTATGTTCTATCGTAGTATCATCCAGTAACAAAAATATTTGAGTCCATACTCTATCGTAGTATCATCCAGTAACAAATATTTGAGTCCATACTCTATCGTAGTATCATCCAGTAACAAATATTTGAGTCTATGTTCTATCGTAGTATCATCAAGTAACAAACATTTGAGTCTATGTTCTATCGTAGTATCATCCAAAATCGAGAAAGTAACAAATATTTGAGTCTATGTTCTATCGTAGTATCATCAAGTAACAAACATTTGAGTCCATACTCTATCGTAGTATCATCCAGTAACAAATATTTGAGTCCATACTCTATCGAAGTATTATCAAGTAACAAACATTTGAGTCTATGTTCTATCGTAGTATCATCAAGTAACAAACATTTGAGTCTATGTTCTATCGTAGTATCATCCAGTAACAAATATTTGAGTCTATGTTCTATCATAGTATCATCAAGTAACAAATATTTGAGTCTATGTTCTATCGTAGTATCATCCAGTAACAAATATTTGAGTCTATGTTCTATCGTAGTATCATCCAGTAACAAATATTTGAGTCTATGTTCTATCGTAGTATCATCAAGTAACAAACATTTGAGTCTATGTTCTATTGTTTTAGCCAAGCACGTGATATGAGACCAAAAGGAGAGAAAGACCGCAATAATTAATTTTTGCCTATACAATGTTTCAGTTCACTGCAAAAAAAAAATAGATAAATGGATATTTAAAAAATGAGAGTTCGTCTGGTTGCAATAAATTCGAATAGCGTATTGCAATGTCGTATTACCGAGAAAAGCTGACTCATGTTGAAATTCAACTGGTCGTCCAATGACTGGACGGTGCCAGGCAGTTTTAATTGTACATTTTAACCTAAATTTTGCACTTCCTTGCATCCCTTCCTCAGCTTTTCTTCCGCTTAGTCCTATTCCTTCTAAACAATATCTGTCTGTCTGTCTGTCTGTCTGTCTCTCTCTTTTGCCTGCCTTAGTAGTGCCTACCAACCTCCAAGCATCATTCACGGTGAGAGATTTGAGAGTGTTATCGTTATTGTTATTGTATTGTCTATGAAATGAAGTTGTCGGAAGATGAAAGGCTAGTTACTGTTGGCGTGGGATGGCATAGATTAACAGACCAGACCAGGAACGTCTGTATGTCGTTTGCTTTCGTGTTCGTGTTAGACGAGAATATCTGAAGAGGAGAATGGAGTCACAGCAAATGAGGGATTGGGCAACATGGCGGCTGTGAAGAGGTTGGGCCAGTGGAACTTGTGATCAATACGGATGAGTGTTCTATTTCCAATCCCCAAGCATCTAAGGCAGCACTCATGAATACAACACGAAGACAACAATGAGGTAAACCGATACACCCTTCCATTAACACCGGGATTTCTTTGTTTCAATGAAATTTGCCCCCAATCCGCCATTTTTGGTGATCTCAGGGTGAATTCAGAGGAAATAGCAACATAAAAAAGATACGGCGAAGAGCAAAAAGGAAAGAAGTAAGACCTACCAGCAACACCCGCCAACCATTAATATTTCAGATGAAATCAAAGAATGACGTTTAGAAAGAACCGATACAGCCTTTCATTCAAAAGAGGGGGCGGGGTGTGCTGGAGTGAACATTTTCTCGTTTGTTCCTATCAATTTAACTCCTATGCATAGGTGTAATGGGCATGGTGTGCTGAGTTGAAATAATAATATGTCGTTGTTTTTTTCATGACGCTTCCAGCGTGGCTACATCTTGCCATCTTGTTCAACATTCCCCCAAATTTAACCAAGTTCATATCAAAAGGCTTTTTCATTTTTCAACAAGTTTCTTTCAAACTTGGCACACACCTTATTTGATAGAATATCTAAATATATATGTTTGTTTCATTAGAAAGTTTTGATTTCATGAATTTTTGAAAATAGCGTATGAGAACAACCAAAAATATTGTACAAAAACTTCATTTTTTTCCCAAAACTATAATATGTTCACAGCAAAAAAAAAGCCTCTGATCATATCTTTGTTTTCCCCATTCATACCAAATTTCATGAAGATACGTTGAGAAATAAAAAATAGATAGGAAATAATGAACAAAAACAAACATTTGAGGAACATTTTGAGAAAATCGTATTTTTCTCTCATTTTCTGTTATTTGAATACATTTTTCTCCCATAAACCTAGAAAGAGTAGAATACTTAAAAATCATCTTAAAATCTTGAGAAGCTCTCAACTACTTCTTATTGACGCTGTTTCAAGTGCGTTTCGATTTTTACTACTTATCCTTCCCTCAACTTTTCTTCCGCATCTTTTACTCATTTTGAGATGGTGCCTTTTGATAATAGGTTTCGTATTTTCCGGCCGATCTAAGGCAATATTCATAATAGATCCTCAAGTAAGTTTGTTTTGGATAGCGTTTATTGTGACGATCAATATGAGTGCCAGCTTGCCATACTCATTCGATAACACTTGACTTTTATTGTATAATAGCTGTATTGAAAGATAGGCCTGTATCGTTTCTAAAAAAATTAGAAAGTCGTATAAATTCACAGAATCGATACTGAGATTTCTTTTGATGATATCATTATGACGGGAATGAACTGCTCTATCCACTAGTATGATAGACTAGATTTGTCCCATTTTCGGCAAAAATGGCACTCTCCCTTCTGACCCCCAACAAAATACAGATGAAATCAAAGAGCACAGTGTAGAAAGGAACCGATGCACTCATTCATTCATAACACTACAGATGAAATCAAAGAGTAAAGTTTAGAAAGAACCGATATAGCCTTTCATTAACACTACAGATGAAATCAAAGAGTAAAGTTTAGAAAGAACCGATACACTCTTTCATTAACACTACTGATGAAATCAAAGAGTAAAGTTTAGAAAGAACCGATGCACTCTTTCATTAACAAAATTGACAAGTTGGTGTCGTGTGTGTTTGTGTGTGCGTGTCTTTATTCTTTATGTGTGTCTGTGTGTGTTTAGGGTTCACGTGTGTTCGTGTAGGTACATATGTGTTCGGAATAATGCTAATGATTTAACGAATTAAACCGTTAACTTGGATTTTGGGTCTCGTGTACTTTATGATGGGAATGAATGATTCTTCAGCCTTGGAAAATACACCTATGCAAAACTATGGATGCCATGTATTAGAAATGTCGACGGAGGGAAGTCAATCCGGAAATGAGGCGGCAATGCCTGCCTCTGTGGGCCACAACCGGACTCTTCTCTTACCTAACAGCCCTCTTTTAATAGACCTTAGAATTGGTCGCTGCCGGAAATGGTCAGCCAGACTTCCGGTATCCGCTGCCGACATAAATAAATAAGCCGATCAGAAGGGATGTGACGTCACAACGCCGACGGGATGAAGCCAAGGCAGGGCAGGGCAGGGCAGGGCAGGGCAGCGTTGACTTGGTGCCAAAATACTGATGGGGAGACGACAACTCCTCGACAGCTTAGGTGAGCGATGAAGACTGCAAATGACACGTGCCCGGAGATTTTACTTCTTCTACGCCTTCCTTTTGCTCAGTCGTCCATCTTGTCTGACGCGTTCGTGAGCCAAAGTGGGGAAATAGCGATGGCGACAAGGTCAATGAAAAACAAGCTCCCCCATTGTTGATAACGGATGTTCCTTTTAAATCTCGTCTTATCTGAGAGCAGACGGGATTAGCAAGCTGACAAAATAGCAATTTGGGGAATCACGCCACGCCCGCAAAGCAGAGTTTAATGTCTCATGTGGTTGTAAAGTCAGAGCTATTCCAAACTGCTCGGGGGAGGGGGAAGCTGGGATGAGAGGGTAGGGTCGGTAGGTAGCCCTTCGCATCAATTCAATTAACAACTAGACGTCAAACAAGAAACAAGAAGTAAAAATGAGTCTGGCAGAGTAAAGCCTGTGGGATGTCACTTCCAGCTTAAGAGCATTAGCGCCCCCCCCCCCCCGAGTAGTGGAGACCCATGCCCCTCTCCAACCAACGGTGACCGTCTCAAGTCGCACAATCTGGCAATAGATGTGAGTCTATTTGTCCGTCTAAATCTGTAAGCATGTGTGTCTGTCTCTCTGTCTGTTTCTCTCTGTGGATGGATGATTGGATAAATGGATTGGTCGATGTCTAGCCTGTGTGTACGTTGCCAAGATGTTATTTCTAGATAAGATTCAATTCATCGTTCCTCCGGTAAGAACTTTTACCTTGCCATTAATAGACCCCCCCAAAAAAATACATCATACTATCCGTAGATGCGTATGGCACTTTCATGTCTATTCATTTCATCTGCTGTGCTGAAATATTCTCGAGTTTGGCACAAAACGTCTTATAGAAGCCATAGTACTTGTAAATCTTCTCTTTTTTCTTCTTTCTTTTTATTTAATGGTGTGTTTCTTGTTCATTGGTTTGTGGTGACAATGAAAAGACTACGGTGTCAGTATTATCTCTGCGACTATGACGGAGTTGGCTTCCGAAGAGAGAGCGGGGCCTTGGGCGTCAACCACCGGGTTTCCTTCAGAAGACGTGTCTATTCCACGTGGCTGGTGATCTCAGCCTCCTTCTGGCCGTTTACTTACTCTGGTGCTGGCAAGTGTGGCGTTGGTGTCTCCCCAAGGCAGGCTACTACAACTACAACTACAACTAAAACGTCCTTACTGCCTACTCCTTCTCCCTACTTCTGTTGTAGGACAGACACCGCTCTTCTCTCCTCCTTAAGTCTGCACTCACTGTGGCTGAAATTGAACACACACACACACACATACAGACGCGCGCACACACACACACACTGTTTAACTGTAGTGAACAGACTGTGGCTAAGACTGAACACAAATAGTGTGTGTCTGAAAGGAACAGACTGACCCGAATGTGTTTTGATTGTGTCATTGAAATTTACCCTGTCCACCATGTGTGGTGATCTCAGGGTGAATTAAAAGGAAACAGCAAGATCAAACATAAGCCGACGTGTGAAAGGAAAAAAGTAATACCTAACAGCACCGCCCGTCAACCACACACGATACGACGATGTCTTTCACTTCCTCCCATTCTCTTCTCTTGAAATAGTGCAATGTTGTACGGGCCATCGACATGTTTTGAAATAGTGCAATATTGTACACGCCATTGACATGTTTTGAAATAGTGCAATATTGACATGTTTTGAAATAATGCAATATTGTACACACCATTGACATGTTTTGAAATAGTGCAATATTGTAGACACCATTGACATGTTTTGAAATAGTGCAATATTGTACAATGTTGTACACGCCATTGACATGTTTTGAAATAGTGCAATATTGTACACGCCATTGACATGTTTTGAAATAGTGCAATATTGTACACACCATTGACATGTTTTGAAATAGTGCAATATTGTACACACCATTGACATGTTTTGAAATAGTGCAATGTTGTACACACCATTGACATGTTTTGAAATAGTGCAATATTGTACACACCATTGACATGTTTTGAAATAGTGCAATGTTGTACACACCATTGACATGTTTTGAAATAGTGCAATGTTGTACACACCATTGACATGTTTTGAAATAGTGCAATATTGTACACACCATTGACATGTTTTGAAATAGTGCAATATTGTACACATTGACATGTTTTGAAATAGTTTTGAAATATTGACATGTTTTGAAATAGTTGTTGTACACACCATTGACATGTTTTGAAATAGTGCAATATTGTACACACCATTGACATGTTTTGAAATAGTGCAACACCTTTGACATGTTTTGAAATAGTGCAATACACCATTGTGTTTTGAAATAGTGCAATGTTGTACACCATTGACATGTTTTGAAATAGTGCAATGTTGTACACACCATTGACATGTTTTGAAATAGTGCAATGTTGTATACGCCATTGACATGTTTTGAAATAGTGCAATGACATTTTTGAAATACAATATTGTACACCATTGACATGTTTTGAAATAGTGCAATATTGTACACACCATTGACATGTTTTGAAATAGTGCACACACCTTTGACATGTTTTGAAATAGTGCAATATTGTACACACCATTGACATGTTTTGAAATAGTGCAATATCGTACACACCATTGACATGTTTTGAAATAGTGCAATATTGTACACACCTTTGACATGTTTTGAAATAGTGCAATATCGTACACACCATTGACATGTTTTGAAATAGTGCAATATCGTATTGACATGTTTTGAAATAGTGCAATATTGTACACACCATTGACATGTTTTGAAATAATGCAATATCGTACACACCATTGACATGTTTTGAAATAGTGCAATATCGTACACACCATTGACATGTTTTGAAATAGTGCAATATCGTACACACCATTGACATGTTTTGAAATAGTGCAATATCGTACACACCATTGACATGTTTTGAAATAGTGCAATATCGTACACACCATTGGCATGTTTTGAAATAGTGCAATATTGTACACACCATTGACATGACCTATTTGTAGCCAATACACGCAATCTCTTTTACCTCTATCCAAAACTTGCTTGCTTCCATTGCTTATTTCTATGGCTGGTTAGATCTAGCCATGTTGTCAGTGCCTCGATATGAACTTTACAGCATTACTCACTGCACCATAACTCCAATGAACCTAGTTTGTTTCATTCCAATTTACCCCGCTCGTCATATGCGGTGATCTCAGACTGAAGTAAGTGGAAACAGCAAGAAATAAATGTGAGAAGAAAGGAAATAAATAGGACCTACCTGCAGCACCCCCTCCCCCCACCCCCGCCCCCAAAGCCACTCACGCCTCAAGTGGACGAACCGATGAGAGTTTTGTTTGCGTAGGTGATCAATGTATGTTTAGCGGATTTTTCTGGAAACCCAAGAGCAAACAAAGTCTTATGCTTAGTCCACGCTTGAGCATTATTCGTCGATCAGGGTGCGTGAACAAATCAAGACGCGCAAAATGCTCTGCCTGGACGTGTTTTCGGGTTGTTTTTCTTTCTCGCTGCACAAGCCGAATGCGTCCCGTTCGCGACAGAGAACTGTGCACAGCTACTTTCCGGAACAGCAGTCTACACTTGAGCACGAACACAAACGCACCAAGTTGGCGTGCGCCCTGTTCGCCGAAAAATGCTCAAGTGGGGACCTAGCATCAGGAAGGTTAATTGTGCACTTGTGTGCTAAGAGAGGCATGGCTGGATAATTGAGATGGAAGCATTAGGAGAGGATGCGGTGGGAATAAGGCTGGAAAACGTAGAAAACGAGAGAGAGAGACAGAGAGAGAGAGAGAGAGAGAGAGAGAGAGAGAGAGAGAGAGAGAGAGAGAGAGAGAGAGAGAGAGAGAGAGAGAGAGACAGACAGACAGACAGACAGACAGACAGACAGACAGACAGAGACAGATACAGAGACGGAGACAGAAATAGATCTAGTGTGTTTTATGATAAAGAAATCCCAAAGGATTAACAGTAAAAGTAAAGAAAATGACATGAAATAATATTAAGGCCCCAAAGGAACAAAAACAAGACAAATACAAGGAATAGACCGAACAATTCTCTGCTAATATGGGAATTGAACCCGCGACCTCTGTGTCATCACCCATCGCCTCGCCATGAAAAGAAAGCGTGCTACCAACCGAGCTAACTACGTTCCTTGTTTCTGTCTATTCCTTATCAATTGTCTTGTCTTTGTCCCAATGGGGGCTTTAATTTTATCTAATGTCATTTCTTTTACTTGCAACATGCCCCTTTTACAACATACCCCTTTTACAACATATCCCTTTTACAACATACCCCTTTTACAACATACCCCTTTTACAATATACCCCTTTACAATATACCCTTTTTACAATATACCCTTTTACAATATACCCCTTTTACAACACACCCCTTTTGGGTACAACACACCCCTTTTACAACACACCCCTTTTACAACATACCCTTTTACAACACACCCCTTTTACAACATACCCCTTTTACAACACACCCCTTTACAACATACCCCTTTTACAACATACCCTTTTACAACACACCCCTTGCCTCGCTGTTTGAGTCTTGGGTAGTCAGGAATAAAGTGGTTGGGTAGTCAGGAATAAAGTCGTTGGGTAGTCAGGAATAAAGTCATTGGGTAGTCAGCAATAAAGTCGTTGGGTAGTTAGGAATAAAGTCATTGGGTAGTCAGGAATAAAGTCGTTGGGTAGTCAGGAATAAAGTGGTTGGGTAGTCAGCAATAAAGTCGTTGGGTAGTCAGCAATAAAGTCGTTGGGTAGTCAGCAATAAAGTCGTTGGGTAGTCAGGAATAAAGTCGTTGGGTAGTCAGGTATAAAGTCTCTATGCACAGACAGCCCGTTGATGTGGTTTGACATTGCTTTCCACGCCACCGCCTTTACAGACCTAGCTATCTGCCCGGACTGGGAATCGAACTTTTGACCTCTGGTTGGTACTCAGACGCTCTACCGACTGGGCTGGGGCGCCTCTCCCGAAGAATTAACAGCTGAATATAAATCGTCGTATTCCTGTTTCTACTTAAATAGCGTATGGAAATGCATGCACTTCTTGATCTTTTTTTCTAGCTTATACAAAGGGAGTCATCTTTTGAGGCCTAATCTTCCTTAATTCACTTTTCTGCGTACCGGTTTCCGTTTACATACAATATATTATATAATATGGTTAACAGCGGAATTTCCCAAAAGTTACAAGAGAAGCCCCAAGCAAAAGAAAAAAATGTGTACATTACATTCCTTATCTAAAAATGGATCTAGTTTCTCCTGGTTTCCTGAGCTTCAACAATTGAATAGAGCATGTGAGGGACTACAGTAACTGAGAAAGAGTACAGCGGATGATGTCATTGAGCGATACAGCAACTGACAAAAAGTATCGATCCCCTCTTCAATCAAACACAGAGATAGGATTCTTTGTCCAGTTGACACACAACGGGAATTTGAAAGGATCGATAGTATAATATCTCCTGATGTACAAAATAACGGCGGGCGAGACAGTGTGTAAGAAATACGTGTGACTGAGGTACGGAGAGGTGTATACGCGTTCTGAATGAATGTCATAGAGGACTACAGTTTTCATACAAAATATGTAGTGAAAGACAATAAAATATTGCTGACAGATAGAGAGAGACAGAGAGAGAGAGAGAGAGAGAGAGAGAGAGAGAGAGAGAGAGAGAGAGAGAGAGAGAGAGAGAGAGAGAGAGAGAGAGAGAGAGAGAGAGAGAGAGAGAGAAGGAGGAAGGAGGAGGAGGGAGGGGGAGAGAGAGAGAGAGAGAGAGAGAGAGAGAGAGAGAGAGTTAGAGAGAGAGAGAGAGAGAGAGAGAGAGAGAGAGAGAGAGAGAGAGAGAGAGAGAGAGAGAGACAGACAGACAGACAGACAGACAGACAGAGACAGACAGACAGACAGAGACAGACAGAGACAGAGAGACAGAGAGAGAGAGAGAGAGAGAGAGAGAGAGAGAGAGAGAGAGAGAGAGAGAGAGAGAGAGAGAGAGAGAGAGAGAGAGAGAGAGAGAGAGAGAGAGAGAGAGAGAGAGAGAGAGAGAGAGAGAGAAAGAGAGACATGCATGGTTTTTGAGTTTCATTACCCCCTCCCACACCCCCGATGCGATAATCTCAGTGAGAATAAAGAGGTAACAGCTAGATCAAATGTGTGTGGGGAAAGTGAAGGGAAAGAATTAGGTCCTACTATTAGCGGCCGTCGACCGTCCACAAGAGATGAAAGGAAAATTGAAATATTGGAAAGAATACAAAGGGTCAAACCAGAGTTGAGGCAAAAACAAACAGGAACAGGAAAGGAAAATTGCGAGTGAAAAAAAGGCAGGACTGACATTCAAAGAAGGAAGCAAATAATGCAACGCTAATGAGCACAATCGGGATGGCCTCTGGAGAAGACATGAGGGGGGGGATTCCTCTGTTCGATTGCAATTTACCTCGTCCACCATATATGCATTGATCTTGGGTTGAACAGCAAGATTCAGTACAAGCGAAAGAGTGAAATGAATAAAATGGGACCTACCAGCAGCCCCCGCCCACCACCCACAAGGATGAAGGAAGCATAGAACTATTAGAACTAAAAACGTCATTCACTTCTCTTTCCTTTCTCTCTTACACACGCATCCGGTCTCACTCTTTCCAAAACACATTTGTTGTAAAAGCACGACATCGGCAAAGAAGCCACACACACACACACACACAAAGAAAGGAAAGAAAGGAAAGAAAGAAAGGAAAGAAAGAAAAAAAAAGAAAGGAAAGAAAGAAAGAAAGAAAGGAAAGAAAGCAAGGAAAGAAAGAAAGGAAAGAAAGAAAGAAAGGAAAGAAAGAAAGAAGAAAGGAAAGAAAGAAAGGAAAGAAAGAAAAGAAAGATAGAAAGAAAGAAAGAAAGGAAAGAAAGTAAAAACAAAATTATAAAGGAGGAAGACAACCGGCCATCCAAAAACAACAACGCCCCCCACCACTAACAAAACAAAAACAAAAAACAATGTTTTCAAATGGAAACACAGACTCTGATCAGGGGCACTAATTCTAACTTGCTCGACGCCCGATAATATTCCAGACAACATTGATAGATTAACTTGGAGTAACCATCCCTTTTAAGGTAAACAAGCAATTTTTTTTTAATGCAGGCCAGACTGTGATCTTAACTGAATGAATGTAAAAACTCAACAAACCATGCAATCAGGTTACAGTAATTCATCGTTAACTTGAGGACCATTGCAGTTGGCCTTTAAGTCATATAATATGCGTACTTTTCGCTGCAAATACACATTTCAGAACTAGAACCCTTAATTTGTCTCTGAACAGAGAAATCTGGGGACTAGGGAATCCTTTATTTGTCTCTGAACAGAGAAATCTAGAGACTAGGGAATCCTTTATTTGTCTCTGAACAGAGAAATCTAGGGACTAGGGAATCCTTTATTTGTCTCTGAACAGAGAAATCTAGGGACTAGGGAATCCTTTATTTGTCTCTGAACTGAGAAATACTAAGGAATCCTTTATTTGTCTCCGAACAGAGAAATCTAGGGACTAGGGAATCCTTTATTTGTCTCTGAACAGAGAAATACTAAGGAATCCTTTATTTGTCTCCGAACAGAGAAATCTAGGGACTAGGGAATCCTTTATTTGTCTCTGAACAAAGAAATCTAGGGACTAGGGACTCCTTTATTTATCTCCGAACAGAGAAATCTAGGGACTAGGGAATCCTTTATTTGTCTCTGAACAGAGATATCTAGGGACTAGGGAATCCTTTATTTGTCTCCGAACAGAGAAATCTAGGGACTAAGGAATCCTTTATTTGTCTCTGAACAAAGAAATCTAGGGACTAGGGAGTCCTTTATTTGTCTTTGAACAGAGAAATCTAGAGACTCAATGACAATAAACCCAAACCCGCACCGAGTTTTTGTTGGGTTTTTTTGTTGTTTGTTACGTACTGGAGGGCAGCTATGCAAAACTCACACACAAACAAAAGACCTACTTAAAATACGCAAAGGAAAAGCCAGGAAACAAAGGCAGCCTTTTGATTCCATTTAACCAGATTTACCCAGCTTTCCGTCACATAATGCCATTCCTTCTCTCTCTCTCTCTCTCTTCCCCATTGATACCAAAACACAATTCCACGTTCTGACCGAGTTGATAGAGCCTGGGACACTCACAATGAGGACGGAGAGACGGGCTTGTATGGGAAGAAGAAAAGGATGAAAGTATTGGAGGACTTGGGAAGGGAGATAAAAACACATGAAAGAAATGTGTGTGTGTGTGTGTGTGTGTGTGTGTGTGTGTGTGTGGGGGGGTAACAGGAGACGGGCAAAGACAGCGCCACACGGCGAAATTTCCAGGCGGCGTTAAACAGAAAAGACGCTGATTAAAGGCGAAATGGAGGGTTGAGCCCTTCTAACGTTCTATTTTATAGCGACAAAGTTGGTCTTAAGGCTACTTACTGTGAGAGGAGAAGAGTTGGTACGGACAGCTGCAGCACGTCTAGAGATAGAGAGAGATAGAGATAGATAGATAGATAGATAGATAGATAGATAGATAGATAGATAGATAGATAGATAAAAAAGAGATAGGTATATAGATAGACAGACAGATAGATAGATAGATAGATAGACAGATAGATAGATTAAAAAAGAGATAGGTAGATAGATAGACAGACATATAGATACAAAGATAGATGTACAGACACAGAAAGAGGAAAGAGAGAGAGAGAGAGAGAGAGAGAGAGAGAGAGAGAGAGAGAGAGAGAGAGAGGGCGGGAGAGAGAGAGAGAGAGAGAGAGAGAGAGAGAGAGAGAGAGAGAGAGAGAGAGAGAGAGAGAGAGAGAGAGAGAGAGAGAGAGAGAGAGAGAGAGAGAGAGAGAGAGAGAGAGAGACAGAGAGAGATACTAATGTAGAAATAAATACACATTACGTCAAAACACAACAAAACGGTACCTTCAGACTTCCATATAAAAACCCCAAGAGATGACGTCGTACAAAATTGCAAATGTCAATGTACAAACTGTGACAAATAAAAAGGCTTCCTCCCCAACTCCCTCACCGTGCCAAAGAAAATGACTTTCTCTCCAACTCCCTCACCGTGACAAAGAAAATGGCTTTCTCTCCAACTCCCTCACCGTGACAAATGTCTTTTTCTGCAACTCCTCACCGTGACAAGTAAAAAGGCTTTCTCTCCAACTCTCTCAGAGTGAGAATCTATATTAGATCTATAATATGACTCTGAGTTGCTCGTTCTTCGTGCGTCAGTGGCTCTGTTGTCGGGCCACTAAGAGAAACCATATTTCGCACGTGGGTTCTAAATAATCCCCAGATCGTTTTCATTCGAGGATATTTCTCTTCTTACCAGAAGCGACGTTTAAACTTCACTGTTTCCCCGTCATTGAGTAGAATTTCCATTGACCTAAGCTGCCATTTCAAACGGGTCATAATTAAAATTTTAGAACTAGTATCGTTCGCACTTGCCTGCGTAATATCAGTATCGAGTACTGAATCCACCTAGTAATCGAACTTGATATTATCCGGGGTATAAAACATGCCTGTAATGATAATAATATAATACTGGAACCATGGGCTGTGCTTTCTCTTGGATTGGGTTTTCGTCGCAAAGAAGGCGAGATCTCACCAAGGTACACAAAGTCAGGCCTATCTTTGCTAGGATTCGAACCTGGGACCTCATGATTCCGATTAGCAGCCTAGCCACTCTGCCTCCAACGAGGGGACTCGGGTAGTCCAGAGACAAAGTGTCGGTCTCCAAACCGAAAAATCATGGGTTCGAGCCACGTCAGCGGTTGACACTCCTCCTGCCAGACGTCAGCCCAGTTTCCACCATCCCACATACTCTTTTATATCAAACACCCCCCCCACCCCAAACTCTGCCATATGCCAGCCTACAGTTTCCATACTCCCACATACTCTTTTATATCAAACACCCCCCCCCACCCCAAACCTCTGCCATATGCCAGCCTACAGTTTCCACACTCCCACATACTCTTTTATACCAAAAATACCCCCTCCCCCCAAACCTTTATGTGTTCCCACTCTGACATATGCCAGCCCAATTTCCACACTCCTACATACTCTTTTATATCAAAGATAAGATACCCCCTCCCCCCAAACCTGTTTGTGTACCTACTCTGCTATATGCCAGCCCAATTTCCACACTCCCACATACTCTTTTATATCAAACATAAGATACCCCCCCCCCCAAACTCTGTCATATGCCAGCCCAATTTCCACACTCCCACATACTCTTTTATATCAAACATACCCCCACCCCAAACTCTGTCATATGCCAGCCCAATTTCCACACTCCCACATACTCTTTTATATCAAACATACCCCCCACCCCAAACTCTGTCATATGCCAGCCCAATTTCCACCATCCCACATACTCTTTTATACCAAACATACCCCCACCCCCCAAACCTTTATGTGTTCCCACTCTGACATATGCCAGCCCAGTTTCCACACTTCCACATACTCTTTTATACCACCCCCTCCCCCCAACCATTTTGTGTTCCCACTCTGCCATACGCCAGCCCACCGTTTCATCACTCCATATACTTTTATTCCAAGCACCCCCAACTTTTTAATACATAAAAAACCCCAACTTTTCTCACAACAACAAAATACATTCAAACAGAGACACAACAACAACAACAAAAACAAAACAAATAAGAGGACGCAGAGCTGTCTTGTTTTTATTCAATTCGAGCAGCGTAGAGGCGACCGGCAGGGTAGGCCCTGGTTAGAACTTTGAAGCACGCGACTGATTTCTGGCCTGCACCCCGAACTGGAAACATTCTAATATTAATGCGACAGTCCTGACAGAGAGGCTTACCAAAATGGCCCATTGACTGCCACAATCAATATAAGGAGAGGGGTGAAGCTTAAACCTCATCCATTTCCTATTCTCTTTTTCTTCTGCCTTTCTTCATTCACGTGATTCGATGCGGACACCGTGTTGCAGACGTTTAGATCACACCTAAAAATGCGTTTCCAGACATGCGACAGGACATTAAAGCAAACAGTAAGCGCCTTGAGCGTCGGCTACACTTTCAGTAGATGTTAAGACGGGCATTTTAGTGTGAGATCGACTCGCTAACTATATGCACAGAGACAAACAATGTCATGGATACGCACAGCATTACCTATTTAATTATTACCATATCATTCACTAAAGTAGTAGTAGTAGTAGTAGTAGCAAGAGTGTGGTAATGGTAGTGGTAATGGTAGTGGTAATAGTAGTAGTAGTAGTAGTAGTAGTAGTAGTAGTAGTAGTAGTAGTATTAGTAGTAGTAGTAGTAGTAGTAGTAGTAGTAGTAGTAGTAGTAGCAATAGAGTAGGAAGCAGTACCAGTAGTACATGTAACAGTAGTAGCAGCTGCTGCAGTAGTAGCAGTAGCAGTAGCAAGTAGTAATAGTAGTAGTAGTAGCAGTAATAGCAGTAGTAGTAACAGTAGTAGTAGTAGTCGTAATAACAGCAGCAGTAAGTAACAGTAGCAGCAGCAGTAGTAGTAGTAGCAGTAGTAGTAGTAGTAGTAGTAGCAGTAGTAGCAGCAGTAGCAGTAGTAGTAGTAGTAGTAGTAGTAGTAGTAGTAGTAGTAGTGGTAGTAGTAGTAGTAGTAGTAGTAGTAGCAGCAGCAGTAGTAGTAGTATTACTAGTAGTAGAAGTAGTAGCAGCAGCAGTCAGCTAGCATTACAGCAGTAGCAACAGTCGTAGTACTAGTAGTAGTAGCAGTAGTAGTAGTAGTAGTAGCAACAGTCGTACTAGTATTACTAGTAGTAGTAGTAGTAGTAGTAGCAACAGTCGTACTAGTATTACTAGTAGTAGTAACAGTCGTACTAGTAGTAGTAGTAGTAGTAGTAGTAGTAGCAGTCGTACTAGTATTACTAGTAGTAGTAGTAGCAACAGTCGTACTAGTATTACTAGTACTAGTAGTAGTAGTAGCAACAGTCGTACTAGTATTACTAGTAGTAGTAGTAGTAGTAGCAACAGTCTAGTATTACTAGTAGTAGTAGCAACAGTCGTACTAGTATTACTAGCAAACTAGTACTAGCAGCAGTAGTAGTAGTAGTAATAGAAGTAGTAGCAGTAGCAGTCATATAACTAATATTACTACTAGTAGTAGTAGTAGTAGTAGTAGTCGTAGTATTACTAGTATACTAGTAGTTACTAGTAGTATTACTAGTAGTAGTAGTACTGCAACAGTCGTACTAGTATTACTAGTAGTACAAGTAATCGTGTTGAAGTGACAGACACCGAAGGAACGTATTATAGGAGCGGTGTAATCACGATTACGTCGACTTGGTACCCGTGGTCACAACGAGTCTCATGGGTTGTTGTATAACATGGTATGTAGATGAAGTACCAACTGACATTTCCTACACAACCACACACGCGCACAAACATAGGATTACATGCGAACATACGCTTGGTCCCGCAGTCAACAGGGTGGCAGACAGTAGACAGAGCAACATGTAAATGAGGGCCCCAGCACCAAGCAACAGCAAGCCCCGGATGAACATCCTGACGAACCACGCTTCATAGACAAGTTACATATCTTCTGTTACAACAAAATCCGAGGAGAAGGTTTTGTGGCCCACGTGCAAAGCATAGGTATCGACTTTTAGCAAAGCATAGGTATCGACTTTTATAGGCAGACGCCGACGTAATAGTATTCGAGCGGTGTAATCATGATTACACTGACATGGTAACCGTAGCCACATTGAGGCTCATGGATTGGAGTGTAATGCATTATAATAGGCACTCCCATCTGCCTTGGCGACTTGGCGGCTCTACATAACATAAGCTTGTGGGACCACCACGAAGATGCGTATCTGGCCACTCCGGGAATGATTGAGTGAGTGTAAGGATTTCTTGACTTCTATAGGTTCAAGTTCCCAATTCTTGCACATTTTGATTTTGATTTGATCGATTAAGGTGAAGTCGGGGGTTTTGATAGGACTCCTATAAAAAGCCAAGGGAACTTTACCGTGCACAGAGTGTTGTGATCTGCAGATAAGGACTAGGTGTCAACCCAACTACTTAGACCGGGAGGGGGGGGGGGAGGGGGAAAGGGGAGGGGTGGTGTAGGTTTTAACTCGAAAAAAAATCGGGAGTAAACTTCTCAACCTGCTGGGACTTGAACCCACACCTTTTTGGTTGAAAGTGAAAGACGGACACCTTGACCGAGTCCCCAATCCGTGCATAGTGAACGCCGCCTTTCTTCTGACGTTCGTAAACACTGAAGGGTCATGCTTACAACAGGCATCTGGGACACGGGGCTGTTGTCGGTCAGCATTTTCGAGACGTCGATTCCAAGGGACACGCCAGTGTCGACAAAATGACCAGTTCCGGGCTGGCCTCATTTCAAAGTAACGATATCACCACAAAGCCCGCGGTGTGAGCTTCGCGGTGTGTGAGTCGGTAACCAGAGCTGGTCGATGCGATCAGGATTGAATTACTTACACTACTATCTCTATCTCTCTCTTTCTTCCCTCTCTCTCTTTCTTCTCTCTCTCTCTCTCTCTCTCTCCCTCTCTCTCTCTCTCTCTAACTGTCTCGGGCTCGCTCTCACCCCCGCCCTCGCCCTCTCTTTCTCTCGCTCTCGCTCGCTCTCTCTCTCTCTCTCTCTCTCTCCCTCGTTTATTTTTCTTAGTCATGACATTAGATGGTTTGGGTTTTTTAAGTCAAATTTCGCTGTGTGTACACTGGGAACATGTCTATGTAAAATAACATATCTGTGACATGTTTTGTTCATGAAATAGACAGGTTTGATTTGACTAAGGTGATCTCGGAGGTTTTGGCAGGAACTGTTAAATCTTGTCCCAACTGCCATGTTAACAACCAAAAGATGTTTAACATCCGCATAGTATTGTGATCTGCAAACGAAATCAGTTTATTGTCCACTTCCGATGAGACTAGGTGTCGATCCGTCTACCTGGACAAGGGAGGGGGGGTCGCTCGGCAGAAAAATCAAGAACATAAGTCAACCCGTCGGGCACGAATCCACGACCTTCTGGTTGACGGGTAGACAAGTTACTTCCTAAACCACTTTGTCCCCGTAATGAGGTACACACAGCTGAACGCCCCTTTTCCTTTGGAAGGAAGATTGATGGAAGGAGCGAAAACTAATTTGGCACAAATCTTCCATGGCTTTGGCCCCCGTACAAAATGTCGCCAGCAGCGAGCAGCGCTTTGCTAACCATGCTCGTGAGGTGATGGTTGCACGGCAGTGGCAGCGGTCGTGGTTGACTAACATCCACGTGCCCTAACGTTGTGACGTGTTACTGATTACAACTACAGCCACACGCTTACTACAATCCACCATCAGCTGAAACAGCCTGCTACCTGTGAACAACCAATGAGCATCAAACGAATGCAGGGCGGTCGCAATGTCACTGTGCGCACGCCGATGTGTTGTTGTTTATTTCCATGTTTCCACCCCCATGTTATGTAACACTCACAGTGTCAGTTTCTTCGCAATTTACACCGTCCACCATATGCGGCAATCTCAAGGCGAATTAGGAAACAGCACAATGGAAAAATAGCAGTGTAGGAAAGAGGCGGGAAAGGGGGAGGGGAGAGAGTGAACAATTAGTCACTGTCATTGGAACAGGTGGTAGCTAGTAGCAAAATAGAGTTGAGATACGTGTGCTGCCTTGAATATTTACTACGGCGACAATACAGCTGCTAGATGATTGGCTCGTTATTTCAATTCCGTCAATGTGATAATGATACATGTACAGGGACACACATCAAGAAGAGAGAGAGAGAGAGAGAGAGAGAGAGAGAGAGAGAGAGAGAGAGAGAGAGAGAGGAGAGAGAGAGTGAGAGAGAGAGAGAGAGAGAGAGAGAGAGAGAGAGAGAGAGAGAGCGAGAGAGCGAGCGAGCGAGAGAGAGAGAGAGAGAGAGAGAGAGAGAGAGAGAGAGAGAGAGAGAGAGACAGACAGACAGACAGAGAGAGACAGAAAGACAGAGAGAGTGGGCGGTGGATAAAGACAGAGAGAGAGAGAGAGAGAGGGGGGAGAGAGAGAGAGAGAGGGAGAGAGAGGGGAGAGAGAGAGAGAGAGAGAGAGAGAGAGAGAGAGAGAGAGAGAGAGAGAGAGAGAGAGAGAGAGAGAGAGAGAGAGAGAGCGAGAGACAGAAAGACAGAGAGAGGGCGGTGGATAAAGACACAGACAGAGAGAGAGAGAGAGAGAGAGAGAGAGAGAGAGAGAGACACAGACAGAGAGAGAGAGAGAGAGAGAGAGAGAGAGAGAGAGAGAGAGAGAGAGAGAGAGAGAGAGAGAGAGAGAGAGAGAGAAGGGAAAGGTGGGAGGGAGGTACCCTCGTAAGGGATTGGAAAATATCTTTTTTTAAATAGCATTAATTCCCATGGCGGTTCCCCACTTCGAAACTTATTCTAATAAATGAACGATGAAGAATAAAAAAGAAAAGAAAGAAAACCACCCGGAAGCGCTTACTTCCAAATTACGTTAATCGCTACCCCGCGTCTAAAAACATCTTTTCACTGACCTTTCCCGCCTCCCAACGAGAAGAAGAAATAATACAATGACACTGTATCTAAAACAAAGGCACATGGCACTAATAAGAAGGACAAAAGTAATGTAGGAGAGTAAGCCCAAAGCAACCAAACCAAAGGTAGATGAATGTATGAATATGTGCTAGTCCACTCATAAGTTGCCCTATGATTAATTATGAGTTGGTCGATCTCTGTTTGCCAAAGCTTCTGTTCATAAGCTCATTAAGAGAAACCATATTTTGCATGTAGGCTTTAAATCATCCCCAGATAGTTTTTGTTTGAGAAAATGTTTTGCCAAAAGTGATGCTGAATTAATGTGAACTTAGTTGTTTCCCCATCTTTGTGATTGTCATTTTCATTCAGCTAGCCGCCCGCCATTTTGAACAGGTTATACCAGGTAATTAAAAAGTTAGAATAGTACCTTCGCGCCTACCTGCATAACCTCAAAATTGACCACTTACCCGATCTAATAATCGTACTCGGTACCAGCCGAGGGTGTAATATGCTTGTAATAATGAATGACATGAAATAATAAAAGTGTTGCGATCTGCACATTGGGGTCTCCTTTTTAATCATCCCCCCTCCCCCTTCCCCCGATGGGCTATGTCTCAATCAACCTACCTGGACCAGAAAAAAATGGGAGGGAAGGGGGGGGGGGTGGAGTGGAGTGGAGCTTACTCGAATGGGGAAAAACAATTTAAACAATGTTCAACCTATCGGGCACAAACCCACAATCTTTTGGTTGAGAGGTCAACATCTTGCCTCAGGACCATCTGGTCTCTCTACAAATAAGACAAAAAACGAAAAGAATGACACAAGGCGTTGACTACTTACGAATTCCAGAATCTTGATGAATCCCCTTGGCTCAGTCAACACACCAGGGTTGAAAGCACTAGCGACCTGAAAGAAGAGCACTATGGTCGTTAGACTAAGGTTTATTCAAACTCTACTCCTGTGATCAATGGTATGGGCATGAACATTGAACTTTTTTAAATACAATCTCATTGGAATATATATATATATATATATAAATATTCCAATTTATATCTTTTAACATACCAGTAAAAATAAACAACAATTTATTCATAGACTAGTTGGGTGAAAGTGAGCAGCCTTCATTTGGCCTGAAAACCAACTCCTAAATATTTAAATTGGCCTGAAAACCTAAATATTTAAATTGGCCTGAAAACCAACTCCCAAATATTTAAATTGGCCTGAAAACCAACTCCTAAATATTTAAATTGGCCTGAAAACCAACTCCTAAATATTTAAATTGGCCTGAAAATCAACTCCTAAATATTTAAATTGGCTTGAAAACCAACTCCTAAATATTTAAATTGGCATAAAAACCGACTCTCAAATATTTAAATTGGCCTAAAAACCAACTCCCAAATACTTAAATTGGCCTGAAAACCAACTCTCAAAGACTTAAATTGGCCTGAAAACAAACTCCTAAATATTTAAAATGTCCTGAAAACCAACTCCAAATTATGAATTGGCTTAAAAACCAACTCCCTAATATTTAAATTGGCCTGAAAACCAACTCCTATATATTTAAATTGGCCTGAAAACCAACTCCTAAATATGTAAATTGGCCTGAAAACCAACTCCTAAATATTTAAACTGGCATAAAAACCGACTCTCAAATATTTAAATTGACCTAAAAACCAACTCCCAAATACTTAAATTGGCCTGAAAGCAAACTCCCAAATATTTAAAATGGCCTGAAAACCAACTCCCAAATATTTAAAATGTCCTGAAAACCAACTCCAAATTATAAATTGGCTTGAAAACCAACTCCCTAATATTTAAATTGGCCTGAAAACCAACTCCCAGATGTGAATTGGCATGCCAGTCAACCATCTTAACACCAAGAGAAATTTATAACGAATAATATATAAGTTAGATGAGCAATCAAAGACAATTAAACAAATGAGATAAAAGGCAAAAATTGAAAATAGGACAATAAGGGGTAAGGTTGGGTGGGAGGGGGGAAAGGAGAGGCCAGAAGCTGACAAATCCACAACGCAATTGACCAGCAAGGCACCAGCTACCAATGACAGATGGCCGACAGACTTTCATCCATGATAGACCCATATTTTGTTTGTTTTGTTTAAATTTACCCCGTCCACCATTGTGGTGATCTCAGGGTGAATTAAGAGGAAACAGCAAGATGAAAGATAAATGAAAGAAGGAAAGGAAAGAAATAGAACCTACCAGGAGCGCCCGCCAACCACCCATAAAAATGTCATTTCTCAGAGAGCATATGGATGGTATCATCTACTCCTTAATTTTTTGTCTTATTCAAACACCTTCAATCTGTTTAATAAGCCTCCCATGTTCCTTGCCCTGGGACAGAAAAGTATTTGATGCAGAGGAAATAGTTATAAAAAGGTATGAGACACAAAGAGAATACGTTATTGATAATATGGCAATCCTGACAGTCTAAATAAAGAGGCAACGAAATCCTCTTTCAATCATGAAAACAACAAAAGGGTTTTAAAATATGATACATAATATATTATTTTCTTTTGTAATTGTTCCACAACAACAACAAAATTAAGGGATGCAATAGGGCAAACACAGACAGACAGAGAGAGAGAGAGAGACAGACAGAGAGAAGAACGTCAGAACGACTCGAAGAGAGGCATGAAGATTTGAATGTCTATTTGTCAGTGCGATATTTACAGAAGAAGAGAATATTCGTCTCAATTGTTCTTGTGAGCGGTACTGTCAAGTATCGTGGAGTTAACATGCTAACACCGAAGGATCTCGGAAATAAAATGTATCTATAAAAACAGCAGCTGCCGGTGAATAGTAGTCAGCTTTTGCATCTGATACAGTGCGTTGGTAATTTTACCCCAGTGTAAAATTCTATCTCCTCTGCCATTTACCAAACGATTTGTATTATATTTGGCACACAGGTTCCTCTTGTCAATGTTAGTAGAATGACGTCGTGTTATTTTTAAATATTGTAAATTTTTTTAGAAACATTTTTGTGTGTAATAAAATTGCTGTTTTTGTACATTCACGATATATATATATATATATATAGTATTTTCAAAAAATAAAAAAAAACTATCAAAAATATTTTTAAAAACCACCGTCACTCTTTAGATATTCAATGGAAAAGATATTCTGCACACGTTTTGAGTGATATTATTCATAACTAAGGAGGAGATAGATTTTGAAAATTGGGTCAAAATCCAAGATGGCGGCCGTTTCTATGGCAACTAAGGACGCTACGAACTTCAATGATATTAGATGACTGTATTTTGACAGTACGTACTAAAACAAAAACCTAAGCTCATAAGCAGGAAAAGTCACTCCAGGAGCCCCCCCATGGTTGTTGGCATTAAATGAATGTTACCCCGCCTCCTTCACATTCACTACCACGTAGCGTGTGGGGTAGTAAAGCGTGCGCACAAAGACACACATTGTTCGACATGCGCGCGGTATTGGCCACGGGCAAGGAGGAATAACACTGTAACACCGCCAACATTTTACACCAAATACGATTATAAACCCTAGTCTAACTTGATACTCTCTCTACTCGCCGCTCTACGTGAAAACCTATGTTATGATGTGTATTCCTGAGGTAGTTATCTCCCCATCATAACTCCCGGGTTAGCTTTGCTGACCATAGGCAGTGCTAAAACGGGAGTAATAATAGAGAAACGACTGATTTGGGAAAACGACTTGGAAACATGAGTGGGGCATTTACTTTTTGTTTGTTTTAATGCCTGCAACACTTTCCTCCTGAAGATGATAAAACTGGGAAACAGAACCAGTGAGGGGGTCTATACTAGTATTATTCCTCGCCATCAGGAAACAAGAATTGAGTTGGTCAGCTATTATGAACAGGGATGTAAATGGCAAATGAAAAAAAAATCGGAAAGTCTCTGAAATGTGAAACTTTCAGATACCGAACACCTCCTGTACTGTATTTAATCTCACACTTTCAATAACAGCACCATGCAACGCCATCTTTCTCAACCTTCCTGATAGAACTAGAAAGGAATTCATCATTACAATCTTAAGTTGACAGCCACAATTTGTTCTTAGACATAGAACTTAGATCTAGATCAACCACATCTACTGGTGAATCCTGATCATTAAACCTTTACTTTTGACACGTCATCCCCAATTTGTTAAATTGTCTAGATCTACATTCTGGAGCTAGCTTACCTTTATAGTTAGTTGTTTTGAAGAATTGCTTGTTATTATTACAGTTATAGCAAAATTCTAAATCAATTCTGATTCTATTTACTAGGTTAGGTTACCAAGTAGATCTAGAAATCTAACTCTAGCTCTGCTAAAGTCATTGAAGAAAATGGGTGCGACAAATTCTAGACCTAGATCTAGTAATCTAAATCTAGTCTCGTAGTTTCTAGGCCTCTGGATATTAGATAACAATTAAATTTAGATTTAGATATCTTATAAAGATCTTACTAGATTGAATCCAGATCTATCATAAAATAGCTTGTCTGTCTAGAATCTAAATCTAGAAGAATTTAGATAAACAACCGTTACAACGTGCACGTTTATTTTCAAGATCCCTCTGTCCGAGTAGAATCTAGATCTCACATTCTCTGGAACGCCGAGCAAAAAATAATTCTAATCTGTAAACAAGCTAGATCTAGATCTTTTTATACGCTGATATACTAACCCAACCTATGGCCTACGGAAAGCTACGGCTTAGATCTAGGGCTTTCAAGCTGTCATAATATAAATCTACATCTAGATCATTCTTAGGCTACAGATAAAGAATCTAGGTCACTTCACTCAAGCACATCGATTTAAATCTTGTCTAGCTCTAGGTCAAGATTAGACTATTAAATTACAATAACCCACAAATAGGATTATAACATAAATTGCAAATAATGCAATAGGAAATTTAAAATGACTTAGCTTCGATTTTCTGGAACGAAAGAATGAAAAATCGTCACCCGGAGATGACATTCACAACTAAACCGTACGACTGCAGAGAGGTAAGTCAGTGCATTTCAACGTCTAAATCTATCCCAAAATCCTTTGTGTGAAAGGCTATTTCCACAACAAATGCGTTAGTAGATTTCAGACTAAAAAATCTCCTCTTTTTCTTTGTTTATGAAGTATTTTAGCACACATATATACACTTTTCCAACAATTTATTGTCATTTACACAACGTCAATCAAGTATAAATGAGACATCCGCATTTCTCGATACCAACATGTCTCGATATTCCAATGCTACAGTTTCAGTCCGGTTTATGATCAAGTCTCGGTTCGGTCCCTTGTCATTGTCACATTTGAACCGCTCATGTTCATCAATTAGCGTTCAGTCCAATCTGTTGTCGCTACAACTTTTAATAAGATAAATTCTCTTTACTATGTCCCTTGGGTGGTACCCCGACTATGGAAGCCCTTTGAAAGATATAGATGGGAGGGAGAGGGGGGGGGGTTATGACCTCGACGCTTATCAAAGTGTCACCCCACGCGATATAGCAGATGACAGACCCAGTGAGAGACTGACATAGTAAGTAGTAATAAACTGCTGTCCCCGGGACGGAAGAAGGTGGGATAGTGGCCTGAAAGTTAGCTATGCTAATGCTCAAAAGGATTGGTGTGGAAAGAATGGGATGGGGGTGCTGTAAAGGATATAGCGGGGACAGGGGTAATGGCAAGCGAAGGGTGCCGATGCAGAGATATAAAGGGACTGCTTCAGTCAGCTCTACCTCTCACTTTCATTGCGACATTACTTTCAATCTAGTCTTATCAAGGCAAAGTGTGAGATTCGAATAAAACGCTTCAAAGCCTTGTATTCGTTGGTATCGAGTAATGGCTTGAGTAAAGCCCAGGCCTAGATCTAGTATTCTACTAATTCTAGTGGGACGGGAGATGCAGTTGGGGGTGGGAGGGGTTAAAAAGGTTCAGCCTTCAGGGATCCATTGTGATAGATTTTATTTACAAAATTGGTAAATAATTTGGCGGTGGTATTCTATCTGGCCAGCAACTGAACATCGACTTATGGAATAGACTAGACGTGAACAAACGGGACCACAATTTTTTAGCAGGTCCAGGCCAAAAATAAAAATAAGAATTTAGATTGGCTTAGAATATTAGGGTAGATCTTTTAGATTGAGGAGACGAGACGAAAAGACCTCTCACAGAAAGATAGAAATCCATTACAAAACATTTCACTGAACTGTCTATCTCTATGGAATTATTGAAATATCAACATTGGCTACAATTGAGAAACCTTGAAATATTCATAATTTAGATCTAGATTCGCAGTCTTAACGAAAACTCTCTTACCCGACCGGCAGCCTCCATTTTGATTTGATTTTCGTCAAAGTTTAGTCCTAGAAATGACATATATATAAATATGTACTGCAGCGAATAGTGAATCGTTACGACTCGTATTCGAACTTTTTAGGCTTAATGAGATGATTCATAGATCTATATTTATTAGAGTTTAGAGTATGGTTTCTTACATCGAGGTGAAGAAAATGACATTAAATTCACGTATGAACAAAAACGAGAAAAAATACAAGGAATATACAGAAAAATCTTGGCCATCATGGGGATTGAACTCGCGACCTCTGAGTCGGCACCCATCGCCTCGCCATTAAGTGAGAGCGTGCTACCAACCGAGCTAACTACGCTTTACGCCGCTAAACCGTAAAATTACCTAAACTGTATTTTTATATCGCAATCCTGGATGGATCCTACAATGAATAATTTGGCGTTTTATATTTTGTTGTCTTTGTGTTGCTTCGATGTTGCTGATGTTTGTAAGGACGTTGATGTTGTTGCCGTTTACCTTTTTGTGCTTTTTCGGGGGGGGGGGGGGGGCGGGACAAGGAGTTGTTGTTTAAACAAATTAAGGGGAGGGGTTGTGTTCGGAGGGGTGTTTTCTGTTGCTGTTTCGTTGTTGTTTTCGGGTAATGATTTTTTGTCTCGTTTTTTTTTCTTTCTTTGGAGTTGGATCAGCTGGCGGGTGTAGGTCGTACTTTATTCCTTTCACTCTTTCACGTATCTGTCGTCTTGCTGTTTCTTCTTGATTTATCCCGGTATCACCGCAAATAGTGCATATTATTATGCTTCCAGAGCCTCCATTCCGTGGTGGGATATGCTGCTCACAAGAAATATTAACATTATTATTATTAATGTACGGGATCAAATTTCAATGAGACGGGTTTCTTTGGTATTGTTTTTAAAGAGATCATTTTTTTCTTGGGGGGGGGGAGGGGGGTTCGGTGGGAAAGGGGGGGGGGTTATTTCCTTTAATGTTAAATACAAATTTAAAACTTTCGGGGGAAACAAAAATGATAGAAATTGCTTGCTGACCCCGTTTCGTTCGGGCTATTTTCTTTAATGAACATAATGATATTATGTTGAACTAAATGAAACACAGAATTTGTTCCTAATTCTCCTGGTGTTTCTATCCATGCCTAGATACGGTACGGTTTTCTTCTACATTTTTTCCATGTTTCTCCTCTTCAACCATAACATACAAATTAGAATCAAAATGGTAGGCCTACTGCTAATACGAAGATTTACCACATTAAATGTTTGATAAATCACTTTTTTTCTTTAGTTCCAAGGCCCATAATAAGACAAAACAAATCTAACCTGCATGAAAAACGCGCAAGTCAGTACCCTCAGGCACAAAAATTAATATGAAAACCACCCAAGTCTAACCGGCACGAAAAAACACGTAGGGCTACGTCAGTGACACATTTTACCATGAAAAACACTCAAATCCGATATTTCTCTTTTAGACTGGTGTTTTCCAAAAATGTCAAATCAATTAAGTCAAAGTATAGATTGTGATAATTAGTATTCTTTTCAGGCCGAAATACCGTCTAGATTAGCTCTAAATCATTTTTTTTGTCTCTCACGGAAAAAAGTGGTGAACTTGCGGCACCGACGATGTAATATAATTCTGAGCTGGTCGTTTTTTTGTTCGCCAGAAACTCTGTTGCCAGGCCACTAAGGGTAACCATATTTTGCATGTATGTTTTAAATAATACCAAGATCGTTTTCACTAACGGAAATTTTCTACCAGAAGTGACGTTTAATTATTGAAAATTTCATTGTTCCCTCGTTTCTTAGTAGAATTTTCATTCACCTAAGACGCCATTTTGAATATGCCGTGTAATTAAAAAGTTAGAATAGTACTGTTCACACCCACCTGCGTAACCTCGGTATCGAATACTGACCCGATCTAATAATCGTACTTGGTATCACCTGGGGTGTGACACGCTTGCTAAATCTAAAACAAAGAACGTAGCGCCAGGAATAAAGTAAATATTTCTGTTGTCAGATTGGAATTTGTCCAATGGATCATTTCCGTGATGGGAAACGTTTTATAGAAGTGCTTTTTTCAAGAAGGTTCGAAAAGAAAGAAAAAGTTGGCTCATTTAAAATGTGGATATCGCCTGACCACACAACTGAAAATTAGATAGATCACATGTGCATTAAAAAAATGCAGGTCACTAGAGGATGTGAGAGTTTACAGCAGAGCCGATGTAGGTTGTGAATGATCATCATCTAATACATGATATGGGTAAATTTAAGTTCAAGCTCAGAGGAAGAATTTAAACATCTGAAAGTAAAGAAATGAGGATCAAATACAATACATAGTTAATTGGCAAGAGATGTTCAAATTGACATTACAAAACAGATTCGAGGCCCTTACAGAACTAATCGAAGAAGAGAATATAGGAGTAGAGAAACACTGGGCATCAATAAATGAGAGGTTTAACACTACCTATTAAGAGGAGATTTGGCAGAGAAAGGCAGCCCAGGAATGGATCACCAAGGAAACAATTGAGAAAATAATGCAGATGAAGGAGAAAAAGGCAAAATAACGCAAGCAGAGCTCGTCAGACCAAAGCAGCCGCACAAGAAGAAGAAATGCAAAGGCTAATAAAGAGGACAAGCGCTGTGCAAAAACAGAGAAACGAAAGTAGATGGAGGAGTTAGCAGAAAGGATGGAACAGGCAGCGGCAGGGGTAACACAAAAGGTATTTATGAAGCAACACAAATATTATTCGGCACAGCAGGCCAGAATTCCAGTGAAGGAAAGTAATGGGGAAGTTTGCAAGGAAAAGAGGAACAACTTAATCTTTGGATATAACACTTTCAAAAACTGCTGAACAGGCCACCCTCCACCCCCCCCCCTTTGAACAACCACCAGACATGACATCGGCGACGACAGCTCTTGACATACATTGCGAATGCCCAACAAGAAACGAAATTGTAGACGCCACCCGAAAGCTACAAGGTGGGAAAGCAACGGGCCCTGATTATATTCCACCAGAAGCATTACAAACAGACATAGCTACATCAGCTTTAATTCTACATAAACTGTTCAAGTAGATTTGGACTACAGAGGAATTCCCTGAAGACTAGAAGGAAGGCCACCTCATAAAGTTTCCAAAGAAAAGTGAATTGATCAAATGAGGTAACTACAGAGAGGTAAGGTAACGCTCCTTTCCATACAAAGCAAAATAGAATTCTTCTACAGCTTATTAAAAAGAATGTGGATCCATACCTCAGAGATAATCAAGCAGGAATTCGACAGAACCGCTTTTGTGTCGACCAGATTGTGGCCTTAAGAATCACTGTAGAACAGTCCATGAAATGGAACTCCTCTCTCATGGTAAATTACATTGACTGTGATAAGGCCTTCGATAGCGTAGACCGAACAACATTTTGGAAGACATTACGGAATACCTGAGAGGAAGCTATTATGACGATACAAATTATAGAATAATAGATGAAGGCCAGTTCACAACAAGCTTCAAAGTCCAGACTGGGGTGAAACAAGGATGCCTGTTGTCACCATATCTATTCCTTCTTGCTACAGATTGGATATTAAAATTCACAACAAAATCCAGAAGAAATGGAATTCAATGGACGATATGGTCACAGTTGGATGAAATTGCACTGTTGCTCCACACACAGCAGCAAATGAAAGAGAAGACATAAGAACTGGTGAAACAGTCCCTTAAGGGGAGGGGGTTAATGGTTTAATGACTGTGCGGATCCTTGGCGTTTCTCTGTTTAAGACACACCCGAAATGCGTTTTCCATCTGTTCATTTGGTCTGCTTCGCTCGAGAGTAAATTTCCTTGTGTCCTTGATCGATGTGTCATGTTTCCTATCCCCTTTAGAAAGTTCTCTAGCTGTCTGGTATAGAGTCTTCATATCTCGTCTTTGGCTTGCTTTTACTGTTCTTTCTGCTAACATGTCATAGTAAGCTTTCTTGTCCGCTTTTTGACTGACTTTTTTACTTTTTTGTCTAGCATCGTATATTCATTATGGATTTTTTCTTTAATTCTTTCTGATCTGGTGTCTTTTTCTTTCTTCGATCACATTCCATGATTGATCTGATATCCACCTTTCTTTCTTTCTATCTTTTGCTAGGTCCCAGTAATTCCCGGCTCAATTCTAGCAGTTCCTGGTTGAATTTTGTCAAGGATATTTCTTGCTCATCCAGCAGGGCCTGGTATCGATTTGACAACTCTATTTTGAATCTTTTTTTAGCAATTTCTTCGTTTTGCAGCTTTCCAACGTCAAAATTCCCTTTCCTGGTGTCACTTTTCTTTGTCTTCCTTAATTTTATACGGATTTTAGCAGTCAGAGCTCATGGCCACTTGCAACATTGGCTCCCTTCTTGTTCTCACATCTAACAGTGATGTCTTCCATTTCTTATTGATAGTAATGTGGTCAATTTGTTTTTGTTTTTTTCCGTCTGGAGAGATCCATATATATATATATATATATATATATATATATATATATATATATATATATATATATATATATATATATATATATATATATATTTGTGGATGTCTCTATGCTTAAAGATGGTTCCTCCAATAATTAAATTGTTTTCTGCAAAATTCCGCCAAACGTTCTCCATTATCATTCATGTCTGCAGCTAGACCTTGACGTCCCATTATGTGTTCTCTTTGACTATTAACTTTTCCAACTTTGGCGTTTAAATCACCAAGAACAATAAGTAGATCATGTCTTTGGGTCTTTTGTACTGTGCTGTTAAGTTTTTCATAAAACTGTTCTTTCTCCTCCTCACTTTTGTCTTCTTGTGGGGCGTAACACACGATGATGGTCATCTTTGCGTATTTGGAATTAAACCTAGCTTTCAGTAACCTTTCACCCATGGGTTCCCATTCCAACAACGTCTTTTTTGCCGTTTTTGATAGTTTCAGGGCAACTCCATTCATATGTTGATTGTCTTCTCTTCCTCATTAAAAGATCGTATGACCAGTAGCGAGATCCCTTTTGCCATTGTCAGTCCATCGTGATTAGCATATAGACAGAATATCTATTTTATATTTGTCCATTTCATTTATTGTCTGCGCAAGGTTTCTTGTCTGATAAAGAGTGCGCACATCCATGCGCCCACTAAAATTGATTTTTGGATTCAAAAGACTTGTCATAGTCTGGTTGCTGATTTCCTTTCAGCTTCGGCCCTCACCCATCATTGGTACAGTGTTCTGGATCGCCAGTCCAGTCTGGTTTTGTTGAGCTGCGGATCCAGAACTCTGTGTGTCAGTCTTTCCTTCACCTGTCTTCTTATATTTTAATCCATTGTCGGTTTCTGTAACAGTGTAGCTTTTTTTACAAGATATGGGTGTTAACCCTATGCCTAACCCCCATCCTGGAGGACCAGGATTTATTTTGGAGATTCACTCCTAGACAGGTAGATTTCCCAAGCTCATGAGCCCTGTCTGCCCATGGTTTGAAATCGGACTTTTTCTTCTCCTAAACAAACTGCCTTTCCAGGTTAACGACCTCTGTTTACCCGGGGGGGGGGGGGTATAAAGCGCATCGGTTCGTCTGTTAGCCACCTCACAGGACATATAGAGCATTTTCTAAGGGCTGAGTTCCCACTCTGCAGCCCCACTCCGTCCTCACTGGCTAACGCCAGTTTTGTCTGCGATTGCTTATTCGGTATTCACAGCTGACCTCTATACCTAGAGGCTGTTCCCCTATCCGCAACCTGGGGACGCGTCTGGTAGGAGATGGTCGGCCCCGCAGAGAAGTGAAGTTAAGCGAGTGTTTGTATCAAGTTTGTTTGAAACTAAGAGCGGTCATGGGAAATTGTCATTATCAACAGGATACGATCAATATAGAAGCGTGTCTTTCACTCCATTTCACGTAATCCTAGACAATTCCTTCTGTGAAAAGGACATAAAAGTTTCATATAATAGAAGAAAAGATTGAGCGTTATGTTACCTGGAATAAACACCTGTTTCCCTGTCAAAAGACGTCCTCGAGCAAGGTATGAATATTGTACTCCAGGGAACTAGGTGTGTATTGAATGGGATCACCAGTGCCTGGTTATGAATGAAAATAGAATTGCTAAGGTATTTTAATAAATCAACGCGATGTTATATAATTCAACTAATTAATTTTTTACAGCATTGCAATCTACTCGATGGGCGTTTTATAATTTTCTTTTTTGTTCTTTTTTCTTTAAGGGGTCGCCCAGCGCATTCAAACTCCCAATCACAAATCAAACAAAAAATCACTCGGAGATTCTATTCAACAGCCGCGTAAAAGCCTTTATAACAATTTTACTTAATAAAATGGAAGGGGAAAAATGCATTAGCAAATTCAAATATGGAACTGATTAAAACGTTGAAGCTATATTTGACTTTTTTGGGTTTTTACCTGCTAATGTCAGCCTTTAGATAAACTATAAACAAACGACCCTTTATGTTTCGGCCTAAAAGATCTCGTGGCAGGTTAGCTACTAATATGTGCATCTAATTCGATGTGTACTAACTTTAATATAACCAATTACACTCTTGGCTATTTTTACCATTCCTTCTTCCCCTCCTTCCCTCTCTTTATTCCTCGCTATCTGCCATCCCCCTCTCTCTCTCTCTCTCTCTCTCTCTCTCTCTCTCTCTCTCTCTCTCTCTCTCTCTCTCTCTCTCTCTCTCTCTCTCTCTCTCTCTCTTCTCTCTCTGTCTCTCTCTATTTCTCTCTCTGTCTCTCTCTATTTCTCTCTTCTCTGTCTCTCTCTATTTCTCTCTCTCTCTCTCTCTCTCTCTCTCTCTCTCTCTCTCTCTCTCTCTCTCTCTCTCTCTCTCTCTCTCTCTCTCTCTCTCTCCCTCCCTCTCTCTCTCTCCCTAATGTCTCTCTCTCTCTCTCTCTCTCTCTCTCTCTCTCTCTCTCTCTCTCTCTCTCTCTCTCTCTCTCTCTCTCTCTCTCTCTCTCTCTCTCTCTCTCTCTCTCTCTCTCTGTGTCTCTCTGTTTGTCTCTCTGTGTCTATCTTTATGTCTGCATCTGTCTCGGTATCTTTCCATGTCAATCCACCGTCATTGTCAGATGAACCAGTATTGCATTTTAATGCGCCATCCCTTTAATCCTCATACAGTAGGAGAATCAATTACATGTTAATAATTGAATTATTACTGTATGCATGTTATGATGATACAAGTACGCATATTATTGATAATGTAATTTCATATTGTAAGGAAGCTACCACCCGGATTGTCTCACAATGAATGATTTTGGAGGTCCAGCCCTGACTCCCCTCTGTCGTGGGGGTCCACTAAGAGCTGGCGGACATCCGTGTGAGGGGTGGGGTGGGGGGGGTTCAAGCTGGGGGCGAGACGCGAGACGTGGCTTGCTGGTTACTTTTCCCAAATTGGTTCGTATTATAAATAGGTCGTGTCTGTCTGCACTTACGTCTCCTTGACATTATTGATGGTACAAATATGAATATCAAAAGTCACTCTAGATGGTAAGGGAGTTATTGCCCGGATTGTCTCTCAATGAAGAATTCTGGAGGTCTAGCCCCCCCCCCCCCCCCTTCGGCGCAGAGGTCCACTGAGAACTTGTGGACATTCGCGTTAGGGTGATCTCAAGTTGAGGGAGAAACGCGGGTTGTGGCTTACTTATTATTTCCCAAACAAGTTTTTCAATAATTGTCATGACCATATGCGTGGATACATAATGTGTAGTATGATGTCTGTCTGTACGTATGTCTCCTTGTCATTTATTAGCTCCGTCAACTTTTCTTGCCATATTCACGTAATTACAACTGACATGTACCGACGCTTCCTTATCTGATAAGTTTTCACCTAAATGCTCTTCCAACTCAAACCTTCGTAGTAAGATAGCAATAGACCTCGCACTAACAAAATGCCATTTACTAAAGACCACGTGCACAATTTCGGATGGCAATAGGTTGTGGCTCGACCTCGCATAGTTGGAGCCGAGATATTTCCATCATCCCCGGGAGCAAGGACATTAGGACTAATGCTAACAAATCTAGGAGTTGACATAACCACAAGCGTGTTTTTAACGCTCAACCATATTCATGGAGAAACACGCAATCATAAGCATAGCATGCAAAAATGTATCGATATAGTGTAGCCCACAATCATAACTGAAGTTTGTATCTTAAAAATAATAATGTATGTATTTATTTAGATTATATATTTATTTATTCATCTATTTTTTAATTCTTATTTCCTGTTTCTTTATTTTTGTATGTTTATTATTTTTTACTTATTTATTGGGGATTTTTTTGATTTTTTAAAATTAATTAATTAATTATTTTTTTTAACGTTTAGTTAGACTACTAACCCTAAAGATTTAACGATCTAACAGACTTACTTTTTCTTTTAAAACACGCGTAACTAACATAATATATTTCCTTATATGCACAAAGTATTTATTTTAAACCAACAAGGGTCACCAAAGTAGGGAGGCCGGAAAAAAGAAAGAAATAACAAAGAGTTAAAGGCAGTTTCTATAGAATAAACAACTAGAAACTTTTATTGAATCGTTAGAAACAAATTCAGATATGAATGAAACATATTTTATTGGAAATATTCAATATGGATTAGATAAGTTCAGAAAAGTTTTAAAATCTCAAAAAAGGAGATGGAGCAACATTTTCGTGTTGTATCAAAGAATATGAAGGAAAATACTGTTACATTCCATCAGAGAATATAAAGGAAATACTGTTACATTCCATCAGAGAATTAAAGGGAAATACTGTTACATTCCATCAGAGAATATAAAGGGAAAATACTGTTACATTCCATCAGAGAATATAAAGGGAAAATACTGTTACATTCCATCAGAGAATATAAAGGAAAATACTGTTACATTCCATCAGAGAATATAAAGGGAAATACTGTTACATTCCATCAGAGAATATGAAGGGAAAATACTGTTACATTCCATCAGAGAATATAAAGGAAAATACTGTTACATTCCATCAGAGAATATGAAGGGAAAATACTGTTACATTCCATCAGAGAATATAAAGAATATAATTTCATCAGAGAATATGAAGGGAAATACTGTTAAAATACTGTTACATTCCATCAGAGAATATAAAGGAAAATACTGTTACATTCCATCAGAGAATATAAAGGAAAATACTGTTACATTCCATCAGAGAATATAAAGGAAAATACTATTCCATCAGAGGAAAAATACTGTTACATTCCATCAGAGAATATAAAGGAAAGGAAAATACTGTTACATTTCATCAGAGAATATTATAAAGGAAAATACTGTTACATTCCATCAGAGAAATAAAAGGAAAATACTGTTACATTCCATCAGAGAATATGAAGGAAAATACTGTTACATTCCATCAGAGAATATGAAGGGAAATACTGTTACATTCCATCAAAGAACATGAAGGGAAATACTGCTACATTCCATCAGAGAATATAAAGGGAAATACTGTTACATTCCATCAGAGAATATAAAGGGAAATACTGTTACATTCCATCAGAGAATATAAAGGAAAATACTGTTACATTCTATCAGAGATTAGCTGCTTTATTAAATGTTATGAATAGTTGACTGAAAAGAAACATACGGAAAAGTACAAAGAATTTGTTTATAAAGAATATAGGGATAAGGACAAAAAAATGATTCCATTTATAATGTCTAATGCTAAGTTTTTAAGATCAATGACTTCTTTAAAGATGCTGTAGAGTATTTTAATCCAAACGATAGACATACTAAATAAAGTCTATAAGTTTGTATAATATCTTTATAATACAAATAATCATTCTTTTGGTCCTTATTGCGTAATTGATAGAAATAATATATGTAATGCAATTAAAGAAATTGAAACGAATTATGAGCAGGAATGGAAAAATTAAATGACAATGTAAAAAAAACAACAGTATAACAGTGTAATAATGTAAAGCAGACATAGAAGAAGGGATTGATCTCCAAACTCAAATCTATGATATTGAAACATTTACGGATGAAAGTGGAAAACAAGTCCCATAGGCTATTGCATCAATTAGTTTAAATCTATTTAATAGTTGTGTGAGAAAACTTTTATGTGAAGAAACTATACCTGAAGGTAAATATGTAGATGAGCAAAGGAACACATTAGGTTATTCACAGGAGAAGATTGTATTGAACAATATTTTAAATATTTATTATCAATAAATAAAACAGCGTTTACTTTAATTGCACACAATGGATCAGGCTTTGATTTTTTTAGATCATAATCGAAAATGTTCATATGTCAAAACCTCCTATAAAAAGAGGTAAAGGCTTATAGAATGTAACTCTTAATAAACCTTTTATTGAAAGGAAAATGGAGGACATAAAACAAATAAAAGAACAGGGAATTCATTTAAGATGTTCATTTCAACATGTGAAAACAAGTTTGTTCAAATTGTAATGGTGTTTAGATTATAAACTTCCAAAGTATATTCAAAAGATTAATTTCGATGATAAGGGAATAAATAAAGACAACTGTTTAGATAGACAAAACGAATGGATTCCATATTTTAAAATTGATGTTCTTTGTTTAGCCGGTTGCATGTCTTTATATAATGTAATGATGAGAGATCTGACTGGACAGAACATGCAATGTACTTTGACATCCTCTTTATTGACATTTAAATCACGGATGAAGAAAATGAATGAGAAAGAAGAAAAGATCTATGCGCTTTCTGATAAGTTAACAAGATCATTTATCAGAAAAAATGTTAAAAGAGGAAGAGTTGCCGCTAACATTCAGAAGTTTGATGCAAGTGAAGAAGTGGGAAAGATACTAGCTAAATATTTAGGTAATCCAAATAAATAAGAAACAATAATGGAGTTAATTGATAAGTATAATAAACTTGATAAAAATTCTCATACTTTTAAAAATATAACAGAAGAAATAAAAGATATTAAAAGAAGTAGAAATGACGATTGCACTCTATTTCAATTCATTATATCCTTCGGCGATGGCGGATCTAAATTCAGAAAATCCTTGAGCAGAAACGTCGAGAGCATTTAATAGAAAAACAGAAGAAAAAGATTTTCTTAATAAATTTAACAATCAGAGGTTTAGACCAAAAACTAGTATACTTAAAGTGTTATATGAATATCCAGATAATATGTTTTTTACCCCAATTTTCTGTAGGGATAAAGTAAATAAAACAGAGGTTTTGAGAAGTAGAACAGGAAGATGTTGTGATACTCTAACATCGGTAGATATTCGAGAAATTGTTAGACGTGGAGAAAAATGATTTTTATATTTGATGGATTTGTTTATGAAGAAAACTTCGCAATTAACCCGTTTAGAGAATATGTTTATGAGTTGTATGATCTTAAGAAGAAATTCAAAGAGGATAAAAATAAGCTTGGTTATGCATTGGTAAAGTTATTATTAAATTATCTATATGGGAAAATGGTTCAGAAGGATTTATTAACTAAATGTCATTTATGGAATGAAGCAACATTAAGAAAAAACTATACTGATAATATAAAATATGAAAAAATAAAACACAATCAATATTACATTGAAGAAAATATTGGAGATGAATTACCAAAACAATTTTTGATTTTCTCCAGGCTGCCCTGTCCTGACATTTTCTGTTTCCCTCCGTGAAAGATAAATTTCTTTGCGTTAATACCTCTTTTATATTTTCTTCCCACTTTCTCCGAGGTATGCCTTTTGGTCTTTTACTTTAAGTTTTAACACTATATACTGATTTAGCTATTCTATTGTTATTCATTCTGTTAACATGCCCAAACCATCTCAGTTGATATATTTCTATCTTAGTTTTTATGCTATCTGCTTTGGTGTGACCTCTTATTGTTGTGTTTCTGATTTTGTCTCTTTTAGTTTTCCCTTCTACTCTTCTTAGATATGTTATTTCAGCTGCTTGTACTTTACTGTATTCCATAGCGTTTAAATCTCATAAAATCATTAGTCTCTGTTTGAGTTTGAGATGCTCTGCAGCTATTTGTAAATCGTTTTCGAAAATATCTTTTCTTCTTTGGTGGCATCTTCGTTGGTCCATAAGCTATTAATAATTTAATTTCTCTTCCTTTTGGTTTAATATTTACCTCTAATAGCTGTGGGCTTATAAATTTCCAACTTTCTAGTAGCTTTTCTTGCCTTTTATGCAATAGGAGGCCTACTCCTTTTCTAGCTCTATCTTTGATATCTACTCCTGGAAAGATAACAATATTATTTAGTCCTACATTTTCTATGCCTTGTCCTTTTTTCTTTGTTTCTGTAATAGCCAAAATGTCTACTTTGAAATTTTCCATTTCTTCAGATAATTCTAACTCCTTTCCATTAATTGCCCTAACATTCCATGTTCCAAAAATCACAGTCCGTGTTCTTTTCAAGAGTCGTCTTCGAAAGTTCAAGCCGAGTATATCATTATAATAATATGTATTACTTTGAATCGATTTGGTTTTGGATAAGCAGGGGATTGGCCCACTGTACCCTAGGTAGATGGTGGGGCTGCCACCTTGAGCCCCCTACCGGGCCTTGCT